>OZ008367.1:243301298-243901298 GCA_963931995.1 Phaonia tiefii | reverse complement strand
GTGAGAACACTTTCAAAAATTACCATTTTTTTTATTTTTGGCCGCTTTCTCCAAATTTTATGCAATGAGCTTGGAAAGTTTTTCAGTTTTATTAAATTCGGAATGTGGTTAAATTTCGGTATTTTCGAAAATTTTGCAAAATATATTTCATAACAACTTTTGCAATCACTAACAAAAATTCCCGCTTATTTAATTTCGGAAATGATTTTCACAGATGCTTGTGAACTAGAACCAACACTGAGGACACGAAGCTATTTTTGAAATTCTCAAATCGTTGTTTATAAGAAAGCTCAGTTTTATAATAAGGGGGCGCTAAAAGATTCTCAAATATAGCCATACGATGGTGGTTTCCAAATCTCATTGTATTATACCATAGGTATAAAGCAAAACTAATGGCATTTATAATATCACTTTACCCAGACATATTTTCTATAAGTAATGCATTTCTTCTCAATCAGAAAATATTACTGACAAATATAACCTTCCAAAATGGGCTTTCACCCAGTTTCCCCCGTGATATATCGAAAATTAGAAAAGAAAATTTGGTCGCAAATCAGCGGCAAATCAGCTATTTAAAACTGATATTTGGACAAGATACCTCTACCCACAACCAACTTTGTCGAAAAAATGTTGTTTGTACACACAATTGTTATGTTAGACACAGTTATTGCTGCACCATATACATACGTTGCTCAAAAAATCATCGAATTATTTACCAAAAATACCTGTTGCTGGAATTTTTCCTTGTAGTTCAAGAATTTTTTAAACAATCTTGGGTGTGTGTTTCGGTATTTGGGTAGAGACGAAGTAAGTTTCAAAAGTGTTGCCAAATGTGATGGAAATAAGGTTCTCGTTTCCCACGTTTTAACATATATTAGATTTTTTATCAATGATGTCTGTACTTTCGAATCAAATGATATTGTATGTATTTTATATTGCAATGAAATGAATTTCAAATGTGGTATATCAATGATTTTTTTACCTTAAACGTACTTATGAAATATCAAAAAAATTAATAAGTAGTACTTTATCACCAAAACTAGTAAATTACCATCACTGTTAAATAATATATCCGATAAATAAGAAGATCATACAAATAATTCGTTCGAAAACTGTATATTGTAAGACTTGTTATATTGTAAAGTAAACACTATTGTATTGGAAGTGGTCATTCAAATTCATTATATTAGCTTATAAATCATGTGATGAGTCAAATATAGACATTGACTAAAACATCAGGAAACATCAATGAGCAAATTGTATTATAGCTTTATTACGCCAATTGTGAAAACAAATTCATTTCTTTTTAAATGCTTCACTCTGCATTTAGACAAACGAATAAAAAACCCACATCAGTGAATTTATTATGAATAACCACTCGACACGATTCCGTCAAATGAAATAAGAGGCCTGAACAGTACTAACGAGTGCTTATCATATGGCTTCTGGATAGCCCTCAAACAACTTGTTCCTTTTAAGATTTTGTGCATGTTTTAGATGTTATTGGTTGGTTAGTTCAAATAACTCTGCCCAGCAGTGATACATACGTAACATCATATTCCTACTCTATTCACACAATACTATTGTATATACCGACAAAATATTATATTATACCTTCTCTCTCTTGCACTCAGATTCATTTTAAAGGACGGGATTATCGTAACCATTCGTCGTTTACGAAAATGAAGAACTGTGGCTAACATTGGTTTATATCGTCTGTCTCTCTTGTGCCTCGTTGTTATTGGTCGACTGTTTGACGGCTATTGGTTGGTTCCTACACAATATGCATGGTAAGTATTGTAGGAAAGGTTTCATGGTTTATCGCAACAGTGACAATCAATGTTAAGGACAGGTTTTTAACACAATATGACAATTTAACCAATATAAAGTGTAATCGATAAGTGTCATCTGGATGAATATGGAAGGGCTACAATAGCAAAGTTGTAGAGGTAGGTATACACTAGGGTGCGTCGATTTTTTTTTGTTTTGAAATTACTGTGGAACTGTGGAAGAGTATCGGAAGAATTACTAAGAATGCTAATTATTTCCAGTCCAACTAGTTGTCAGAGTTTACTACTATACAGAATATAAATTCTTGTATTAGATAACCTGCGAAGCTTTTGGCTTGTCTGCAGGCATAGAAATATAAAGGTACATTGCCAATATCATTTTAAACAATTTCCAAATCTTAGTTAAGCTTTAGATTAAATTCATATAACAGAGATATTTCATTAAGGGACAGATAATTTGATTTAATTAGAGATTTATAGGTTTGAATTTGTTATTGATTACTTAAAAAGTATTTGTTTTAATTTTGTTTTTTTACTGAAAATGTTACATATTTGTATTTAGTAAATTTGTTGGTATTTCGTTGGTGACCGTTGGTAGTATTACTGCTAGTGATTTTTTTCCGTAATTGGTCCGGAACTCTGGTATTTGGAATCGTCCTTCTGTTCTTGTCATTGTTTCTTCTACTTGGTTTCTACAAGCGAGTAATATACTTGCCTTGATATGTGGCTGGACGCACAATTGCTTAAGTGAAATATTGCCTTTTCAGCTTTTTTGCAGGTGTTCTACATGGATTTTCCATTTGAATAAATCCGCAAGATGAACTCCTAAATATTTATATGTCGTCGGTTGATTATTGTTTTGTCGTATACGCCATTTATGATGTTTCTAGTTGATAAGTGTGTCTACAGGTTTTTGTGCGTTCTCTTTACGAATCTGTTGTCAGATTTCCCGTTGCATGTTTCCGTTGATATTAATATTGCGTTTATTGATTGTGTTGTATAGGCAATTTTTGCTATGAAAATTAGTTCTTTTTTGGTTGCAGGCAGATGTCGAGGACTGAAATGCATTAATTTTGTTTTTGATGCATTTATTATTAAGCCTCTGTCATGGTACCGTTTTGTAATTTTGTCTAATTCTATCTGCATTATATCCATCGCGGTGTCACTACATTTGTTCGATACAATACGCGTGTTTTGGTTACACCGCTTGCTTATATATTCGCTTGTTTTGTATGAAGCACTGAGTTTAAAAAAAATCTTTTTACATCTTGTACCGTTTCCAACCCATTTTTATATTTTTGAATAAAATGGCATATCGCTAAATAGCCGTTTTCTTTGCAACTTAGCAAGCGACAATCGCTTGCTTGTAACCAAAACACGACTAGTAATTGCAGTATGATCCGCATACGATGTGCTGTCTAGCAAAACCTTCGTCATATCGTTTGCGTAGATTATGTATAGGGTTGGTCCTAGCTTTGATCCTTGGGGAACACCCTGTGGTAAGGCTACATTATGACTCATTTTGTTTTTCAATTTTACTGAGTAATTTCTGCAATATAGGTTATTTTTAAACCATTCTAAGCTTTCCAACACTTCAATTAATTTCGTATGCGTATTTCGTATATGGTGTAGAAGACTACTAAAGTCTATGAATAGACCGAGATAGTGTTAACTTTTATCGAGGGACTCATTTATTTGGTTTAAGAGTAACCCTAGGAGCTGATTAATATTTTTACCGTATTGAAAGACGAATTGGTTTTCGTTAATTAATTTATATTTCTTCAAGGACTTTATTGAACGTATAACTGAAGTTATCTGTGCTTCGGGTATTATAGATTCCTCTAAGCTTTTATTTATAAGAGACATCATTTTAGGTGTACCTTTTGTTGCGCTGCTTTTTTAATCTATCCCAAGTATGCCATTTGCCCTGCACTTTTCCTTGGATTTATGTTTTTAAAATATTAAAAATTTCTTAAATACATAAACATAGAATTTTGTTCATTGGTTTGGACTTAATTAAGATAATGTTTTGTGTAATTTCGTTGATATTTGAATTTGGAAATATTGGAGGGTTTGTACCCAGTAAAAAACGGAGCTTCTGAGCAGGCTGTGTAAGTAGGCCGCTTACCTTCTCCCTTACCGAAGGCATGATTTTAATATGGCGAGTTCCCACTTGAATGCGTTAGTTTATGAGAGTGCAGACAGAGCTTACAGTATGCTTACGGTAAGCTCATCCTTGTAATACTTTTTAAATTCTTTATACATATTAACTTCACCTGTCTGTATGCATGCAAGCATACATGCCGAAAACAATTTGGATTGAATTTTAACTCTTTTCCCGTGATCCAATCGAGCTGAAACTGAAACAGGCAAACTAATAGCGACGACAGCAATAAACAGTCAAAATATGGGCGGGATTGGACAAAGGGGTGTGATACCTCCCATACAAATCACAAAGTAAAAATACTTTATTCTGCTCCTATTAACGGTATTTGCACAAAATTGGGTTTGTTGGTTATGGGCGGGATTGCACAAAGCGGCGTGGTACCTTCATATAAAGAGTTTATAGTCAAAAACCATTTTTTTTACGAGTTGGTATTTTAAGTTATGAATTCATGCCTTCCAGGAGCTAATTTAGTAATGTATTGTGTTTCTCAATTCCTGTTGTGCTTTCTAGACCGGATCTATTACATATAAAGGGTGATTCAGGAAGTTCCGGACAAATTTCTCCAGCGTATTCCTTGGCTCATTTCATGAAGAAAAGTCCATTAGAACCATGTCCGAAAATGCAAGGGTGAGAAATGGCAACGGGTTCAAAATTCTCGGATTGGCGGTCGGAGGGTAAAGTTGCTAACTTCTGAGCCAGTGGTCGGATTTTTTGTTTATGGGCTTTAAAAGGCCTTTCAGAATCAATAAAAAAAGTAGAAAAGGTCAAATTGCCGAGATACAAAGCTTTCGGGAAAAAAATTCACATAACCTCAATTTGCTCAGCCAGATGGCAGGTAACTCTGTTGAAAGAGAGCCATACCTCTTACCTTTCCAAAATGACCTAAACGAAGCCCAGAAGTCTTACTGTTCCAAAGTTATGACCATTTTACTGAAATACAAAAATGTTTGTTTTTGTTTTTGGAAGAGAAATAAATTATTTGTTTTTGTAAATTAACACGTTTAAGATTTTATTTTACTGAAATTTTCGGCAGAAGAATCAAACACATAAGGAAAAAAACATTTGATGTTAAAGGAAGTTTTCAATGTGGTTTCCATTTTCTACTAAACTCAATTGCAACCGTTAGCGAACCACATCCGCCACGTTTAGTTCACTCATCTTTTCACGAACTTTCACCGCAGCTTCCTCAACGCGTGCCAGTAACTGCTCACGATTGTGGATCTGCACAGAATACACACAATCTTTCATGTAGCCCCAGAAAAAGAAATCAAGTGGTGTGAGATCTGGAGATCGTGGCGGCCAGGCGATTGGTCCAGCTCGTCCAATCCAACGTCGAGGGAAATTGGTGTTAAGCCAATCCCGCACAATAAGCCCGTAATGCGCTGGAGGTACTTCCTCTAGGATTTCTGGCATGACTTCTTGCAAAAAAGCCAAATAATTTTGCGAATTTAACCTGGGCGGAAGTACTTTTGGCCCAATCAAGGTGTTGTCGATGATGCCAGCCCAAACGTTGACGGCAAATCGGAGTTGAAATGCTGTTTCTTTCTTGTTGTGGGGATTGTCATGGGCCCATTCGTGAAAATTATAGAAATTAGTTATGCCGTCTCTCGTGAATTGCGCTTCGTCGGTCCACACAATCGAACGTAAAAACATAAATGCGTGTACATCACGTTGCAACATCTCACGGCAAAAGTTGACGCGTAGTTGCAAATCGGCCGCCAAGTGTTCTTGAACTAGTGTGAAATGGAATGGATGTTTTTTTCTTTGTGAAGGACGCGCCATACTTTTGATTGTGCAACACCAACTTGGACCGCGATTCGTCTTGTGCTTGTCGTTGGGTTCTCGTCTATCGCATCCAAAATTAACTCTTCAACTGCAACGTCGTGTTGTTCATTTCCGGGATGCTCCATTTGTGTAAACAACGTACCTTCACGAAATCGGCGGTGCGTCTCACTGTATGTCGTTCGGTTTGGTGGTCGTCGATTAGGAAAACGTAATGCATATTCACGCACAGCATCTCTTGCATTACCATCGCAGAATCCATACATGTAATGAATGTCTGCTAATTCTTCGTTTGAATAAGTTGTCATTTTTACTAATTCAAAACACAACGTACTCGAAACTGTTGGTGCAGCACAGATTAGCGTAAACTTTTACTTTTTTGTCGTAATTCACTTTTAAAAAACCGGACAAAAATCACTCGTACTTTTCGCGTTCGTAGACACTTGTTGAATGATAAAATTCTATCAATGAATACCTATAAATACTACTTACTTTTTTAGGCACTGATGAATGGACGCTTACTTGATTCAGCCTCCTGATACAAGAGTTCAGAAATTTTCATTATTGTGCGTTCAGTAAGCATCATTTATGGCTTTGTTCACGCACGTGTCCGTGTGCGTGGAATTTCTGTAAGCAAAACATCAGTTGCAGGTAGGAAACGGAAAATTGATTGCGTGTGAACGGATTAGGTATCATAAATTTTTTTAAAATTATTTTCGACTGTTGTTTAAAAAGTAAACGTTACAATAAACTTTTAACTTATTTTTACCATGTTCTGAAAATTTCATATTTTTGTTATTGCTTCGCCGTAACCACTACTGTGAAGTGCAAATGTAAGTGCTTACAATTTAACTTGTGTTGCCCTTATTTTTCAACTTTGATTTGGAAATAAAAACCTGGGGTGGGAGCAAAATATTTGCATCGCTAAAAATTCTCCATACAATTAAGGGCCACTCTAATGTTCATAAATGAGTCATAAAGAATTTTCAAAAATAGTTGTACGTACAAAACACATTCAAAGATTTCACTTTTTCGTGAATGTGTTTTGAGTGCTCAAAAAACGCATCAAACACGTACTCATGTCATAAATGCTTGGAAAAATAATGTTTCTTTCGACTCTGATAAAATTAATATTTGTGAATATAATGTCAACATTCTGCATCCGAAAAGAGTCCCACAACCTTCCAAAACATATGATTAAGACCGTTTTTTATTTGAAGGTGTCCCCTCCTTCTGGTCATTTTTTCATAACTCAGGAAAGAGTCATTAGTAAGTTAAAATTCGTTCTTTTTGGGACACTTTTCGGCATCATAATCAACATAAATTCTTCAACATTTTTTGTAATCTTTTACGATTATTTTCTGTTACTTTTATGGATAATTTCCGACTCATTTTAGATTGTTTCTATTGTCAATTTGTGTGGCATTTCAAAATGCCATAAATATACTAACAAACAAGTCGAAATTGTTATAAGTTTTCATATATTATATTTTGTGGACAAAAGTACAATTACTCTTTACAGAAAATGTGTATTAAACAGTTATAACCTTAAAGTAATAAATTAGTGTAAGTAAAAATGTGTTACTAATTAATTGTTTCTCCACTGATCGTTTGGAAATACCTGTGAAATGGTCAACAAGATTTAATATATGTACGCCTTACATTTCTCATACTTACCTAATCGAGTTTTTCCTTATAAGACTTTCTTGAGTTCCAATTGGAACTTTTTCCTTTATCCATCCAATATCACAGCGATTTGCCCCTACAGATTATATAAGTACAATTCCGGCATATCTCATGGCAATGTGAGTCCAGATCGATATTGCACTTAATGCTGGGTCTGCTCGATATCGCGCCAAATTTAATATCTTGGACTTTAGATGTATGAACGTGCAATTTCATCAATTGGAATATTGATTTTAATGTTATGTAAAATGGTTTACCGGGTATTTGAGCATCTTGAATTTTCACTCTGTTGTCTGAAAGGACGGTTTTTGTTAAGACGATATCGAGGAGTTCTTATTTCACACAGAATTAATTTGCAGTATACATAATGTTACACTAATAAATTGTTGACAAATTGTTCTGCTTTTGAAGTTGATGTATATATAATTATCTTAAATTATATTCATAAATATGAACCTTTTCGGAGTATACAAAAAATATTCTTTTTTCATAAATTTATGACTCTTTTTTGAGCGCTCAGAAAACAGTCATGAAAAAGAGTAATTTTTGAATGTGTTTTCCGAATCATTTATGAGCATTTATAAAGCCTCAAGTAAGAGTCATAAAAGTTGTATTTTCAGATCGCAAATTTTGAAATGTGTCTCTTATGACTCCAAATTATAAACGCTCAGATATATTTTTTATGACTCTGAATTCAAGTTTCAAAAAGAAAAGTTTGTCAGAAAATTGTTGGTATCCTTAAAATTTACAAAAACTTAAATTGAATTGTGTTAACAAGAAGCGATGTAAAAGGTTATACGATAAGTAACAAAACATTAGCGGCATTCATGCAAACGTGAAGGCCGAGAACTTTTGCTCAGCGCAAGTTTCCCTCGCACCGTTGCATGAGGCACCAGGTAAAGTTGCTCAGCGTAGTTGTGCTCAAAACCATATCAGCTGACCAAGATGGATACATAAGGTGGTAGCAGTAGCAATTGCATGTATTATGTATGTGTACTTTTTCTACTGTTCTAGTGCTATCACCTTATTTATCCATCCTAGTCAGATGAGAACGAAATGTCAAAAGTTTACACGTTTCTCCATCCCATGTTTGCGCAGCAAATTTGCCTCGAAAACTTTCCACTTTTGAGCAAGTCGCTTTGTATGGGAAATTTGTTTGTTTTGACGTTTGCTGTGCAAGTTTACGATGTTTTCGAGTTTACGAGGTTCTTTCGAGCTTTCATGAAGACCACTATTGTTTCCAATCCAGTGCTTCCTCCGGATAACTTCTCCTTTCTCCGTCTTTCTACCATTAGCAAAGCAGTAGTGGAATGCTGTCTAATGTAACTATTTACTATAGCCATGGAGTCGAAGATTGGAAGGAAAATGAAATCTGCAAATTATTAAAATAAATATATTTATTCAGTTGTTCGACCTTTTCTTTATCAATATTCTTCGAGATTGAGGTCAAAATTTTCTGAAGTTACACAAACAAAAATAATGTTCGTAAAAAGTTCATATAAATTAACCCAAAGAAAAAAGGCGGGAAAATTTGTTTGAACATTTTTAAATTGACATAATTTTTTCACAATTGTTATTTTGTTTTAATTGTTGAATATTGTTTATATCTCCTGATGATGCTACACAAAGGAGTAGCGAAATATCGAGGAAAATAAATACAACAACAGCAAATCTGACCTCAAGCTCGAAGAATATTGATTATTTATTATTACAATAAATTGTTCTATTTGAAACTTAGACAATAAAAAAGGTTACAAAATACCAAAACAAACAACATACGATCGCAGTTAATTGAAGTATACCAAATACAAAGCGCCGTAGTGATATTTCTGCAAGTGAGATTTGTGCAAAATGCAAGAAAGGGATAAAGAAGGAAGAGAATTGCATACAATGTGAAAATAGTTATCATCCCCTCTCAGCCGGTTTAAGCAAAAAACGGTTCGATCGATTGGTAAACAATGAGAGTGAAGACTTTGTTTGTGTTGACTGCAACGAAGATGGTAACACAGTGAAAGGGGAACTAAGTGAAATAAAAAAACAATTGAGCAACAACAACAGTAAACTTGAGCAGCTGAAGAATCATTGATGTTTATGTCAAACAAATTCGATGAGCTTATACGAAGGGTGGCTGAAAATAAAACGAAAATAGATGCTGTGCAAAAGGAGAATAAAGTTTTGAAAAATGAAATAAAATCATTAAAAGATTCTGTTAAAATGCTTAACGATCAGAGAGTTAAAAACAATTACCTTATAACTGGTGTAACAATAAATGAAGGAGTTAAACCTATCGATAAACTGCTGGAAATTACTAGTAGTGCCGGCTTGAATTTAAATGAAAGTTAAGTTGAAGACGTTTACTTTTTTAAGAGAGGAAATGATGGATATAAAAATCAAAAACAAACAATGGTCGTAAAATTTGAATCAAATAAATCAAAAGCAAATGTTATGCAATTAAAGAAGAAACTTAAAGAAAAAGAAGAAACGAAATCTATATATTATCTTAGTAAGGAAACGTTTAATGTTTTTTTTTTATCTTAGTAAGGAAACGTTTAATGTTTTCAAACATGCAAAAACATTAAAAACTGTTGGTTACCAGTCGGTTCATACTCATGGCGGGAAAGTCTATGCAAAGCGAAGTGAAATTTCGGAACCACGATTGATAAGGAGTGAAAAAGACGTTGATGAGTTACTGATGGAAGCTACAACAAACAAATTTCAGAGGCGCAGATCGAACTTATTGCCTGTCGCTCCAAATATAAATATTGATGAAGATGACGATGACGAAAGACAACCTTTTTTTATCACTATCATAAATTAAAAGTATTTATTTTTTTTAATATGTTCGTTTTCTTTTTGTTAAAATTTAATCAATTAATTTATTTTTTTTTATGAGTAAACAACTTTTTTCTAATTTTGAAACATTTTAACCTTTTGAATAAAATAATATACCCTGTTTTCAATATTATTTTTGTAAACATGAGAAGTATTTCTTCTGTGGCGATGATTTCTAAACTACCAAGTAACCAAAGCGATGATTTCTAAACTACCAAGTAACTACCAAGTATTATAGCAGTTCAGGGGACGTTGTTTTGTTCAAACATTTTGCAAATTTATAGTCTTCCTGGTTAGAAAGTGGTACATTGTTGCAGATCGGATAGCTATGGTGGAACATCCCTCTACATCCGAGATTGTTACCAATTTAACGTAGAAATGTATAGAAGCCAGAATTTTCTAGAATACATAACTAAATCAATAAATAATCATAAACTATATGGAAAGCCTTTGATGTTATCATCGTTTTATAGATCACAGAAATGCCATGTTACGTACTTTTCAAATTTTTTAGAAGAATTGTTAAGCAAATGTGGTAGAAACCCAAGTATTATTGTAGGGGATTCCAATATTGATTTCCTCAACCAAGTTTCATCAAGCACCATAGGTAATCTACTAATGAGTTTTAATTACACGAATTGTCATTTTCTAATAACGCGTCCGGAATCTGGTACTTGCATTGATAACGTTTATAGCAATATAGGAAATAATCTGTTTATAGGTACCTTAGAGTCTCAATTAACAGCTCATCACATAGTTTCACGTAAACTTAAAAGCCAAAATAGTAGTCCAGAATTTCGAGAAATTATTCGTAAATATTGTAACTATGAAATGGCAAGCGATAGTCTCAAGGATAATTTACAAATCTTACGGGAAACAGGTAATCCATCAACTGATCTCTTACATTTAATGGAAGCTATTTTTAGTGCATCGCAAAATGCAACTACTTAAAAGGTTGATAGTAAGTCTGTGAATAATGAGTTGACTCCGTGGGTTAACGGAAACCTAGAAGCTCTTATAATATATAAAAATAGCCTTTTACAAAGGAGGAAGAAAAGAAAAGATAAGGATTTAGAGTGAAGACTGAAAAGAGTAAGTAATGTGATACGGAATGCATCTAGAAAGTCGATGAATAATATCTACTTCTACAATTTGCAAAATTTTCATACTGATATAAAAAAGACCTGGCACTTTTTGGATGAAAGCCTTGGTAGGAAGAATAACACTCAAATTAAGATAAAGGACTCCAACGGTGTAATTGTAGATAATGATGATGTTAAATGCGGATTATTCAATCGCTATTTCCTAGAAAGTCCAAAAGATTTGAGAAATCAAATTGAGAGCGAGCCTAGAGACCATTTTAATGCATTTCGAACATTGAATCATTGTTGAAACACCTTCCGTTTTTCATATGTAACTGCTTCAGAGGTTAATGAAATGAAGCTTTAAAAACTGTATTCAACTTGCTGCTAACTTTTTCAACAGCCTCATTGTACAGGGATATTTCGCCAAATGTGTTGCCTGTGCTTGGTTTATATAAAATGCAGTTACTTTTACATACAGTCACTCCAAAAAATAAGTGCTCAGTTTCTCATTTAAAATTTATATAATCTTTTCACTTCGCTCTTACACTTTACAAAAACTTTAACAATTGTTTATTATTTAGTAGACTGTGTACTTTGATTTTGTGAGAAAATAAAATATATTCAGTTTTCAGAGTTTCTAAAATTACACAAAAACGGAATAAGTACCCTTTCTTAGCTCCAAAAAGTGAGGGCTCATTTATACATATATTGAGGAAACAGGTTTGAAATAACGGGAAACTAAACTTATCATCATGCAAAAATTATGAAGTGATATATTTCCAAGCCTATCAATAAGAGTTTGTCGGAAGACAAAGTCATATTATAAAAAATTGTCGATATGACTCCTAAACGTAAGGAAACATCGGAGGCCGAGCGAAAATGCATATTGTATTTACGAGAGAGCAATAAATCTTTACGAGAAATTGGTAAAATAGTGAATAGACCGTACTCGACAGTAAAAAATAATTGATAAGTACCATACGACAAAAAAATTGAGAATAATCCACGATCTGGCCGACCAAGAGTTTTAACGGAGACTGAAAGAAGATATATTGTTCGAGAAATAAAAAAAATCCCAAAGGTACAGCTGCTCAACTGACAAAGTCAGTAAATATACGCTACGGCAAAAGTGTTTGCGTTAATACTATCCGTAATGTGCTATATGTGGCTGGCTTTCATGCTTCATGGGCGTGTTCCTCGAAGGAAGACATATATCAGCAAGGTATACAAAAAAAGCGCCTTGTTTATGCCAAAGCACACATAATTGAATCTACGGAGTTCTGGAATCGAGTTATTTTCACAGACGAAAGCAAATATAATACATATATGGTCACGATGGACGATTAAAAATATGGTGAAAGGCGAACGAGGAATTCAAAGACAAAAATCTGTGCCCAACCTTTAAACATGGCGGAGGATCAGTGCTTGTATGGTTTTGTATGAGCTCAGGTGGTACCGGATCTTTGCAAATAATTGATGGCATAATGGATCACAAGAAATTTATAAGTATTTTAAAAACTCATCTCAAACCTAGCGCCCAAAAATGGGCTTACCATCAAATTATATATTTACCCAAGATAATGATCCAAAGCAAACTGCCTACAACACAAAGATGTGGCTACTATATAATACTCCCAAATGGATGGAAACACCTCCGCAATCGCCAGACATAAACCCCATTGAAAATTTATGGAATCACCAAGAGACATTAGGACCAGACATAATTTAGTCAGCGCTTTAGAGGAACAGTTGCGACGAATTCCGACTGAGGTGACCCAAAATCTTCTTAATTCTATTCCTAGACGATTAGAGGCAATAATTAAGAACACGGGATCACAAGCCAAATATTAATGTTTACTGTTCTAAATGGTTCCTGTAGAGAAATCGTGCATGAGGACTTACTTTTTGGTGGAAAGTGGAAAGTTTTCGAGACAAATTTGCTGCGCAAACGTGGGATGGAGAGACGTGTAAACTTTTGACATTTCGTTGTCATCTGACTAGGATGGATAAATAAGGTGATAGCACTAGAAGAGTAGAAAAAGTACACATACATAATACATGCAATTGCTACTGCTACCACCTTATGTATCCATCTTGGTCAGCTGATATGGTTTTGAGCACAACTACGCTGAGCAACTTTACCTGGTGCCTCATGCAACGGTGCGAGGGAAACTTGCGCTGAGCAAAAGTTCTCGGCTTTCATGTTTGCATGAATGCAGCCATTTTATTTGTAGATAAATAGAATGGGAGGGATTTTAGAACATTCTAAAATAATCTTATATATATATATATCGTCGTTCCAATGTGGAACATAGGGCGAAATGGTTTAAAATAAAGTCCGAAAAAATTATAAAAAAGCATAAAAACAGGAATAAATGACTCTTTTATGATTCCAAAAAGACGCTTAAAAAAGATGTAAATTAAATTCCTAGGTTCAAGTTAATGACTCTTTTCTGATTTATAAATGAACGGTCGTTACTTTCAAACGTAAAACCACTCATATTGATATGTCTTCGGAGGGTCTTTTTGTGCCTCAAAGGAGGGTCTTTTGTGACTGCGAATAATCGAAAAACAAATGATTTAGGAATGCCTAAATCCACCGCCGCAGCAATATATAACTGAATTTAGTTATTGTAACATCAACAATATGCTTTACGATTTGGGTGCGACTCGATTTCCGCATGGCAGCGAATCGTTCAGATGCGTGATTTTTTTTCTTTTGAGGTAAAAATTATTGTGTTATTAAATTGGAGCCTGTAGCCGCATGTGTCGTTAAATGAGAAAAATAATAAAAATGCGTTAAAGCCCGTGTGAGGAAATCATTGAAGTATGAAAATACTCTGTATAAAAAATCATAATTTTTGCTACTTTCTTTTTAAGTATTTTTGTTAAGTTGTGTGAATTTATTGTTTAAATTTTCTTTGGTATACACAAAACAATATTACCGTAAAGTTCTTTAATAATTTTCCGGTTCAAGATCAATTACTATTAAAAATTACCTTTTCACATTTCAACCTTCGCATTAACAGTTTATACTCGGGTAGATATTTCATTTTTCAATCGTTGATAACAACTCTGACAGTTTTCATCCAACTTAGGAGTGCTTCAAACTCAGATATTATTTATCTCATTTATTTTATTAAAGTAAATAAAAATAATATTTAAAAAAGGTTTTTTAATGGTTTTTTAAATATATATCTTTGTGTATTCGGTTTAACAGTATCTACCCGGGTAGGTACAAAAGAATATTATTGTCAAGTTTACTCTTTTTATGTAAATACTTTGTTATAAATGAAGCTGGAATGGTTGTGTTTTATATATATTTAAAATATAAATTTTAAGAGTTTTGTGTGATTTTAATGCCAGCTCATATGACTGTTTGTATAGATATTTGAGTGTTTTAGTCTTTCGGAATAACCAGGTAGATACTTCAGCGATGTGGCCGTCGGTGGTGCAATGGTAGTGTGCGCGGCTCTTGTGCATGAGGACGTGGGTTCGATCCCTACTCTGACCACCTTAAATTTCTTTCGACGGCGGTCACCTCGCTTAGTGACGGCGACACTATCGAAAAGCTTCTGAAGCTTCTCAAAATACCGTTCAGAACCGGTGTAAAACTATAGGTCCCAATCAGTGAGTGTAAAACTATAACGCGCACAGCTCACTGGTTGTGAGAAGCTCTCCCTAATCCCCTCGTACGATGTAACGGGAAACCATTTATTTTTATTTTATACTTCAGAGATTTGTACAGTTTCGGTATATTAAACTGACCACGAGAAATATGGTTGTCAGCACATTGCTATTTATCGTGTGAATTGGGCAGATAAATATTGGTCTGGTGTTGGACATCATAGTACTGTTTCATTGCGATGGAATGATGTCTAGACTTGATCGCATTACCTAGCGCGTATGAATGCAAATAAGTATGCACACCACACCTCCCTTCTACATCAAACAAATTTTAAATAATATGATTCTTCCCTCATTTACAGTTTTTTATAATTTTGTTCTATATATTAATTTGAACTTTTTTTTGATGTGTTAACATCTACAGGCATGTGTTAACATCTAACATCAAAGTGAACATATGCAAACAACACAAAGCATTAGCATCACATACGTGGTTGTTGCACAACCATAGTCTCTGCCTGAAAATGAGTATGATTGTATTGATGTAGCGGCAGCGAACAAACAAACAGGTCGTCGTCGCCAAAGAGTATTGAATAGCATAGAGAACTCATGGAGCGAATTGTATGACTAAAAAGCACTGGCGACATCTGGCGAATTATTCAAAACGTATTACTCTCTTTTTGTCATAACTTGATCCATTCAGAATTTTGATGTGAATCATTGATGCCTTTTGAAACATTTATGCTTTTTGTATTGTTTTATGTAATAACATTGTCGAAATGTTGCATTTATATTGAAATATTCTATAAGGAGAATAAGACTCGCTTATGCTCTTTTTTTTTTTTTTTTCAATCGAGCGAACCCGTCGCCGCCACTCTTACCCGCCCCTACCGACCGAGAGGGCCACGTCCCCATAACGTGAGGACAGCGTACACATTATAGACCGGTCTATAACGGGAGAGCAAGGATTATAAGTTCACACGTTACAACCAACTACAGAAATTCTTCACCAGTTGGTATTACACTAACATAAATAAGTATAAAAGCACATCACGAGATATTAACATAAGATACTTCAATATATAATAATTACGAGCAAAACGAAAACCAAATCATAAATCAGACCAGATAGTAAGGATAAAGTAAATTAAATTTACATATGTACGTCAACGAATATACAGCACTAATGCAATCGGTTCAAATGACAAATTATGCTAGACTTTGTCGTTTCCCAACTACCTGTGAAATCAATAAACTGATATAGCTCATTAAAGTCACGACACATTCTCCTAACTGGATCAAAGGACGCATAATTCGAACGCTGAAACTCGATGTTTACGAGTTTATAGTACCTCGTGGGTCTCAATGGGACATTTATGAAAATCTTAGATAACAAAAATTCAGAACATATACATCCATCAATTATCTTCAAAACTGTAATAGAGTTTATCATGGTACGTCTACTACTAAGAGTCGGCAATCTGATCAATGCTAGTCTACTGCTATACGAAGGAAGATTATGGTTCGGGTTCCATTGAAGATTTCTCAGACAAAAAATGAGAAACTGTTTCTGGACCGATTCAATCATATTAACATACAAATTGTACTGGGGGTCCCAAACAACTGATCCATATTCGAGAATAGGGCGGACTAGTGAAGTAAAAAGATTTTTCGTAACGTAGGGATCTGAAAATTCCTTTGCCCAACGTTTAATAAAGTTCAGAACGCCATAAGCCTTGTTCACCATCGTAATTATGTGGGAGTTGAAATTCAATTTTCTGTCCAAGAGAACACCAAGATCAACAAATGAATCCACCGATTCAAGAACATTGCCACCTAAAATGTATTTTGCCGAAAATAATGATGACCTAGAGAACAGCATATGCTTACATTTCGTAAAATTAAGCACCATCAAATTGGTCTCGCACCACGTCTGTAAAGTAGACAAATCCCTCTGAAGTAAAGTATATTGACAAGGATCCTTGTAAGAAAAATAGATCTTCACGTCATCAGCGTACATTAACAATTTAGAGTGCATTATGGAGGCGGGTAAGTCGTTAATGAATAACAAAAATAGAACCGGCCCAAGATGACTGCCCTGAGGCACCCCAGATGACACAAAAATAGATCTTGAGAATGATCGACCAAATAATACCATCTGCTCTCTGTTCATTAAATAAGAACTAATCCAATTCAGCATGTTACAATTAAAACCCATTGCCCCTAGTTTATATAATAACAAATTGTGGTTAACTTTATCAAAAGCCTTACTAAAATCGGTAAAAATCACATCAGTTTGATCTCCATTAATAAAGCCGTCAATAATAGAAGAGGAAAACTGAAGCAAATTAGTCACGGTGGAACGACCCTTCCGAAAGCCATGTTGACATGGATCTAAAATAGAGGAAACCTGATGAGAAATTACCTCTGTGACTAACTTCTCAAAAAGTTTAGGAATGGCACTCAATTTTGCAAATTCCCCTATAATTTGCAACATTTACTAAACTACCAGATTTGTGGAGAGGGATTATATAAGAGCTCTTCCACTTTGCAGGAAAATGGCCGAACTTCAACGAAGCGTTAAATAAGAGAGTCAACGGTAAGCTGAGAGAATTCGAGCAGTATTTCAACATAGAGTCCGGGATACCATCAGGACCAGCTTTATTCGAGGCTTTCAAGCTGATTAAGTTATCTAGCAACCACGAAGAATTTACGACAGGTGCATCAAACGGAATGGTAGAGCGGACAGTGTACGGGTATGATTTGGAAACATCATAGGCTCGGGTGGAATAAATAGATGCGAAAAAATCGGCGAAACAATTAGCAATAGACTCTTCATCTGAATATTCAATACCGTTCATTTTGATCCTACAAGGTGTGGAAGACGAATTACGCTTCAAGTTAACAAATCTAAAGAATGATTTGGGGTTCCGTTTAAAATTAGCCTTCAACCTATCCAAATATAATCTGTAACTCTCACGAGATTTAGAGTTGTATCTACTCCTAGCAACAATATACCTAGCATAGTCTGCTAGCAGTCCAGATTTTTTATACTTGTTCGAACATCTATTCCTTACATTCTTGAGACTATTTAGAGCCCTTGAGGACCATGGGGGACCAGTATTACCCCTTATTGGCCTCTTGGGTACAGACTTAGAAATATAGCCATTAATAATATTATAGAAATCATCCAGGGCGATTTCAAATTCAAAAGAATTATCACACTGACATATACTATGCCAGTCGGTATCAAAGATAAGATTATTCAAAAGTATAAAGTTCGCACGCGAAAAGCATAGGCCAACATAGGACGAAGAGCAATTGCAACCAACCTGCACGGTATCATATGTATAATTAATTCCCAGCGTTGGATGGTAACTATCCTCAGGAGAAATTAACGGATCAATTCGAGAAATATCAAAGTTGTTAGAATCATCCACTAAAACTAGATCAAGGACTCGATTCATAGAATTGGGAATGTCGTTCAATTGAATCAACCCAAGTTCGGAAATATGCGTAACAAAATCAGATGACCAATCATATGGTGTCAATGGAGTCAGAGAATTAGTATCCGGTAAAGACACCCATGTCACAGACGGCAAGTTAAAGTCACCCAATACTAAAATACGGTCCTTTCTACTGGCTAACGCAATAACTTTTGCAATAGCGTCAATATGCACTTGATATACCTCAAAGCATGAAGATGGCGGAATATAGGAACACGTGACAAACAATTTCAAATCGCCTAAATTAATGGACACCACAAGAAACTCAAGATCGCCAATGTCATCAACTGTAACCAACTCAGAAGATAAAGAATTCTCAATTGAGATTAAAACACCACCACCAATTTTACCAACACGATCTTTTCTATAAACTACGTACTTATCGCAGAACAACTCAGAATTAAAAACATTAGGTTTAAGCCATGTCTCAGAAAATGCAATGACATCAAACTCAAAACCAAAGCTATCAACAAATAATCTGGACAATTTAGTATTCAAACCGCGAACATTCTGATACGCCAAATTCAAACTCCCAATTAGTTTTTTGGAGCTGGCTTATCTCCAGACGGTAATCTAGCAAAATTATCACGCCTACCATTATCCCGATACTCAAATTCCCTTACGAATGTTCTGTGAGGCCAAAATTCCGAATCCACCAGTTTGACAAATAGATCATCCGGTGCAATAATTTTGAAAGACGACCTACGTTCCGAAAATTGTGACTTCAGCTTGAAGCACTGTATGGAATCGTTAGAATTATTCCCGACTAATTTAGACGATATGTAAAGTCGTATATCCTCTTCGGTCGTGTCGGGGGAAAGTCTAGACACAAAAACTGTCTTCCTTGCCGGTACGACAGTCAACGTTCTTGGTCCCGGTCCTGGCACTGGGGCGGGATTACCACCCGGAGGAGACGACTTATCGTTGTCCGTGGAAGCTATAGTAACTACAGAAACGACTTCAGCAAAAGTAGGAGGGGCAGAAGATTTCATTGGACTTGAAACTGTAACTGGAGAATTAACGTCCATTAAATTCGGCGAGGAAGGAATTAGCAACAATGGAGGGGCCTTCTTAGCCGTCTTCTTCCTTTTCGGCGAGGAAGCTTTCGGTGAACCCGCTCTCTTTTCCAATCCCGGATATTTATTAAACATCCCAATAAACTTGGAAAATCGACCAGATAAAGCCGAAAGCTCCTTTTCCATCTCAGAAAACTCGGACCTCATGCTCCTGAAAAATTTGTAGAACTCCACATCCAATTTTCTACAATCCACGCAACACCAACGCAGACCCTTGTCATCACTAAGATTGTCCGCCACTCTTGCATAAAGGCCAACACATTTGACATGTATCAAGCCATCACACAACCAACACGAAATAAGAGTATCGGTATCCGATCTAACCTTACAGTCTTTGTTCATGCAAGTCATCATTATAATTAATTCAGAGTAAAAAAAAAAAAAAAAAAAAATAAATAAGAAACAAATACTAAAAACAGAATTCCAAAATCGACAAAATTCCCAAAAACGTATGAACTTATTATCCCTTTGATATTAATTCCCAAAACCAGATGGCAACTCTGACACACAAATAACGAAACAAAGAGAATGAAAGAAAAACAAAAATCAAACAACTACAACGTTAGACGTTCTCAACAATGACAAACAAATATTATTGTTGTTGTTTGTGTTTTACACGATCAACAGAATTTCCAATTGCACACAATAATACAAAAACAGTATAAACAAGCACTGCACTGAACACACAATTATATCAAGCAATGTAATTTGACTTATCTTCGCACTATTAACACAACAAGCACTATTTAAACTTTTAAAATACGAAAATAAAGTAAATTCACGGAGCACAACTAAAAAACGAACTAAACGAGAGTAGAGTTGCCAAATTTTTCCGCATAAAAGCGAAATATTACTCAGACTCTCTACATGAGAGCGGAAAAAGAGTGCAATAAGTTATCTATACTATTCAATGCATTTTGTCGTCACTCTGTTTATGACAAAACAAAAGCAATTATTTCAGTGAGATTAATATTGCTTTTTTTATTTTAACAATATTACATCTAATGTAAAAGCAGATGTAAGAAAGAAAGAAACTGCTAGAGCCTTTATCACAAAAAAAAATTTCAAACCACAACAAAACAATTTTACATTTACTACTGTAACATTTACTAATGTGTTCATAGAAATCGGACAGGTTCCGTGTAACAAAAATGTGTTAATACATCGAACACTCATTGTTTTGTTTATTTTTTAATTTTTGTTTTATTTTAATCTTGGTCATTCTAATTTTATTGTACTTATATTAATTTTTCTTATTACAAAAATTCAAAAATTAAATTGTTCGAGCATTTGGTCGTGTTTTAATTAATTATATTATATATATTGGAATGTGAGAACTCTATGTAGATCCGGTGCAGGTATCCAATTGGCAGATGTCCTCGAAAGTTATAGCGCTGACATTACTGCAATCCAGGAAATGCGATGGACAGGACATGGCTGCACACGGAATGGGAACTGCGACATATACTACAGTTGCCATGGGAAAAAAGATGAATTTGGTTGCGCATTTGTAGTTGGCAAAAGACTACGACATCTAGTCTCTAAGTTCAATTCAGTGAGTGAACGTATAGCCACAATCCGCATAAAAGCGAAATATTTTTATATTTCCCTAATTTGTGCGTATGCCCCGACAGAAGGGAAAGATGATGATGCCAAAGACATATTCTATGAGCTCCTAGAGGAAACGTATGACCGTTGCCCTGGCCATGACATTAAGAGTGTACTAGGAGATTTCAATGCTAAAGTAGGCAGGGAGAATGTCTTTCATCCAACAATTGGCAATATCAGTCTACATGCTGACAGTTCCGACAACGGTATGAGACTGATAGACTTTGCCGCGGCAAAAAACATGGTCATTAGTGGTACAAGATTCCGGCATAATGACATCCACAAGGCTACTTGGGTATCCCCTGATCAAAGAACGAAGAACCAAATTGATCACGTGGTAATTGATGGGAGGCACTCATCCAGTGTAATGGACGTACGAGTGATCAGAGGAGCTAATATCGATTCTGATCACTACCTGGTAGCAGCAGAGGAAGCTGGACATCGGAAAGCTGCAATTACCAGAGGTAGCCACAGCCTACTCAAGGAAACTCTCGCATCTTTTGGCACAGAACCCACCCCCTCCCAATAACGATCCCGACGCGCAGTGGAAACCGATTTCCGACTCTATAAAAACTGTCGCAACAACCGTACTTGGTACCATGGTACGATGAAGAGTGTCGCATTGCAAATGATGAAAAGAAGGAGAGAAGAGAAAGGGGGTAAACCGTCTCTTTAGGCGTAAGAAACGGCAGTGGAGAAAGCGCGAGAGTGAGAAAATTGAGTCATACAGAAGGAAGAACGAAGAACCAAAGGGTCAAAAACGGAACTAATGGACATGGTTCAGGGCCACCCTTCTGTAAAGACAACGACGGAAATCTTATCGTAGATGTGCATAGTATGTTGGGAATATGGAGAGATCATATCTCTGCGCTATTGCTAGCTGAGATATCGAATAACGAGACAATCGATCTAAATTTGGACGACGACGTGATTGCCCCCACCTAACCAGGACGAGGTCAGAACAGCTATTGCCCGGCTTAAGAACAATAAAGCGGCAGGAGCCGATGGATTACCGGCGGAGCTGTTTAAGGCTGGCGGCTATGGGCTGGTAAGGCGCATGCATCAGCTCATTAGATGAATGCATAACCGGCGATTGGAGTCTCAGTGTACTATGTCCCATATTTAGAAAAGGTGATCCGAGTCTCTGTGCCGACTACCGTGGAATAAGCATTTTATCCATAGCATATAAGGTTCTATCAAGGATAGTGTGTGAAAGACTAAAACCAATTATCGCTGACCTGATTGGACCAGACCAGTGTGGCTTTAGGCCTGAAAAATCACGAAAAACAAATCGACACCTATCATCTATTTGTTGATTATAAGGCGGCCTTCGATAGCCCGATACGGGGGAAACTCTACGATGCAATGTCTGAGCTTGGTATTCACTGCAAAACTCATACGCCTTTGCAGGATGACCCTGACGAACACCAAATCCGCAGTGAAAGTTGGTAAGGATCTTACCGAACCTTTCGGGACTAGGCGAGGCCTCAGACAAGGTGAAACCCTATCGTGCGATCGCTTTAACATCTTAATAGAGATTATTCTGACAAAAGCTGCTGTCAACATGAATAAAACGATCAGCAGCAAAAGTCACATGCTGCTCGCGTATGCTGATGATATAGATATCATTGGACGCACAGTTAGAGAAGTTACTGCGGTGTTTTCGAGAATTGAGAAGGAGTCAGGAAAAGTGGGTCTGACGGTAAATGAGGACAAGACAAAATTAATGGTTTCAACCAGAAGGGCCTCCACGCGATTAGACCAAAACGTGAACGCTGATAACCATTATAATTTCGATGTGGTATACGAATTTATATACCTTGGATCTGCCGTAAACAAAAACAACAACGCCAGCCTTAAGATCAGGCGGAGAATTGTGCTTGTGAATAGATGTTATTTTGGGCGTAACAAGCACTTTAGAGATAAATCCCACTCTCGAGTAACAAAAGTCCAACTATACCAGACTCTCATACAACCTGTCTTGCTTAATGGCGCAGAATCCTGGGTCTTATCGCAAGCAGACGAAACATCTGTAGGAGTCTTCGAGAGAAAAATACTCCGAATAATTTATGGCCCTATAGCTGGATGGATGAGTTGAATGGATGAGGACGAACCAGCACGAAGGCTTTTCGAAACCGAACTCGAAGGAAGACGAAAAATAGGAAGCCCAAGACTCCGCTGGAAGGATCAGGTCGACGAATCCCTGCGTACACTTGGTATTGCCAACTGGAGAGATAAGGCAAAAGATCGAACTGGTTGGCGAAATATGTTATCTTCGTTTTGTAAGGTCCCTGACCCCCCGGGGTTGTTCGAGACCGGATAAGTAGGTTAGTATATTCTTCGATATTTCGCTATCCTTTGGATAGCATCGTTAGGAAAATATACACAATTATTAATTAGAAATGAAAAACAATTGCTAAACAACATTTTTTCATATCATTTGAAAAAACAACAATAACAAAAAATTTAAAAATTAACCAATTGAAGAAATTTTCTTGTCATATGAAAAATGTTCTAAGTTACAGCCGGAAACATTTTTGAGTATAAATAGTTTCTCTTATTTACAGCCAGAAAAATAATTTGGTTGATAAAAATATGTACATAATGGTAAATTCAACAAGTTCCTATCGGAAATACCTGTTGTCATCTATACAAAACGTTAAACTATAGAGGAATAATGATTTATTTATTATAATACGAAGTGCTAAGTCTACTGGTATACTCGGAAATAAAGAAACTACATCAAATGAAACTAATTTCTCACAATTTTGTATTCTTAGTTTCTTTTTTTATCCTTAAACTGCAATGAGTCTTTTATATTGTATTTGGGGTCTTCTGTAATCCTTTTCAGTATATTCGTGAAGTACCTACACAACTCATAAGAAGGTGAATTAACAAAAGAACATATTGGTCTCAACGGAAAATCTTCTCTGTGTATTTTTGGGGCTCCATACAACCTAGGTGCTGTGGACACATTTGTCTTAAGTTTGTTCCTCTCAATTTGATCTTTTTTCCTGCTTTATAAAGTTTTTCTACAATATCATTGTTAATTTTCTGAAGTTTGCTGGTAGGATCTTTATCCATCAGTTTGTACTAATCTGTATCCCCTATAATATTGTTAATTCGTGATATATAATCACATTTGGTTACAGCTACCGTCGCATGATGACAAGGTATATTTTTAACAAGAAGGACTTCCAATGGGACCTCCAGCTTCCCCGATTGTGGCTGATATTGTTATGGAGAATCTACTTGATTCCTGCATAGAAGATAGGGCCATAAAACCGAAAATCATTACTAAATATGTGGACGATTTATTCTGTATCGTTACAAATAGTGCTATAGATAATATTTTGACAACATTTAATAATTTTCATCCTAATATGTATTTGGTTTGCAATTGAAGAAGAGTGTGGATCAAGACTCCCTTACTTGGATACCACGGTAATAAGAAATGGGGAGAATTTATTAGTGGATTGGTACCAAAAACCAACTGCTTCTGGAAGGGTTATAAATTACCACTCCAAACAGCCGAAATTAATGGTTGTCAATACGGCAAGAAACCCAATAGACAGAGTTTTGAAGATAAGCGACGGGAGTTTTCACAAAAAGAATAAGGTGAAGATTACAACTATGTTAATGGACAACAATTTCCCAATAGGGCTAGTCAATAGATTAATAAGGCAATATGAAAATAAGGGGCAAGATAGCCAGAACCCAACGGTGGAACGGAAAAAGTTTAAATCATTATCTTATGTGTCAGGATTTTCTGAGAGATTAGAAAAATCAAAAATATTTGATACTAATAATTACAAAATGGCCCTTAAAACAACACACACACTAGGTAGATTGCTTAGTAAAACCAAAGATAGAATAGATACATTTGATAGATCATATATTATATACAAAATTGTGGAGGAAATAATAGTGAAAGTTGCAATATGGTATATGTAGGTACAACTAAAAATAAACTTACGACTAGAATTGCAGGACACAAATCAGATCAAAAATATAGACACATCTAACCACACAAAATACAGCATTATCATCACACTGTGCAAACTTAAATCATTTTCAAGATACGTCAGTTTTGAATAGGGAAACTATTTATAAACGTCGTTTTATGTTAGAAATGTTACAAATAAATGGGACTCCAATAGTGAAGAGAATAAACTTTAAAGCAGATACGGATAATGTAGCACATAATTATAGACATTTAATAAGTAAAATGTAGAACATTTCATCGAAAATTGTTTGATGTATCATTGAGTTTGTCACTATTTTTTTATCAACCAAATCATTTTTCATGCTGTAAATTACAGAAACTATTTCTACACAAAAATTTTTCTGGCTGTAACTTAGAACATTTTTCATATGACAAGAAACTTACTTCAATTGTTTAATTTTTTGTTATTGTTGTTTTTTCAAATGACATGAAAAAGTTTTGTTCATAGAATAACACATACCATAGAAGGTTTTATTCGCTCAATAAATTAAACGTCATAGGTACGATGGAAAGTAAACATTGGATGGTAGAAATATGGGTTCAATAATACCAGATAGTGGCAATAGTATACAGCGATCAACATAGGAACAACAACCGAATTTCGTGTTTTGTGGCAAACTAGTTGTGTTAAATACAATACAAATGTATACCAACGATAAAAGTCAATAAAAAAGTGCAAAATATATTTAAATTTTTCAGTTCTGCACCAAAACGACAGGAAAAAGTTAAGTGAACATATTTTGTAACTCCACCTGGTGTAAGGTAATTTTAAATTTAATTGCTCTCATTTCCACAAACCTACGATGAGAGTGTGAAATGAAACGTCAGATGAGAGAGTAAGTTTATCTAGGTATGTATTAGTCTATGGTTTTGTTTATCAATTGTTTTCACATTTCTAATTAATAATATATCTTCCTGACGATGATATCCAAACGATAGCGAAATATCGAAAAAATATAATTAATCAATAATCACGACCAAACGCTCGGGTAATTTAATTATTGAGTACATTAAAAATATTAAATTTCATACTTTTTAAGAATCTCTTCACATATCAATGTGCTGAATTTTAGATTACACAACATACTGAAGAAGGTAACTAGAATTGACTTTAGAACTATTCCAATCGATTTGGTCTATTTTAACGTTGTACAGAAAAGTGGGCAAGCCATGGTGGGCCAACTTCACTTCGGTTAAGCTATTCTAGTCAAGGATAATATTACATATCAGCAGACTCAACACTTTTGCTCAATAAAATTTCTAGACATAACATTAAAACACCATTCTACCAAACATATTTCAATACATTAGGAAGACGATTTTTAGTAAACTTCCTGACTTAATTGGCTTTTGTGTGTCGAAAGGTGCATCGCCTGTATCTGAAAGATGTGTCATAATCTTGGACTAAACTTCTGACCACTCTTTTATATATAGACACTACTATAGACTGCACAAACCATCCTGCCAAACTGCATTGCAAATGAACAAATTGGAACAATTGTAAAATATTTATAATGCAAAATATTAAAAATAATATACAACTCAAAACTGAGGAAGATATTGTGGTAGCCGTTGAACCTGTCGTGGGAGTAGTTGAACAAGCTGGTTGATGTTCAACACCTCCAGGAAATTCAAACAATATTGCAACGAACTCAAGTTTTATTCGAGGAGATGAAATAGGATAATTTCTGAATAAAAGCCCCGTTTTGATGTTCTTAAAACATGAGGTATTTTTACTCTGAATTGCTTGTTTTTAAAATCACAAGGCATTTACATTCTAATTCAAAACGAACAACTTTGTTCTGAATTGTTTTACATAAACCCAAATATTCTGAAACGTTTTATGTGTGTCTGGATTCTGTTTACAGAACAGGGCCGAATATACAGGTTTTGTAATACATATGCAGTCACTTGGCAATACAAAAGGAAGCTTGTTGGAAAAAATCAAGGGGATACCGAAGGCAAATCACTCAATTGGCAATGCTGATATCTCATGGACAAAAAGTGATTTGGAAAAAGCAAACAGATTAGCGTAGCACTTAAAGAACGTATTTACTCCCAACAAAGCTGATGGTGCTATTGATCCAATAGCAATGATCCAAAAGCCTGGAAATCGTCAGAGCACTTAGACTCGTATCGCCCCCATAAGTTTGCTTCCAATCATGTCCTACGTTCTAGGGAAAGTATTTATTAAAATATTATATCCGCTATTAGAACAGTCATCGCCTATTCCAAATCACCTGTAAGGTTTTAGGAAACAACATAAAACCTTCGAACAAGTACAACGATTAGTGAAAACAAACACGACACTTTTGAAAATAAGAAATGCTGCACAGCAGCATTTTTGGATATTTCACAAGTCTTCGATAAAGTGTGGCACACTGCGTTACTATACAGGGTGATTCAGGAAGTTCCGGACTAATTTCTCCAGCGTATTCCTTGTCTCATTTCATGAAGAAAAGTCCACTGACCATGTCCGAAAACGCAAGTGTGCGAAATGGCAGCGGGTTCAAAATGTTCGGATTGCTGGTCGGAGGGTAGTAGGGTAAAGGTGCTAACTTCTGAGCCAGTGGTCGAATTTTGGGCTTGTTGGAAAGGTCTTTCAGAATCAATAAAAAAAAGTAGAAAAAAGTCAAATCGCCGAGATACAGAGCTTTCGGAAAATAATGGGAAAAAATTCACATAACCTCAATTTGCTCAGCCACATGGCATGTAACTTATGTTTTTAGCCCTACCTCTTACCTCTTACCTTTCCAAAATGGCCTAAGCGAAGCCCAGAGATCTCACCGTTCCAAAGTTATGACCATTTTACTGAAATTGTAGTGGGTAGTTTCATCTGTTTTTATTTAATGATCACATTCGACCATCACTGTATTTCTGAGTACGATATTAAGTTATTTCAATATCGTCTCCGAGAAAGAGAACAATTGATCTCTAAAGGCGAAGTAAAATCGATCTAAAACGATTTACAGTACTAGCTCAGACATCAACCTCTAATATGAGTTTTATAGGAAGTTACTTCCGGACAATCAGCTGATCTTAACTAAGGAGAACTAATGAGAGATGGTGAGAAGAGTTAATACGTTCCTTTTGGTATGGATTCCATTGATTTGTACTTGAGTATAACGGGTCTCAACATGTTTTGTTTGGCTATCATAGCTTCATTGTGGCCGTCTGTGGTGCAATGGTTAGTGTGCGCGGCTCTTGTACATGAGATCCTGGGTTCGAACCCGGCTCTGACCACCTGAAAATTTCTTTCGGCGGCGGTCACCTCGCATAGTGACGGCGACACTATCGAGTATCTAGCCATGAAAAAGCTTCTCAAATTACCGTTCGGAATCGGTGTAAAACTGTAGGTCCCAATCAGTGAGTGAAAACTGGAAAGCGCACAGCTCAGTGATTGTGAGAAAGTTCTCCCCGGTCCCTTCATGGGATGTAATGGGAAACCATTTATTTTTATTTATTATCATAGCTTCATTGCTGTTGCTAAGATCTTTAATTTGGATAGAACTTGCATACCGTAAAGCTGACTTCAAGACGCAATACTCGTATACTGACATAATTTGCATAACCTACACGTGAAGGTGACATAACGCGAGGGGCAAACCAATTCCGATCGGAACAGAACTAAATTAATTGGTGAGAATTCATCGATAATCAGAGCTACTTGAGAAAAGTTAGCGTAGCAATAACTTCATTAATTAACTTAACCCCACACATGATTATATGAAATGTTATGTGATGTTCGAAATATTTCGTAAGTTTGGAGTGAGCCGAAGTTATATGTGTACATATATCAATGGTAATTCAAGTGCATTTTATAGGGTTTTATAAACTGTTGAGCACGGAAATTGGTACAACGAAATATAGGAGAGACGGGGAAGCTGCCTAGTAACCTAGTGGCACCGAAGTTTCGTTCATTCCATTGCGAAACATCTTCAACTTCAAGTATCTCCCTTCCAATTAAAGGCGTTGAGAGGTGTCAATTAATTTTTATTACCGGATCCAATACCAGTCGCCATAGGGGACAATTCGATACGGAATAGAATAATCTAGTACCTCGGAGGAGAGTAGTTTCTTATTGCAAGCAACTTCACCACTTGCTTGAACCACGGGCGACGTACCCAGTAAAAGCATGACGAATTTTTGTCGAACCGGACCAGAACTTTTACGGATGTACTTTATTTACTACCCAAAGTTATACATTTGTACATATTTGAAAATGACTACCTAGAATTAACAAAGGACCAGCTAAAATGGGAAAACGCCAAATTATAGGATTTGATATGAATATGTATCATAATCTTTCAAAATGGATTTGTCTTAGCTGTCTGTTAAAAGTAAGTACAGTGATATTTCAAACGTGCGATGAGTGTGAATTTTCACACTTCATTCAAATCTTATTAATTTGGCGGAATAAAAAAAAAAAAAAAATAGAGAAAGAGCAAGAGAAAACAGAGAAAACTTAGTTTAACGTAAAAAGTAGTAAAATATTTAAGATATAAAGATTGTATTAATTATAAAGTCTAATATGAATATAGGATTAGGACACATTTATAATCGTAAGTGGTAATCGACCATTAGTTTCTTCCGGATCGATTCTCCAGAAATTCCCCAGTTACATCTTTTTTTCTTTACGCGAGACTTCGGAAGTATCAGACTCCCATTCATGAAGCCTTTTACTTTTTTTTGTCTGTTGACTAGTGGAGCGTAATTTTAACTCTCATTATATTAACAAGTGGTGAAAACCATTTGTGTATAAGCTCAACATTCCACAATATCAGTAGGTAGTATAGTATAGTTATAGTTCTTAAGCTCAGTAGTGCATAGTATTCTGCTCAATTGTTTTGATATAGAACTCTCATTTAAAATATTTTTTTTTATCATTACTGGTATTGTTTTTTCTGAATAAACTAAGAAATGAATGAATATAAGTATTGAATGACTCTTCGTATTAGGATTTTGAGAGAGTAGGAACAATCTCGCATGTGAGTACATGAATCGTATCCGAATATATGTAAGTGTTGTTTGTTTTGTTGCACTCCTCAAATGAGAATGCTTCTTTAAAAACATAGAGATGTTTGTCAGAGGGGTCGGTATGGGTAATAGCATGTGTACTTAATATCTGAAAGAGCACTATGGAATTAGGGCGACCATCAGAATTTTTACCTGGTCGCAAGGAAGGGTGGGTATTGGATAATTGGGCCCAATACCATCTAGAGCCAAAATTAAAGCCAAAGGAATAGGAGGTTAGTTTAATGTATCAAGTCCTAGTTTAGTGTCCGTCCGCTTAATTATTTCTGTTTTGATCTATCGATATTCCGTTTTTTTATGATTTGCTCACATATTTGTATTCTCTTATCGAAAGTGCTCCTAATGAAAAGAGAATGTGTGTGTGCGTGTGTAGAAGGGTGAGTAAAGGAGAACCCATCCATTTCGGCGAGCTAGTCATCGCACAGCTAGAGGTGCACACCACTTGAACTCTCCCTTCCAAACTAGCGAATATGATCACTCCAGTTAAGGAGTGTTTCACCGTCAGTACTACCCGAAATATTGCAAAAGAATCACCACCACAAAATGCAAAAATGTTTGTTTTGTTTTTGGAAGCGAAATAACAGCACACATTTATTGGTTTTTGTAAATTAACACGTTTAAGATTTTATTTTACTGAAATTTTCTTTCTCATCACTTAACCTGAGCTTTTGCTGGTAAAAATTAAACATGCTTATCTTCTCACTTACTTTTGTCATATTGCTGTAACGAGTACGAATACTCTTACTTGTGAAGCAAATGTTAGATAGCGTAAATACTCCTATTATTTAAGTATAAAATGTCAAAGCTTAGATACGTAGTGACAGATGGTTAATGCAAAAGAGTAAAAAAAGTTGTAAGCAGCCATCTTGAGTAGAAGTAAAAACTGGAAATAAAAAGAAATTAATTAAAGAGCAAATTAAAACTTAAACACAAATTAAATTATTGGTATAAATAACAATCTGACAGACAAAGCCCAGATTGTTACATGGTGTCAGAAGTGGGATACCAGTCGATGCCGAGAAAAACAATTGGAGAAAAGCCGCTCTATACTCGACTTATCAATTACTCCCTGTACACGTGGATGATAAAAAACGCAACAAAGGGACAGTGTAAAATAATTAATCGTGTAAAAATCGAACAATTGTGAAGGCATCGGACTAGCTCAATCGGAGAGTTCAGCAACCCTTTTGCAACATTTCCCGGATTTTGTATTACTTTCAAGGATTTACACACCTAACAAAATAAAATGGCAATGAATGAGCGTGCACCACAAGAGTTGGATTGTGGGAATCTTGCTAACGAGTGGCCCAACTGGAAGCGTAATTTCATGGTATACATGATTGCCAGTGGCAAATCGACGGAACCATAAACAACTAAAATTGCAAATTTCATCTGGTTAATTGGCACTCGGGGCGCAAATATCTACAACACATTGTATCCTAATGATGGGTCACAAAATTCCTTGCTCGGCACAGTCCGAGCTGGTGATGCAGTCGTGCAACGCACATTGGACGAGGTCTTACAGAAATTTGATCAACATTGTTTGCCACAGCGGAATGTTGCAATGGAGTCGTATAAATTCAACAGGATTACACAAAAATAACATTGTCATTGCGACTTCAAGTGTGAGTGTACGATACGAAACTACAATTAAAGTTACTAGACGGACGAGGTGAAGACTTGCTACGTGTCATTGACACTTGCAAAACCTATGAAGCGGCCAATGCTAATAAAGGAATTTTGCAAGGAAAACAAATTTCGGTGGAGGCAATCAAATCAAATAACAATCAAGCATCAATGGCAAATGGTGCCATTAATCGTTTTTGTTTCAATTGTGGTGGACCATGGAAATACGGGCACATGAATGAGTGCAAAGCTAAGGATGCCATCTGTCGTTCGTGCTCACTAGAAAGCAGGAGTTGGAGTCAAAACAAGCCAGTGGAGATAATGGTAACAACAACAACAAGCAAAAAGTCACTGCAGTCAATTGGAGTGAGATACAAGGTATATATAATAAAAATAGCAATTTAACTAGATCAATTAGCGTTAAGAGTATTCTTAGGTTAACTTCTATCGGGACAGGACATAAGCGCTGGACAAAAAGTGTAGTGTTTAAAATTATATGTTGGCAACCCTTATCATGAGAACATCAAGTTTGTTTCGGCTCCGCAAGTTAAAAATACTTTTTGTATTTAAAAGTAATATTTAAGATCTCTTTGATTTAAAGCACGAGATTTTGTATACACATAGTTTAAAGTATCTGCATTTTCTGAAATATGCCAAAAAATAAAAGGCGCAGTATTAAAAACAAAATAATTTGTGTGCAGTGCAAATTGAACATAGAAGAAGACGATAATAGCATAGAGTGCGATAAATGTAACAACAATTTGCATGTCGTCTGTACTACATTGGACAAACGTCAGTACGCTCACTTACTAACGCACGAGAGTGAAGAGTTTGTATGCCATATTTGTGACAACAACAACAATTCCTCTGTTACAGTCCAACTTACAGAGATCAAAAGAGAATTAAAAAAGCTTGATCAACTGTCTGATCTAAGGGAAGCGATGACATTCATGTCAAAACAATTTGATGACATCATCAAAGGCGTAGCAGAAAATAGAAAGAAACTGGAAGTGGTACAGAAAGAGAATAGAGCATTAAAGGAAGAAGTAATGAATTTAAAAACTACAGTAAAATTCATAAACGACCAGAGAGTGAAAAACGATTGTATGGTAACTGGCCTTAATGCATGTGATGGGGTTTCTGCTGTGGACGCTATTTTGAAGTTGTCAAGTGAAGCCGGTGTTGTCTTAACAGAAGAGAGCATAAGTGATGCCTACTTTTTAAAAACAAAAAGCGCTACGAATAATAATAAATCAGCTGTCGTTAAATTCAACTCTAAAAAAAACAAAAGAATAACTGATGTCAATAAAACCTAAATTAAAGGAAAAGGAAGAAACGAAGCGAATCTATGTGCAAGACTATCTAAGCAGGGAAACCATGCATTTGTTAAATTATGCTAAATCGTTGAAAACTGTTGGATATCAAGCAGTTTATGCTACTGATGGAAGTGAGCTATCTAGACCGTGGTTAATCCGTAATGCCGATGAAGTGGATAAACTCTTAGTGGAAGCAACAACTTACCAATCAAAGAAGTTACCGGCTCATAGCGTTTTGGTTTCGGCAGACGACTCTGATAGTTATTTGTCTCCATCGTAAATGTAAAAATTTTATAGATGAAGTTATTATTTATCTCATATCTCTTATTTATGATTTCTAACCAATATTTTCACTGTTTTGAAGCTTTTAAAGCAATTGTAAGTAAATCGAGTCAGAGTTTTTTAAATTTAATATCTGTAAATATTAGAAGCATATCGTCCGTATCAAAGTTTAACAAATTTAAGGCACTTATTGCGAATTTTCCTAAATTACCTTCAGTAATTGCAGTACAAGAAACATGGTTTAGGCAAGATCTTGTTCAAATTTATACAATACCAGGATATAAAGCCATCCATTGCTGCAGGGCTGATAACTATGGTGGGACCACAGTGTTCGTTCGAGAGAGTTTTCAGTACACAGTGGAGCAATGCTTAAGTCAAAATCTTATAGATTCAATTGTATTAAAATTTAATGGAATACAATTGGAGGGTAAACCACTTATTGTAGTTTCTTTTTACAAATCACCTAAATGTAGTTCTAATAATTTTATGGAATTTTTGGAAAATATATTAGTCTGTTATGGTAGAAATAATTGTGTTTTTGTTGGTGATGCTAACATTGATGCATTGGATGTAAATTCTTCATCAGAGCTTGTGAATATATTGGCAAACTATGACTTTATAAATTGTCATAAATTAGTTACTCGTCCGCACAGTGGTACGTCCATTGATCATGTTTACAGCAACATCCACAGGGAAATAGTTGTCGATTCAATTGAATGTGAACTGTCTGATCATAACATCATGTCGTGTAGAGTTGGTTCTAACGTGGAAAATAAGGACTTTGTGATCGAAAATAATACAAAATGTGACTACGACAAATTAATGGAAATTATACAAATTGAAATGCCGAAATTATCGTACACTGGTGATCCATCATCTGATATGTCAAACTTAATATCTTGCATAAAACAAGCTGTAGACCTTTCTTCAGTACAAACGAAGCGAACAACTTACTTAAAAGACAAAATTACTCCGTGGATAAATGGGAACTTGAGTAAGTTAATGTCGTATAGAATTAGTAAAGTTATTAAAGAAGCTAGCAATAGCTCAATGAATAATTTTTATTCGTATAATTTAGAGGTAAGGAAAAATGACCCAAAAAAATCACTGGGATTGATGAATGAGGCGCTTGGTAGAATACCAGATAAGAAAGTATGCATCAAAGACCCATCAGGAGAACCTGTATTAACCAATTCTCGTAAAGCTGACATGCTCAATTCCCATTTTACCAATTCAATACAAACTCTGAAACAGCAAATTGAAGTATATCCTTCTGATACCTGCAATCTACTGAGAACACTAAGACCTTGTATTTGCAGATTTACACTAAGGCATACTACAGATGGTTCAGAATGTAATATCTTCGTTAACACCTGGAAAAGGCTGCGGCCATGGTAATATTTATCCTAAAGTTATACTGGCATGCTCTACTTTTATTACACCACGATTAGTAGAAATTTTTAATGAAATGGTAAACACAGCAATATATCCCGATATATTAAAAGTTCATAAAATTATTCCAATTCCAAAGGAAAAGAAATCAACAAACATTGATCAATTTCGCCCAATATCGATATTGCCCATTATAGATAAAATTTTTGAAAAACTTTTGCACAGCCAATTTTCAGAATATTTACAGGTAAATCGATTATTAAATGATTTCCAATTTGGACTTAGAAAGGGATGCGGTACTGAGGAGGCTATTATTAATGTACAAAATTATATATTTAAAGGTTTGGATGAAAGGCATAGAGCAGTAGCAGGAATTTTTTATGATTTGTCAAAAGCATTTGATCTTATAGATCACAACATTTTAGAAGAAAAATTTAACTACTGTGGTGTACACGGAAATGAGCTGTTGCTATTTAGATGTTATATGCGCAATAGACGTCAATTCGTACAGATTTATCAGCAGAAAAGTACAACACGTACTGTACAATACGGTGTACCTCAGGGAAGTGTTTTGGGTCCCCTGTTATTTTCCATTTACATTAATGATTTAAAAAATCTTGACGTAACTGGTAAAATTTTTGTTTATGTTGATGATATAAGCATTTTTTATCCTTATAGTCATGAAACTGCGTTAAAGCCGTATATGGAACGGGATGCTGCTTTACTTTTAGAATATATACGTATCAATAAGCTTTCTTTAAACACAGCTAAAATTAAACTTATAAGATTTAGTCCTCATACTCGTTTTGACAATGAATTTTAGCATTTTCGTCGGTGGAGAGAAAATAGGAGAAGTCTCATCTGTCAAGTATTTAGGGCTATATCTTCAAAGTAATCTTTCTTATGATCAATATATACAACACTTGAAATCGAAAATTTCCCCTGCTATTGGTCTGTTGTATAAATTTAAAAACAAATTTAATGCAAATACTAAATTTCTGATTTATCAAGCTTTAGCTATTGTGTATGCTTATAAAAAATCTACTGAGCTAAGGTCTTTGCAGCGACTGCAAAATAAAGCATTAAAATTAGTGGCAAATTTGCCTATTTTGTATTCCATGATTAATTTGTACAGAAATGTATTCCCTAGTGTTTTACCAATCTACGGATCATACAAGCTACAATTGATAATTTACGTTTTCAAATGTTTGCGTAACATTGGACACCATAGCATTCATTTTACAAGAAATCAAAACACGTTTGACACAAGAAATAATGATAATCTGAAGATAGCATTGTGTCGGTCTGAAACTACATTTCTGGATGTAGAGAATTTAACATCTTGCCTCAACATTTGAAACTAATAGAATCCGTCTCTTTGTTTAAATCTTCGGTAAGAACTTATTTATTTCAGAATGTTGATCAGCTTCTTTTATAATAAAAAACCATAGAAGAGAATATACTTTTATTTTTATATTTTTGTTTTTATTTTATTTATAATCTATTAAACTATGTTATGGAGTATAATATAAATATGTATCTATTGTACAGTTATATGCAACTTTAAAAACATTATTGCCAACTAGCCTCTATAGTGCCAACTGGTGCTGAGGCAACACTAATAATGAACTTTATACAATAAAGTATGTACAATAAAAAAAAATGATACAGGGGCCGATGTCAATTGCGTTCCAATAAGTTTAATAAGAAAATTAAATATTCCGTTGAAGCATTTATATACTAATATGACAATGTTTGATTATAATAACAATAAAATTGAAATTTTTGGTACTGCGATAATAAAATGTTGTGATTTATATTTAAAATCAGCTCGATCAGCGGAATTCTTGGTTGTCAATAATAAGTGCGAACCGGTACTGGGAGGAGAGACTTGTGAAAGTTTTGGGTTGATAAAAAGGTTAGATGTTAGATAGCAGAGTTGCATACGCGGAACAGAGGAATCATTCAAGGATATATATAAATATGTTTTTTACGGACTTGGTAAATTCCCCGGAAAGTTTTCAATCACATTACAGGAAAATTCGAAGCCGGTGCTTCACTATAGAAAAAGGATACCAAATTCTTTAACGGACAGACTTAAATCGGAACTTGATAAAATGGCGCAAGAAGGAATCATTTCACCCGTCGAGTATCCAACTGATTGGATCAATAACTTGCAAATAGTTGAAAAGCCAAACGATGAACTTCGTATTTGCTTAGCCCCAAAAGCTCTTAATAAATGTATTAAAAGAGGGCATTTTTTGATTCCAACCATCGACGACATAACATCGGGGCTGACAGATAAACGAATTTTTTCAGTTCTCGATTTGAATAGTGGGTTTTGGCATATGGAGTTGGACAAAGAAAGCTCGGATTTGACAACATTCATGACGCCTTTCGGTAGATATAAATTCATTCGTGTTCCATTTGGCCTGAGTTGCGCCCCTGACATGTTTCAACAGGAGATGATTAGAATATTTGGGAACATACGGGGAGTCATTGTTTATTTCGATGATCTAGCTATTTGCGCGGAAAATGTAGAGGAACATGATCAGATAATGAGTTTGGTAATGGATAAAGCTCGTAGCAATAATATAAAATTTAACCCGGACAAAATTCAGCATCGAAAACGCGAAGTAAAATTTATGGGAAATCTTATATCAGAAGGAAGAATAAAATCGGATTTGAAATACAGGGATGCAATTATGAAAATGAAAAAACCGGAAAATAAATCAGATATTTTAAGATCCTTAGGTCTTCTCAAATACTTGGCAAGATTTATTCCAAATCTGTTGAGACAATCAGCAGAATTGCGGAACGAAACCCGGAATAATGTAGAGTTTGTATGGACTGAAATGCATGACATGGAGTTCCAGAATTTGCTCAACATCATCACATCCGAACCTGTGCTGGCAATCTATGACCCAAAGGTGCCAGTGGTAGTACAAACTGATGCATCTAAGGATGGATTAGGTTGCGTGATAATTCAGATTGGGCATCGAGTAGTTTTCGCCTCTCAAACCCTCAGTAAAAGTGAACAAAAATGGGCACAAATTGAGAAGGAAATTTTGGCCATCGTGTTTGCGTGTCAACGTTTTCACTATTATTTATATGGTCGGGAATTCACAGTCGAAAGTGATCACAAGCCTTTGGAAACACTAGTAAAGTGGGATATTGATGATGTGACAATGCGACTTCAGCGTATGTTCATGTTTCTTCTGAAATATCCGCATATGACTGTTGTTTATAAACCTGGCAAGGAAATGCTTGTGGCTGATTGTTTGTCAAGGGCGCAGTTAGTGGAAATCTCGGAAATCGAAGGACTTTCGACAGTGATCCATGTGGTTACACAATCGGTTTGTTTAACTGAAGGAAACTACAATTATTATAGGTAAATATTATCGAGTGACGCGGAATATTCACGTATTTGTGGGTACGTTGAAAATGGTTGGCCAGGCATTTATCAACGTGATAAGCTGAGCAAACATTTTCATAAATTTAAATCAGAATTGCATGTTGAAAACGGATTGTTACTTTTAAATCATAGGCTGGTCATTCCATCGGAGATGCAACGCAAAATATCAATTTGGTTACATTTACCCCATCTAGGAATCGAAAAGACCCTTGCTCGTGCGAGGAGGTTATATTATTGGCCCGGAATGAATGCGGACATTAAGAAATTAGTGCAATCTTGCAATGTTTGTGAAACATTTACGAGGACTAATCAAAAGGAGCCATTAGTTCAGGAGGAAATCCCACAATATTCATTTCAAGTGGTTGGAATGGATCTGTTTGAATAGGCGGGTCGTGATTATATTGCACTAATTGATGCGTACTCAGGGTACCTCGTGGCATTGAATCTTCGAAGTATAACATGAAGTGAAGTTATAGATGTAATTGTTCGCTTAGTTGAGAAAGTAGGATATCCAACTGTGATAAAATGTGACAATAGTCCTTTTGGATCGGCGGAATTCGACCGTATTGCGAACGAATGTAATATTCAACTTCGAATTTCAAGTCAAAGATATCCCCAGAACAATGGCCTGGCTGAAAAGGGCGTAGCTATTGCGAAAAACATTCTTAAACGCTGATCAGTTTCATTATCGATTACTAGAATACAACACTACACCTTTAACCAGAATGCATATTACTCCATCGGAATTGGTCTTTGGCAAACTTGTAAAGACAAAATTGCCGATAGCTCAGTCCCTATTGGTCAGGAGTAATATAAGTGAAAATGAAATTCAGGAAACAAGAAAGACAGAAATATTACTATGATCGAAACGCAAAAGCATTAAAAGTATTGAGTGTAGGTGATTCAGTTATCTTTCGAAAAACAAAAAGGAATGGTATTATGGGAAAATCGTGGCGGTATATAATGATCGATCATACGTGATAAGAGATAGTTTTGATAATCATTTTAGACGCAATAGGCGTTTTATTGTTAAGACTGAAAATGAGGACTTTAATGCCAGCGATTTGTTATTCGAGGAAAATATTAAAACTCTTCGGGACGTGACGGCAAACAATTCAAAGGAAAGTCAAATTTTAATCTCTCCTCGCGCTGACCGTGAAGAAAATTTTATTGATGCTGGGGCCCCCATGTTTGAAGATGTCGCACTAAGTGACGGAATAGATTATTGTAACGCCAATGAACCAGTGCCTTCCCGAAATATCTGGTTCAGAAACAATGGCTCTGAAGGGGTCAGTGACGACAAGAAGTGGTCGTACGGTCAATGTGCCAAAACGTTATGGTAGGGATTATGGAGTCGAAACTTTGTCCAGACGCTAATAGGGTCATTTAAGACTCTTTATAAATACTACAAAATAAAAAAAAAAATTAATAAAACAATTAAATTCTATATTTAACATTCTATTTAATATTAAAAATTTTTATTTTGTATTCCATATTTAAAATCTATATAAAACTAGAATGTAAAAAAAATTAAAAAAAAAAATTAATTTAAAAAAAAAGAAGAAAAAGCGTGTAACGAGTACGAATACTCTTACTTGTGAAGCAAATGTTAGATAGCGTGAATACTCCTATTATTTAAGTATAAAATGTCAAAGCTTAGATACGTAGTGACAGATGGAAAATGCAAAAGATTAAAAAAGGTTGTAAGCAGCCATCTTGAGTAGAAGTAAAAACTGGAAATAAAAAGAAATTAATTAAACAGCAAATTAAAACATAAAGACAAATTAAATTATTGGTATAACAATCTGACAGACAAAGCCCAGATTGTTACAATTGTCTTTGACAACTCTGTGCCAGTTTGGTCGACAAATGCGTTAAATTTACACCACTGCTTAAGAGCAGTTGAGTTTATAGTTGTGCGTGTTTTTAATTTGATAAGAATGGAGAGATCGTAAGAAAAAATTATTTTGGCTTCAAATGATTTTCATTTAATATTTGAACATTTTAATTTAACAATAATATTTTATATATTTAGAAGTATCAAAATCACAGAGAATGCTCAGTTTGAGAAACTTGTCCAGCTAATGGAAAGTAGTCCATCCGTTGCCCTTGGAAAACCATAATTTAGCACCACGCAGAACCAAGTGCGAGAACTATGGGAAGGATTTGCTGTGGAGTTAAATAGTTTAGGACCACCGTCCTGAACATGAATGAATGGCAACGTGTATGTGCAAATACATACCTTGCACTGGGCAGCTCAAGATGGTTGGATGCAACATGAATATTTCTTCTTAAATGCAACACATCTATATTTGCGCTTTCGACTCCATCTTCATAAAAGAAAATTATTGTACTTATATCCATTTCGATTTTGCAAGCACAACACAAATTTTAACTTCTTTTATTTTCACATAAATCAGCTACTGTTACTTGTCAAAATTGATATTTCGAGCTGGTAACACCATAACAATTGCAACCAAAAAAAGTTGTGAACCACAATACAAAAGATAAGTTTGGTCGTGTTGAAGTTGGGTCGTCTCTAAGTCGACCAAACTAAGTTGAGTGGTGAGCGGTAATAGGGGCATTAGTAGTTTTTTTTTGTATAACTTTTCCACAAATCTGTTATTTTCATTCTGTAAGCTGCTCGTCGGGTTTTATTGATACGACTATACGTGCAAATATTCCTCAAAATATTGTTCATCTTCGTTCTGTAATCTTCCTTGTACATTGCCACTGTTCTTCCACCTTTGTCAGCACTCAATATCAGTTTGTTCTCATTTTGATCCAAAAATTTCGTTGTTTCACCCACTGTGTCTAGTATTTTAGTATTGCTTTGTCCACCCCGTTTTGCTCAAGTGACTCTCTATGAGTGAAACCAATTTAGTTCTTTATATTTCCTGTCACTCTCTGTTATCTATCGTCTGAATCAGTGTTTGAACGTGCTCCCAACAGATTACTCAAATTACAGAAATCTTCAATCTCTACTGGATTATGATTAACACATTTTTGGATTCGGTCATATGTCGTTGAGCACATCACGAAAATAAAATGTGTTAATCTTTGAACGTCCGTCCAAATCCGTTTTTTGTGTGTATTTGATCCAGTAGAAAAATATGAGGGAGAGTTCGGCCTGTGAGTAAGAGTATCAAATAAAACGATTGCTCTCAAAAGAGAATACAGAAAACTCAAATCAACGACTTCTACAAACAACAGTACTGGAACTTACTGTAAAATTTCACAAAGAAGGAAACTCACTGCGTGAAATTAGTTACGTTATTGGTAGAAGTCACAACACAGTTTAAAAAATATTTGATAAGTATCAAAAGTTAAAAAAATTGGAAAATTTGGAAAATCGAACAAAATCTGGCAGACCGAAAACATTAACTTAAGCTCAAATTCGATCCATTGTTCCAAATTTGTCAGAAGTCTCCAGCTGAAAGTTCAGTTAAAATTTCGACAGCTATTTCAGCAACATCTGGAACTGTCGTCACCGTCAGTACAATACGTAAAGCACGACATGCTAATGGACTTCATGGTAGTGTACCAAGAAAAATAATAATAGTATTCAAAGTCAACTAAAAGCGGCGCCTAATAAGCACAACAATCAATACATTTATATCTGGAATAATATAACATAGCCATGAGATCAAATTAGAAGTTTTTTAGTAACAGAAAGCTCGTCAAAATTTGGAGAAGTAAAATCAAAGAATTTTCTGAACAAAATGTAATATCTACAATAAAGCACGGCGGGGGTTCGGTGATGGTTTCGTGTTGCATGGCAGAAATTGGAGTCGGTAAATTAGTATTTATTGTGTTGTGTTGTGTTGTGCTTGGATAGGGCTTTAATCTTCAACAAGATAATTAGCCCAAGCACACATCAAAATTTGTTAACGCATGCCTACTTTCCCACACTCGTAACGATTGGATCATCCTCCACAGTCGCCCGACCATAATCCGATTGAACATTTGTGGGGGAATCTTAATCACGAAATAAGAAATGGAGTAATAAGTAACAGAGGATTTCTCATGTCTGTTATAATGGAAGAATGACACAAAATTTCACCTGAAATACCTGCAAATTTAGTTAAATGGATTCCGAAGAGTTTATAAGTTGTTATTAAAGCCAAAGGAATACAAACAAAATATTGAAATGTTTTTTTTATGAATAAAATTTTGCATTGTGCACTTTCTTTTGACGCGACAAATGTGAAGTAATTTTTGATTTGGCAATGTATTTTTTGTAGTTGTAACATTTTTGTTGTTATTATTTAATATATTCATTAAGGGTCCAATAGCATGTTGAAAAAATATAAAGAGTTTAATCAATTATTACTTTTTTAACATTAAAATAAATTTGAATATACATTTAACAAAAGTGTAAACTTTCTTTTGACGCCTACAGTATGTATGTACATATATTTAGTGTGTGTTTTTTAAGAATAATAACAATGGAGTGGAAGTGCTTATTGATTAAAATCCTTTGAAATTAACTTAAAATATAAAAAAAAATATAATCCAATTATATGGAAAAAAAGCAAAAAAAATAATTATTGATTTATTTTATTGAGGTTAGAAAAAATGTTTTTTATTGAACTTAAATTTATAATATATTTGAGTACACAAAATTAAAAAAATTAAGATAACAAAAAAATTCAGAACTTAAATGAAAAAATACTTATGAATTGTTTTTCGATATGTTTCTTTGGTTACCACGCAAATAAAATCAGTCAAATAAACACCAAAGTTGATTCGGAGTTTACTCTTGTAGGTACAGTCGTGTGATTGATCGTCACCTGAAATCCGAGATGAGTCGTAACTCTTTCTTTTGCTCGTGCAAAATCAAAATAGATTCGGTAGCTATCAGTTATGAAATATAATTTTTTCCACACATTGTTTGAGTAATTTTGCCTATGTAAACTCTGAGCAAAACCCATCAATCCAAATCCATTGTTGATTACATCTGCATGGATTTTGGATTTGCCTGCTGATTCTCACAATGTATTGTGTATGTGAAATCGGGTTTTTGGAGTTTGTTGCCGCGCCGCCGCCATATTACGTAGAAATCGGCGCAGCGGCGGCGCGTTGGTTCGGCGGCATATACATTTTTGTTTAATCTTTCATATAATCTATAAATTAATGACTGATCCATTAAAACCTGCAAACTATAAACGACACACAACCACAATCGGAATATTTTCTAATAACAGTCAGCTTAATTTCCCAAGAATTATCTTGTGGAGTTAAATGACACTTTGAATTTTGCATAACAACAGCCAGTAGTGATATGCGGTTCCGCGTATTTTAAGAAGAGAAGAACCGGTAGAGGAAACGAGAAGAACTAGGTATTTGGAGTAGTTCCGGTTCTCAGTAAATTGCTGTCCCAAAGAGGCTTAAGTGAAATATATTTTTATAAGAATATAAAAATTGATAAAAATACACATTTTCTGTCGATTCCGGATCCGAAAAAACCGGGTGTTTGGACCGGTTCCAGTTCTGAGCAAATTGCTGTCTTAAAGAGGCTTAAGTGAAATATATAACATGGGACTGTCCGTGGAGGTGGAAAGTTTCTGATTGCCATTCACTTGGGAGTGGCCAGAAATGATTCCTTCATTGGGCAGTCCAAGCAGCTCACTACTTCCACGCAGTATGTCCTGGGCAATGGCTTTTCGGAAACCTCCGTTAGCTAGCTAGAGTGAGAAGGCGAAACAAAAGAGCATCAAATCAGGTTTAGTAGGTGACTGATGTCACTGAAGCTCATCAAACAATCGGGCATATTCTTTTGTCCTTAGAAGGCGGATGAGCCAAACATACGGGCCAACGGCGGATAGAAACTAAAAGAAGAAAATCCAGGTTCAACATATCGCATCCTGGTCAGCGTCTGATCCATAATGGGCGGCTGCAATCAAATATCCTGGCAGTAGGTAAAATGCAAAAACCCGGTGGACTGGGTTTGCCTCCCCCCACCGTTCATAGTGGCAGTGAAAATACAAAAATGAAACAGAAAACATAAACAACCCCTATTTGTTGACGACCCCCGGAAACGTAATAAGGACCACGATTTACGGTTATGCACTTGGAATGTAAGAACTCTATATAGATCCGGTGCAAGTATCGAACTGGCAGATGTCCTCGAAAGTTATAAGGCTGACATTACCGCTATCCAGGAAATGCGATGGACAGGACATGGCTGCACAAGAAAAAGAAACTGCGATATATACTACAGTTGCCATGAAAAAAAAACATGAATTTGGTTGCGGATTTGTAGTTGGCAAAAGACTGCGACATCTAATCTCTAGGTTCAATCCGGTGAGTGAACGAATAGCCACAATCCGCATAAAAGCGAAATATTTTTATATGTCCTAACTTGTGTACATGTCCCGACAGAAGAGAAAGATGATGATGCCAAAGACATATTCTATGAGCTCCTAGAGGAAACGTATGACCGCTGCCGTGGCCATGACATTAAGATTGTACTCGGAGATTTTAATGCCAAAGTAGGAAGGGAGAATGTGTTTAGTCCAACTATTGGCAATTTCAGTCTTCATGCTGACAGTTCCGACAACGGTATGAGACTGATTGACTTTGCCGCGGCAAAAAACATGGTCATTAGTGGTACAAGATTCCAGCATAAAGACATCCACAAGGCTACTTGGGTATCCCCTGATCAAAGAACTAAGAACCAAATTGATCACGTGGTAATTGATGAAAGGCACTCAGCCAGTGTAATGGACGTACGAGTGATCAGAGGAGCTAACATCGATTCTGATCACTACCTGGTAGCCGCAAAGGTTCGCACAAGATTAAGTAGAGCGAAAATCGTACGAAACCAGACGCAGAGGAAGCTGGACATCGGAAAGCTGCAATTACCAGAGGTAGCCACAGCCTACTCAAGGAAACTCTCGCAACTTTTGGCACAGAACCCACCCCCTCCCGATGACGATCCTGATGCGCAGTGAAACCCATTTCCGACTCTATAAAAACTGCCGTAACAACCGTACTTGGTTTCGAAAAACCGCTTCGCAATAAACCGTGGTACGATGAAGAGTGTCGCATAGCAAATGACGAAAAGACGCTGCACGTATGGTAATGCTGGGAAGAGAAAGGAGGTAAACCGTCTCTTTAGGCGTAAGAAGCGGCAGTGGAGAAAGCGCGAGAGTGAGAAAATTGAGACATACAGAAGGAAGAACGAAGCCCGAAAATTCTACCAAAAAGTTAAAAACGGAACTAATGGACATGGTTCAGGGCCCCCTTCTGTAAAGACAAGGACGGAAATCTCGTCGCAGATGTGCAGAGCATGTTGGGAATATGGAGAGAGCATTTCTCCGCGCTACTAGTACCTGAGATATCCGATGACGATGGGACAATCGATCACAATATGGACGACGACGTCGATTGCCCCCCTCCTAACCAAGACGAGGTCAGAACAGCTATTGCCCGGCTTAAGAACAACAAAGCCGCAGGAGCCGATGGATTACCGGCGGAGCTGTTTAAGGCTGGCGGCGATGAGCTGATAAGGTGCATGCATCAGCTCATTAGCAAAATTTGGTTAGATGAATGCATGCCCGGCGATTGGAGTCTCAGTGTACTATGTCCCATATTTAAAAAAGGTGACCCGAGTATCTGTGCCAACTACCGTGGAATAAGCCTTTTATCCATAGCATATAAGGTTCTATCAAGAATAATGTGCGAAAGACTAAAACCAATTATCGCTGACCTGATTGGACCATACCAGTGTGGCTTTAGGCCTGGAAAACCGACAACTGACCAGATTTTCACGCTACGCCAAATCCTGGAGAAGAAACACGAAAAACAAACCGACACCTATCATCTATTTATCGATTATAAAGCAGCCTTCGATAGTCCGATACGGGAGAAACTCTATGAAGCAATGTCTGAGCTTGGTATTCCTGCAAAACTCATACGCCTTTGCAGGATGACCTTGACGAACACCAAATCCGCAGTGAAAGTTGGTAAGGTTCTTACCGAACCTTTCGAAACTAAGCGAGGCCTCAGGCAAGGCGACACTCTATCATGCGATCTCTTTAACATCTTAATGGAGATCATTATGAGAAAAGCTGCAGTCAACATAAATAAAACCATCAGCAGCAAAAGTCACATACTGCTCGCGTATGCTGATGATATAGATATCATTGGGCGCACAATTAGAGAAGTTACTGCGGTTTTTTCGAGAATTGAGAAGGAGTCAGCAAAAGTGGGTCTGACGGTAAATGAGGACAAGACAAAATTAATGGTTTCAACGAACAGGGCCTCCACGCGATTAGACCAAAGCGTGAACGTTTATAACCGTTATAACTTCGAGGTAGTGGACGAATTTATATACCTCGGATCTGCCGTGAACAAAAACAACAACGTCAGCCTTGAGATCAAGCGGAGAATTGTGCTTGCGAATAGATGTTATTTTGGGCTAAGCAAGCACTTTAGAGATAAAGCCCTCTCTCGAGTAACAAAAGTCCAGCTGTACCAGACTCTCATTCAACCTGTCGTGCTTTATGGCGCAGAATCCTGGGTCCTATCGCAAGCAGACGAAACATCTGTAGGAGTCTTCGAGAGAAAAATACTCCGAAATATTTATGGCCCTATAGTGCACAACGGCGAGTATCGGCGACGCATGAATCATGAGCTGTATGAGCTTTATCCTGACATTGACAGAGTAAAGTGGATCAAGATAACGCGATTGCGCTGGCTAGGCCATGTCAGTAGAATGGATGAAGATGAACCAGCGCGAAGGGTTTTGGAAACCGAACTCGAAGGAAGACGAAAAATAGGAAGACCAAGACTCCGCTGGAGGGATCAGGTTGACGAATCCCTGCGTACACTTGGTATTGCCAACTGGAGAGATAAAGCAAAAGATCGAACTGGTTGGCGAAATATGTTATCTTCGTTTTGTAAGGTCCCTGACCCCCCGGGGTTGTCCGAGACCGGATAAGTAAGTAAGTAAGTGAAATATCTTATTATAAGAATATATAATTCGATAAAACTACACATTTTCAATCGAGTCCGGTTCCGAGAGGAATCGGTTATTTGTATCTCGGTGAGGTTATGCAGGAACGGACGGCGTCTATTCATCAAAGCCGGACAACTGCAGTTCTCTTGGGATTGTATACTCGCATGTCCATATGCGTTGCTCTTCCAGAGTCCAAGAGCGTTTAGTCGCGTGGCACTCCAGGCCGCACTAACTATATACAACAGTTTCATGGTGGACGTCTTCCCTGCGACAGGCCACCATACCATAGCTCCATAGGAGAGTATTGGTCTGATTTTGCTTGTGTACATCCATATCACAATTTTCGGTCGGAGACAACACCGAACATTTTCCGACAAGCGTAGTACGCAACGGTTGCCTTCTGCGCGCGGTGCTCTATGTTACGCTTCCAGGAAAGCTTAGGGTCTAGAATCACGCGTAGGTACTTGGCGTGAGTTGACAGTGGAATCTCTATTCCACTTAGCCGAGGAGGATTAAACTTTGGTATCTTGGTCTTCGTGGTAAAAAGCATGACCTCAGTTTTCCCTGGATTTCAAGGCTCCATTCATGATTTCGCTCAACACGGATGGAAACAAACCAGACACCATTATTACTACGTCATCCGCATACGCCACGGTTTTCATCCTTATATTGTCCAGTTTCAGTAGTATTTTGTTGATCACAACTAACCAAAGTAGGGGAGAGTTGATTCCACCCTGGGGAGTTCCCCTATTCACTCGCTTTGATGTCTCGCTGTTTCCCATAGAGGCGTTGATAATTCTGCTCTGTAGCATTGTCACTCTTGAGGAATGTTTCCACTCCTAGATCTTCAAGTGATTCCTCTATAGCCGCTGAGCTCACGTTATTGAAAGCACCCTCTATATCCAAGAAGGCAGCGAGGGTATATTGTTTGTGTTCCAAGAACCTTTCAATAGTTCTGACGACTTCGTGCAGGGCTGTGTCGGTTGAAAATAAATTTGAATATACATTTAACAAGAGTGTAAACTTTCTTTTGACGCCTACAGTATGTATGTACATATATTTAGTGTGCGTTTTTTCAGAATAATAACAATGGAGTGGAAGTGCTTATTGATTAAAATCCTTTGAAATTAACTTAAAATATAAAAAAAAATATAATCCAATTATATGGAAAAAAGCAAAAAAAATAATTATTGATTTATTTTATTGATGTTAGAAAAAATGTTTTTTATTGAACTTAAAATTATAATATATTTGAGTACACAAAATTAAAAAAATTAATATAACAAAAAAATTCAGAACTTAAATGAAAAATACTTATGAATTGTTTTTCGATATGTTTCTTTGGTTACCACGCAAATAAAATCAGTCAAATAAACACCAAAGTTGATTCGGAGTTTACTCTTGTACGTACAGTCGTGTGATTGATCGTCACCTGAAATCCGAGATGAGTCGTAACTCTTTCTTTTGCTCGTGCAAAATCAAAATAGATTCGGTAGCTATCAGTTATGAAATATAATTTTCACACATTGTTTGAGTAATTTTGCCTATGTAAACTCTGAGCAAAACCCATCAATCCAAATCCATTGTAGATTACATCTGCATGGATTTTGGATTTGCCTGCTGATTCTCACAATGTCTTGTGTATGTGAAATCGGGTTTTTGGAGTTTGTTGCCGTGCCGCCGCCATATTACGTAGTTCGGCGGCATATACATTTGTGTTTAATCTTTCATATAAACTATAAATTAATGACTTATCCATTAAATCCTGCAAACTATAAACGACACACAACCACAATCGGAATATTTTCTAATAACAGTAAGCTTAATTTCCCAAAAATTATCTTATGGAGTTAAATGACACTTTGAATTTTGCATAACAACAGCCAGTAGTGATATGCGGTTCCGCGTATTTTAAGAAGAGAAGAACCGGTAGAGGAAACGAGAAGAACTAGGTATTTGGAGTAGTTCCGGTTCTCAGTAAATTGCTGTCCCAAAGAGGCTTAAGTGAAATATATTTTTATAAGAATATAAAAATTGATAAAAATACACATTTTCAGTCGATTCCGGATCCGAAAAAAACCAGGTGTTTGGACCGGTTCCAGTTCTGAGCAAATTGCTGTCTTAAAGAGGCTTAAGTGAAATATATAACATGGGACTGTCGGTGGAGGTGGAAAGTTTCTGATTGCCATTCACTTGGGAGTGGCCAGAAATGATTCCTTCATTGGGCAGTCCAAGCAGCACACTACTTCCACGCAGTATGTCCTGGGCAATGGCTTTTCGGAAACCTCCGTTAGCTAGCTAGAGTGAGAAGGCGAAACAAATGAGCATCAAATCAGGTTTAGTAGGTGACTGATGTCACTGAAGCTCATCAAACAATCGGGCATATTCTTTTGTCCTTAGAAGGCGGATGAGCCAAACATACGGGCCAACGGCGGATAGAAACTAAAAGAAGAAAATCCAGGTTCAACATATCGCATCCTGGTCAGCGTCTGATCCATAATGGGCGACTGCAATCAAATATCCTGGCAGTAGGTAAAATGCAAAATCCCGGTGGACTGGGTTTGCCTCCCGCCACGGTTCATAATGGCAGTGAAAATACAAAAATGAAACAGAAAACATAAACAACCCCTATTTGTTGACGACCCCCGCAAACGTTATAAGGACCACGATTTACGGATATGCACTTGGAATGTAAGAACTCTATATAGATCCGGTGCAAGTATCGAACTGGCAGATGTCCTCGAAAGTTATAAGGCTGACATTACCGCTATCCAGGAAATGCAATGGACAGGACATGGCTGCACAAGAAAAAGAAACTGCGATATATACTACAGTTGCCATGAAAAAAAACATGAATTTGGTTGCGGATTTGTAGTTGACAAAAGACTGCGACATCTAGTCTTTAGGTTCAATCCTGTGAGTGAACGAATAGCCATAATCCGCATAAAAGCGACATATTTTTATATTTCCCTAATTTGTGTGCATGCCCCGACAGAAGAGAAAGATGATGATGCCAAAGACATATTCTATGAGCTCCTAGAGGAAACGTAAGACCGCTGCCCTGGCCATGACATTAAGATTGTACTAGGAGATTTTAATGCCAAAGTAGGAAGGGAGAATGTGTTTAGTCCAACTATTGGCAATTTCAGTCTTCATGCTGACAGTTCCGACAACGGTATGAGACTGATTGACTTTGCCGCGGTAAAAAACATGGTCATTAGTGGTACAAGATTCCAGCATAAAGACATCCACAAGGCTACTTGGGTATCCCCTGATCAAAGAACTAAGAACCAAATTGATCACGTGGTAATTGATGGAAGGCACTCAGCCAGTGTAATGGACGTACGAGTGATCAGAGGAGCTAACATCGATTCTGACCACTACCTGGTAGCCGCAAAGGTTCGCACAAGATTAAGTAGAGCGAAAATCGTACGAAACCAGACGCAGAGGAAGCTGGACATCGGAAAGCTGCAATTACCAGAGGTAGCCACAGCCTACTCAAGGAAACTCTCGCAACTTTTGGCACAGAACCCACCCCCTCCCGATGACGATCCTGATGCGCAGTGAAACCCATTTCCGACTCTATAAAAACTGCCGTAACAACCGTACTTGGTTTCGAAAAACCGCTTCGCAATAAACCGTGGTACGATGAAGAGTGTCGCATAGCAAATGACGAAAAGACGCTGCACGTATGGTAATGCTGGGAAGAGAAAGGAGGTAAACCGTCTCTTTAGGCGTAAGAAGCGGCAGTGGAGAAAGCGCGAGAGTGAGAAAATTGAGACATACAGAAGGAAGAACGAAGCCCGAAAATTCTACCAAAAAGTTAAAAACGGAACTAATGGACATGGTTCAGGGCCCCCTTCTGTAAAGACAAGGACGGAAATCTCGTCGCAGATGTGCAGAGCATGTTGGGAATATGGAGAGAGCATTTCTCCGCGCTACTAGTACCTGAGATATCCGATGACGATGGGACAATCGATCACAATATGGACGACGACGTCGATTGCCCCCCTCCTAACCAAGACGAGGTCAGAACAGCTATTGCCCGGCTTAAGAACAACAAAGCCGCAGGAGCCGATGGATTACCGGCGGAGCTGTTTAAGGCTGGCGGCGATGAGCTGATAAGGTGCATGCATCAGCTCATTAGCAAAATTTGGTTAGATGAATGCATGCCCGGCGATTGGAGTCTCAGTGTACTATGTCCCATATTTAAAAAAGGTGACCCGAGTATCTGTGCCAACTACCGTGGAATAAGCCTTATATCCATAGCATATAAGGTTCTATCAAGAATAATGTGCGAAAGACTAAAACCAATTATCGCTGACCTGATTGGACCATACCAGTGTGGCTTTAGGCCTGGAAAACCGACAACTGACCAGATTTTCACGCTACGCCAAATCCTGGAGAAGAAACACGAAAAACAAACCGACACCTATCATCTATTTATCGATTATAAAGCAGCCTTCGATAGTCCGATACGGGAGAAACTCTATGAAGCAATGTCTGAGCTTGGTATTCCTGCAAAACTCATACGCCTTTGCAGGATGACCTTGACGAACACCAAATCCGCAGTGAAAGTTGGTAAGGTTCTTACCGAACCTTTCGAAACTAAGCGAGGCCTCAGGCAAGGCGACACTCTATCATGCGATCTCTTTAACATCTTAATGGAGATCATTATGAGAAAAGCTGCAGTCAACATAAATAAAACCATCAGCAGCAAAAGTCACATACTGCTCGCGTATGCTGATGATATAGATATCATTGGGCGCACAATTAGAGAAGTTACTGCGGTTTTTTCGAGAATTGAGAAGGAGTCAGCAAAAGTGGGTCTGACGGTAAATGAGGACAAGACAAAATTAATGGTTTCAACGAACAGGGCCTCCACGCGATTAGACCAAAGCGTGAACGTTTATAACCGTTATAACTTCGAGGTAGTGGACGAATTTATATACCTCGGATCTGCCGTGAACAAAAACAACAACGTCAGCCTTGAGATCAAGCGGAGAATTGTGCTTGCGAATAGATGTTATTTTGGGCTAAGCAAGCACTTTAGAGATAAAGCCCTCTCTCGAGTAACAAAAGTCCAGCTGTACCAGACTCTCATTCAACCTGTCGTGCTTTATGGCGCAGAATCCTGGGTCCTATCGCAAGCAGACGAAACATCTGTAGGAGTCTTCGAGAGAAAAATACTCCGAAATATTTATGGCCCTATAGTGCACAACGGCGAGTATCGGCGACGCATGAATCATGAGCTGTATGAGCTTTATCCTGACATTGACAGAGTAAAGTGGATCAAGATAACGCGATTGCGCTGGCTAGGCCATGTCAGTAGAATGGATGAAGATGAACCAGCGCGAAGGGTTTTGGAAACCGAACTCGAAGGAAGACGAAAAATAGGAAGACCAAGACTCCGCTGGAGGGATCAGGTTGACGAATCCCTGCGTACACTTGGTATTGCCAACTGGAGAGATAAAGCAAAAGATCGAACTGGTTGGCGAAATATGTTATCTTCGTTTTGTAAGGTCCCTGACCCCCCGGGGTTGTCCGAGACCGGATAAGTAAGTAAGTAAGTGAAATATCTTATTATAAGAATATATAATTCGATAAAACTACACATTTTCAATCGAGTCCGGTTCCGAGAGGAATCGGTTATTTGTATCTCGGTGAGGTTATGCAGGAACGGACGGCGTCTATTCATCAAAGCCGGACAACTGCAGTTCTCTTGGGATTGTATACTCGCATGTCCATATGCGTTGCTCTTCCAGAGTCCAAGAGCGTTTAGTCGCGTGGCACTCCAGGCCGCACTAACTATATACAACAGTTTCATGGTGGACGTCTTCCCTGCGACAGGCCACCATACCATAGCTCCATAGGAGAGTATTGGTCTGATTTTGCTTGTGTACATCCATATCACAATTTTCGGTCGGAGACAACACCGAACATTTTCCGACAAGCGTAGTACGCAACGGTTGCCTTCTGCGCGCGGTGCTCTATGTTACGCTTCCAGGAAAGCTTAGGGTCTAGAATCACGCGTAGGTACTTGGCGTGAGTTGACGGTGGAATCTCTATTCCACTTAGCCGAGGAGGATTAAACTTTGGTATCTTGGTCTTCGTGGTAAAAAGCATGACCTCAGTTTTCCCTGGATTTCAAGGCTCCATTCATGATTTCGCTCAACACGGATGGAAACAAACCAGACACCATTATTACTACGTCATCCGCATACGCCACGGTTTTCATCCTTATATTGTCCAGTTTCAGTAGTATTTTGTTGATCACAACTAACCAAAGTAGGGGAGAGTTGATTCCACCCTGGGGAGTTCCCCTATTCACTCGCTTTGATGTCTCGCTGTTTCCCATAGAGGCGTTGATAATTCTGCTCTGTAGCATTGTCACTCTTGAGGAATGTTTCCACTCCTAGATCTTCAAGTGATTCCTCCAAGAACCTTTCAATAGTTCTGACGACTTCGTGCAGGGCTGTGTCGGTTGAAAATAAATTTGAATATACATTTAACAAGAGTGTAAACTTTCTTTTGACGCCTACAGTATGTATGTACATATATTTAGTGTGCGTTTTTTCAGAATAATAACAATGGAGTGGAAGTGCTTATTGATTAAAATCCTTTGAAATTAACTTAAAATATAAAAAAAAATATAATCCAATTATATGGAAAAAAGCAAAAAAAATAATTATTGATTTATTTTATTGATGTTAGAAAAAATGTTTTTTATTGAACTTAAAATTATAATATATTTGAGTACACAAAATTAAAAAAATTAATATAACAAAAAAATTCAGAACTTAAATGAAAAATACTTATGAATTGTTTTACGATATGTTTCTTTGGTTACCACGCAAATAAAATCAGTCAAATAAACACCAAAGTTGATTCGGAGTTTACTCTTGTACGTACAGTCGTGTGATTGATCGTCACCTGAAATCCGAGATGAGTCGTAACTCTTTCTTTTGCTCGTGCAAAATCAAAATAGATTCGGTAGCTATCAGTTATGAAATATAATTTTCACACATTGTTTGAGTAATTTTGCCTATGTAAACTCTGAGCAAAACCCATCAATCCAAATCCATTGTAGATTACATCTGCATGGATTTTGGATTTGCCTGCTGATTCTCACAATGTCTTGTGTATGTGAAATCGGGTTTTTGGAGTTTGTTGCCGTGCCGCCGCCATATTACGTAGTTCGGCGGCATATACATTTGTGTTTAATCTTTCATATAAACTATAAATTAATGACTTATCCATTAAATCCTGCAAACTATAAACGACACACAACCACAATCGGAATATTTTCTAATAATAGTAAGCTTAATTTCCCAAAAATTATCTTATGGAGTTAAATGACACTTTGAATTTTGCATAACAACAGCCAGTAGTGATATGCGGTTCCGCGTATTTTAAGAAGAGAAGAACCGGTAGAGGAAACGAGAAGAACTAGGTATTTGGAGTAGTTCCGGTTCTCAGTAAATTGCTGTCCCAAAGAGGCTTAAGTGAAATATATTTTTATAAGAATATAAAAATTGATAAAAATACACATTTTCAGTCGATTCCGGATCCGAAAAAAACCAGGTGTTTGGACCGGTTCCAGTTCTGAGCAAATTGCTGTCTTAAAGAGGCTTAAGTGAAATATATAACATGGGACTGTCGGTGGAGGTGGAAAGATTCTGATTGCCATTCACTTGGGAGTGGCCAGAAATGATTCCTTCATTGGGCAGTCCAAGCAGCACACTACTTCCACGCAGTATGTCCTGGGCAATGGCTTTTCGGAAACCTCTGTTAGCTAGCTAGAGTGAGAAGGCGAAACAAATGAGCATCAAATCAGGTTTAGTAGGTGACTGATGTCACTGAAGCTCATCAAACAATCGGGCATATTCTTTTGTCCTTAGAAGGCGGATGAGCCAAACATACGGGCCAACGGCGGATAGAAACTAAAAGAAGAAAATCCAGGTTCAACATATCGCATCCTGGTCAGCGTCTGATCCATAATGGGCGACTGCAATCAAATATCCTGGCAGTAGGTAAAATGCAAAATCCCGGTGGACTGGGTTTGCCTCCCGCCACGGTTCATAATGGCAGTGAAAATACAAAAATGAAACAGAAAACATAAACAACCCCTATTTGTTGACGACCCCCGCAAACGTTATAAGGACCACGATTTACGGATATGCACTTGGAATGTAAGAACTCTATATAGATCCGGTGCAAGTATCGAACTGGCAGATGTCCTCGAAAGTTATAAGGCTGACATTACCGCTATCCAGGAAATGCAATGGACAGGACATGGCTGCACAAGAAAAAGAAACTGCGATATATACTACAGTTGCCATGAAAAAAAACATGAATTTGGTTGCGGATTTGTAGTTGACAAAAGACTGCGACATCTAGTCTTTAGGTTCAATCCTGTGAGTGAACGAATAGCCACAATCCGCATAAAAGCGACATATTTTTATATTTCCCTAATTTGTGTGCATGCCCCGACAGAAGAGAAAGATGATGATGCCAAAGACATATTCTATGAGCTCCTAGAGGAAACGTAAGACCGCTGCCCTGGCCATGACATTAAGATTGTACTAGGAGATTTTAATGCCAAAGTAGGAAGGGAGAATGTGTTTAGTCCAACTATTGGCAATTTCAGTCTTCATGCTGACAGTTCCGACAACGGTATGAGACTGATTGACTTTGCCGCGGTAAAAAACATGGTCATTAGTGGTACAAGATTCCAGCATAAAGACATCCACAAGGCTACTTGGGTATCCCCTGATCAAAGAACTAAGAACCAAATTGATCACGTGGTAATTGATGGAAGGCACTCAGCCAGTGTAATGGACGTACGAGTGATCAGAGGAGCTAACATCGATTCTGACCACTACCTGGTAGCCGCAAAGGTTCGCACAAGATTAAGTAGAGCTAAATCGTACGAAACCAGACGCAGAGGAAGCTGGACATCGGAAAGCTGCAATTACCAGAGGTAGCCACAGCCTACTCAAGGAAGCTCTAGCAACTTTTGGCACAGAACCCACCCCCTCCCGATGACGATCCTGCTGCGCAGTGGAAACCCATTTCCGACTCTATAAAAACTGCCGCAACAACCGTACTTGGTTTCGAAAAACCGCTTCGCAATAAACCGTGGTACGATGAAGAGTGTCGCATAGCAAATGACGAAAAAACGCTGCACGTATGGTAATGCTTCAGTCAATTGCAACGCGAGCTGCAACTGAGCGGTATAGGGGGAAGAGAAAGGAGGTAAACCGTCTCTTTAGGCGTAAGAAACGGCAGTGGAGAAAGCGCGAGAGTGAGAAAATTGAGACATACAGAAGGAAGAACGAAGCCCGAAAATTCTACCAAAAAGTTAAAAACGGAACTAATGGACATGGTTCAGGGCCCCCTTCTGTAAAGACAAGGACGGAAATCTCGTCGCAGATGTGCAGAGCATGTTGGGAATATGGAGAGAGCATTTCTCCGCGCTACTAGTACCTGAGATATCCGATGACGATGGGACAATCGATCACAATATGGACGACGACGTCGATTGCCCCCCTCCTAACCAAGATGAGGTCAGAACAGCTATTGTCCGGCTTAAGAACAACAAAGCCGCAGGAGCCGATGGATTACCGGCGGAGCTGTTTAAGGCTGGCGGCGATGAGCTGATAAGGTGCATGCATCAGCTCATTAGCAAAATTTGGTTAGATGAATGCATGCCCGGCGATTGGAGTCTCAGCATACTATGTCCCATATTTAAAAAAGGTGACCCGAGTATCTGTGCCAACTACCGTGGAATAAGCCTTTTATCCATAGCATATAAGGTTCTATCAAGTATAATGTGCGAAAGACTAAAACCAATTATCGCTGACCTGAGTGGACCATACCAGTGTGGCTTTAGGCCTGGAAAATCGACAACTGACCAGATTTTCACGCTACGCCAAATCCTGGAGAAGACACACGAAAAACAAATCGACACCTATGATCTATTTATCGATTATAAAGCAGCCTTCGATAGTCCGATACGGGAGAAACTCTATGAAGCAATGTCTGAGCTTGGTATTCCTGCAAAACTCATACGCCTTTGCAGGATGACCTTGACGAACACCAAATCCGCAGTGAAAGTTGGTAAGGATCTTACCGATCCTTTCGAAACTAAGCGAGGCCTCAGGCAAGGCGACACCCTATCGTGCGATCTCTTTAACATCTTAATGGAGATCATTATGAGAAACGCTACAGTCAACATAAATAAAACCATCAGCAGCAAAAGTCACATACTGCTCGCGTATGCTGATGATATAGATATCATTGGGCGCAAAATTAGAGAAGTTACTGCGGTTTTTTCGAGAATTGAGAAGGAGTCAGCAAAAGTGGGTCTGACGGTAAATGAGGACAAGACAAAATTAATGGTTTCAACGAACAGGGCCTCCACGCGATTAGACCAAAGGGTGAACGTTGATAACCGTTATAACTTCCAGGTAGTGGACGAATTTATATACCTCGGATCTGCCGTGAACAAAAACAACAACGTCAGCCTTGAAATCAAGCGGAGAATTGTGCTTGCGAATATATGTTATTTTGGGCTAAGCAAGCAAGAAGTGGCCGTCGGTGGTGCAATGGCTAGTGTGCGCGGCTCTTGTACATGAGAACGTGGGTTCGATCCCTGCTCAGACCACCTTACATTTCTTTCTACGACGGTCACCTCGCTTAGTGATGGCGACACTATCGAGTACTTAGCCATGAAAATGCTTCTCAAAATACCGTTCGGAACCGGTGTAAAACTGTAGGTCCCAATCAGTGAGTATAAAACTAGAAAGCGCACATCTCACTGATTGTGAGAAGCTCTCCCCAATCCCTTCATGGGATGTTAAGGGACACCATTTTTTTTTTTTTTTAAGCACTTTAGAGATAAAGCCCTCTCTCGAGTAACAAAAGTCCAGCTGTACCAGACTCTCATTCAACCTGTCTTGCTTTATGGCGCAGAATCCTGGGTCCTATCGCAAGCAGACGAAACATCTGTAGGAGTCTTCGAGAGAAAAATACTCCGAAATATTTATGGCCCTATAGTGCACAACGGCGAGTATCGGCGACGCATGAATCATGAGCTGTATGAGCTTTATCCTGACATTGACATAGTAAAGCGGATCAAGATAACGCGATTGCGCTGGCTAGGCCATGTCAGTAGAATGGATGAAGATGAACCAGCGCGAAGGGGTTTCGAAACCGAACTCGAAGGAAGACGAAAAATAGGAAGACCAAGACTCCGCTGGAGGGATCAGGTTGACGAATCCCTGCGTACACTTGGTATTGCCAACTGGAGAGATAAAGCAAAAGATCGAACTGGTTGGCGAAATATGTTATCTTCGTTTTGTAAGGTCCCTGACCCCCCGGGGTTGTCCGAGACCGGATAAGTAAGTAAGTAAGTGAAATATCTTATTATAAGAATATATAATTCGATAAAAATACACATTTTCAATCCGGACCGGTTCTGGTTCTCAGCAAATGGATGTATGAAAGGAGCTTAAGTGAAATATCTCTTTATAAAAATGTAAAAATTGATAAACAAAACATACACATTTTCGAACCTCACCCAAATGTTAACACTTTTGGTTCCTTTGGAAACGAGTGCTCTTACTCAGGATCTGTTCTATGGTTCCTTTCAACCCATTTCTCATTTGGTTTGGTTGGTTGGGGTTCGTGGTTGCTAAATATACTATGTATCATCAATTAGTGTCTTGAGACACCGTTTTGCATACCGCATCACTCCGGAACGTCCAAAGTACCGTGTTTATGTCCAGCCTGTTTATAGGAGCTACCTCATTAGATCCCCTAAATCTATCTCGTGTATCTCGGTGAGGTTATGCAGGAAGGGATGGCGTCTATTCATCAAAGCCGGATAACTGCAGTTCTCTTGGGATTGTATACTCGCATGTCCATATGCGTTGCTCTTCCAGAGTCCAGGAGCGTTTAGTCGCGTGGCACTCCATGCCGCACTAACTATATACAACAGTTTCATGGTGGACGTCTTCCCTGCGACAGGCCACCATACCATAGCTCCATAGGAGAGTATTGGTCTGATTTTGCTAGTGTACATCCATATCACAATTTTCGGTCGGAGACAACACCGGCTTCCGAAAATTTTCCGACAAACGTAGTACGCAACGGTTGCCTTCTGCGCGCGGTGCTCTATGTTACGCTTCCAGGAAAGCTTAGGGTCTAGAATCACGCGTAAGTACTTGGCGTGAGTTGACAGTGGAATCTCTGTTCCACTTAGCCGAGGAGGATTAAACTTTGGTATCTTGGTCTTCGTGGTAAAAAGCATGACCTCAGTTTTCCCTGGATTTCAAGGCTTCATTCATGATTTCGCTCAACACGGATGGAAACAAACCAGACACCATTATTACTACGTCTTCCGCATACGCCACGGTTTTCATCCTTATATTGTCCAGTTTCAGTAGTATTTTGTTGATCACAACTAACCAAAGTAGGGGAGAGTTGATTCCACCCTGGGGAGTTCCCCTATTCACTCGCTTTGATGTCTCGCTGTTTCCCATAGAGGCGTTGATAATTCTGCTCTGGAGCATTGTTACTATCCAACTCTTGAGGAATGTTTCCACTCCTAGATCTTCAAGTGATTCCTCAATAGCCGCTGAGCTCACGTTATTGAAAGCACCCTCTATATCCAAGAAGGCAGCGAGGGTATATTGTTTGTGTTCCAAGAACCTTTCAATAGTTCTGACGACCTCGTGCAGGGCTGTGTCGGTTGAAAATAAATTTGAATATACATTTAACAAGAGTGTAAACTTTCTTTTGACGCCTACAGTATGTATGTACATATATTTAGTGTGCGTTTTTTAAGAATAATAACAGTGAAGTGGAAGTGCTTATTGATTAAAATCTTTTGAAATTAACTTAAAATATAAAAAAAACTATAATCCAATTATATGGAAAAAAAGCAAAAAATAATTATTGATTTATTTTATTGATGTTAGAAAAAATGTTTTTTATTGAACTTAAAATTATAATATATTTGAGTACACAAAATTAAAAAAATTAATATAACAAAAAAATTCAGAACTTAAACGAAAAAATACTTATGAATTGTTTTTTGATATGTTTCTTTGGTTACCACGCAAATAAAATCAGTCAAATAAACACCAAAGTTGATTCGGAGTTTACTCTTGTAGGTACAGTCGTGTGATTGATCGTCACCTGAAATCCGAGATGAGTCGTAACTCTTTCTTTTGCTCGTGTAAAATCAAAATAGATTCGGTAGCTATCAGTTATGAAATATAATTTTTTCCACACATTGTTTGAATTATTTTGCCTATGTAAACTCTGAGCAAAACCCATCAATCCAAATCCATTGTTGATTACATCTGCATGGATTTTGGATTTGCCTGCTGATTCTCACAATGTCTTGTGTATGTGAAATCGGGTTTTTGGAGTTTGTTGCCGCGCCGCCGCCATATTACGTAGAAATCGGCGCAGCGGCGGCGCGTTGGTTCGGCGGCATATACATTTTTGTTTAATCTTTCATATAATCCATAAATTATTGACTGATCCATTAAAACCTGCAAACTATAAACGACACACAACCACAATCGGAATATTTTCTAATAACAGTCAGCTTAATTTCCCAAGAATTATCTTATGGAGTTAAATGACACTTTGAAATTTGTGATATGCGGTTCCGCGTATTTTAAGAAGAGAAGAACCGGTAGAGGAAACGAGAAGAACTAGGTATTTGGAGTAGTTCCGGTTCTCAGTAAATTGCTGTCCCAAAGAGGCTTAAGTGAAATATATATTTTTATAAGAATATAAAAATTGATAAAAATACACATTTACTGTCGATTTCGGATCCGAAAAAAACCGGGTGTTTGAACCGGTTCCAGTTCTGAGCAAATTGCTGTCTTAAAGAGGCTTAAGTGAAATATATAACATGGGACTGTCCGTGGAGGTGGAAAGTTTCTGATTGCCATTCACATGGGAGTGGCCAGAAATGATTCCTTCATTGGGCAGTCCAAGCAGCTCACTACTTCCACGCAGTATGTTCTGGGCAATGGCTTTTCGAAAACCTCCGTTAGATAGCTAGAGTGGGAAGGCGAAACAAATGAGCATCAAATCAGGTTTAGTAGGTGACTGATGTCACTGAAGCTCATCATACAGTTGGGCATATTCTTTTGTCTTTAGAAGGCGGATGAGCCAAACATACGGGCCAACGGCGGATAGAAACTAAAAGAAGAAAAACCAGGTTCAACATATAGCATCCTGGTCAGCGTCTGATCCATAATGGGCGGCTGCAATCAAATATCCTGGCAGTAGGTAAAATGCAAAAACCCGGTGGACTGGGTTTGCCTCCCGCCACCGTTCATAATGGCAGTGAAAATACAAAAACGAAACAGAAAACTTAAACAACCCCTATTTGTTGACGACCCTCGCAAACGTTATAAGGACCACGATTTACGGATATGCACTTGGAATGTAAGAACTCTATATAGATCCGGTGCAAGAATCGAACTGGCAGATGTCCTCGAAAGTTATAAGGCTGACATTACCGCTATCCAGGAAATGCAATGGACAGGACATGGCTGCACAAGAAAAAGAAACTGCGATATATACTACAGTTGCCATGAAAAAAACATGAATTTGGTTGCGGATTTGTAGTTGGCAAAAGACTGCGACATCTAGTCTCTAGGTTCAATCCTGTGAGTGAACGAATAGTCACAATCCGCATAAAAGCGAAATATTTTTATATTTCCCTAATTTGTGTGCATGCCCCGACAGAAGAGAAAGATGATGTGCCAAAGACATATTCTATGAGGTCCTAGAGGAAACGTATGACCGCTGCCCTGGCCATGACATTAAGATTGTACTAGGAGATTTTAATGCCACAGTAGGAAAGGAGAATGTACTTAGTCCAACTATTGGCAATTTCAGTCTTCATGCTGGCAGTTCCGACAACGGTATGAGACTGATTGACTTTGCCGCGGCAAAAAACATGGTCATTAGTGGTACAAGATTCCAGCATAAAGACATCCACAAGGCTACTTGGGTATCCCCTGATCAAAGAACTAAGAACCAAATTGATCACGTGGTAATTGATGGAAGGCACTCAGCCAGTGTAATGGACGTACGAGTGATCAGAGGAGCTAACATCGATTCTGACAACTACCTGGTAGCCGCAAAGGTTCGCACAAGATTAAGTAGAGCGAAAATCGTACGAAACCAGACGCAGAGGAAGCTGGACATCGGAAAGCTGCAATTACCAGAGGTAGCCACAGCCTACTCAAGGAAGCTCTCGCAACTTTTGGCACAGAACCCACCCCCTCCCGATGACGAACCTGCTGCGCAGTGGAAACCCATTTCCGACTCTATAAAAACTGCCGCAACAACCGTACTTGGTTTCGAAAAACCGCTTCGCAATAAACCGTGGTACGATGAAGAGTGTCGCATAGCAAATGACGAAAAGACGCTGCACGTATGGTAATGCTTCAGTCAATTTCAACGCAAGCTGCAACTGAGCGGTATGGGGGGAAGAGAAAGTAGGTAAACCGTCTCTTTAGGCGTAAGAAACGGCAGTGGAGAAAGCGCGAGAGTGAGAAAATTGAGACATACAGAAGGAAGAACGAAGCCCGAAAATTCTACCAAAAAGTTAAAAACGGAACTAATGGACATGGTTCAGGGCCCCCTTCTGTAAAGACAAGGACGGAAATCTCGTCGCAGATGTGGAGAGCATGTTGGAAATATGGATAGAGCATTTCTCCGCGCTACTAGTACCTGAGATATCCGATGACGATGGGACAATCGATCACAATATGGACGACGACTTCGATTGACCCCCTCCTAACCAAGACGAGGTCAGAACAGCTATTGCTTACCGGCGGAGCTGTTTAAGGCTGGCGGCGATGAGCTGATAAGGTGCATGCATCAGCTCATTAGCAAAATTTGGTTAGATGAATGCATGCCCGGCGAGTGGAGTCTCAGTGTACTATGTCCCATATTTAAAAAAGGTGACCCGAGTATCTGTGCCAACTACCGTGGAATAAGCCTTTTATCCATAGCATATAAGGTTCTATCAAGTATAATGTGCGAAAGACTAAAACCAATTATCGCTGACCTGATTGGACCATACCAGATTTTCACGCTACGCCAAATCCTGGAGAAGAAACACGAAAAACAAACCGACACCTATCATCTATTTATCGATTATAAAGCAGCCTTCGATAGTCCGATACGGGAGAAACTCTATGAAGCAATGTCTGAGCTTGGTATTCCTGCAAAACTCATACGCCTTTGCAGGATGACCTTGACGAACACCAAATCCGCAGTGAAAGTTGGTAAGGATCTTACCGAACCTTTCGACACTAAGCGAGGCCTCAGGCAAGGCCACACCCTATCGTGCGATCTCTTTAACATCTTAATGGAGATCATTATGAGAAAAGCTGCAGTCAACATAAATAAAACCATCAGCAGCAAAAGCCACATACTGCTCGCGTATGCTGATGATATAGATATCATTGGGCGCACAATTAGAGAAGTTACTGCTGTTTTTTCGAGAATTGAGAAGGAGTCAGCAAAAGTGGGTCTGACGGTAAATGAGGACAAGACAAAATTAATGGTTTTAACGAACAGGGCCTCCACGCGATTAGACCAAAGCGTGAACGTTGATAACCGTTATAACTTCGAGGTAGTGGACGAATTTATATACCTCGGATCTGCCGTGAACAAAAACAACAACGTCAGCCTTGAGATCAAGCAGAGAATTGTGCTTGAGAATAGATGTTATTTTGGGCTAAGCAAGCATTTTAGAGATAAAGCCCTCTCTCGAGTAACAAAAGTCCAGCTGTACCAGACTCTCATTCAACCTGTCTTGCTTTATGGCGCAGAATCCTGGGTCCTATCGCAAGCAGACGAAACATCTGTAGGAGTCTTCGAGAGAAAAATACTCCGAAATATTTATGGCCCTATAGTGCACAACGGCGAGTATCGGCGACGCATGAATCATGAGCTGTATGAGCTTTATCCTGACATTGACATAGTAAAGCGGATCAAGATAACGCGATTGCGCTGGCTAGGCCATGTCAGTAGAATGGATGAAGATTAACCAGCGTGAAGGGGTTTCGAAACCGATCTCGAAGGAAGACGAAAAATAGGAAGACCAAGACTCCGCTGGAGGGATCAGGTTGACGAATCCCTGCGTACACTTGGTATTGCCAACTGGAGAGATAAAGCAAAAGATCGAACTGGTTGGCGAAATATGTTATCTTCGCTTTGTAAGGTCCCTGACCCCCCGGGGTTGTCCGAGACCGGATAAGTAAGTAAGTAAGTGAAATATCTTATTACAAGAATATATAATTCGATAAAAATACACATTTTTAATCCGGACCGGTTCTGGTTCTCAGCAAATGGATGTATACTCGCATGTCCATATGCGTTGCTCTTCCAGAGTCCAGGAGCGTTTAGTCGCGTGGCACTCCATGCCGCACTAACTATATACAACAGTTTCATGGTGGACGTCTTCCCTGCGACAGGCCACCATACCATAGCTCCATAGGAGAGTATTGGTCTGATTTTGCTAGTGTACATCCATATCACAATTTTCGGTCGGAGACAACACCGGCTTCCGAACATTTTCCGACAAGCGTAGTACGCAACGGTTGCCTTCTGCGCGCGGTGCTCTATGTTACGCTTCCAGGAAAGCTTAGGGTCTAGAATCACGCGTAAGTACTTGGCGTGAGTTGACAGTGGAATCTCTATTCCACTTAGCCGAGGAGGATTAAACTTTGGTATCTTGGTCTTCGTGGTAAAAAGCATGACCTCAGTTTTCCCTGGATTTCAAGGCTCCATTCATGATTTCGCTCAACACGGATGGAAACAAACCAGACACCATTATTACTACGTCATCCGCATACGCCACGGTTTTCATCCTTATATTGTCCAGTTTCAGTAGTATTTTGTTGATCACAACTAACCAAAGTAGGGGAAAGTTGATTCCACCCTGGGGAGTTCCCCTATTCACTCGCTTTGATGTCTCGCTGTTTCCCATAGAGGCGTTGATAATTCTGCTCTGTAGCATTGTCACTCTTGAGGAATGTTTCCACTCCTAGATCTTCAAGTGATTCCTCTATAGCCGCTGAGCTCACGTTATTGAAAGCACCCTCTATATCCAAGAAGGCAGCGAGGGTATATTGTTTGTGTTCCAAGAACCTTTCAATAGGTCTGACGACTTCGTGCAGGGCTGTGTCGGTTGAGCGGCCTTTTAGATATGCGTGTTGGCTGCTTGATATTTTGGGCGATTCATCCATCTTCTTGCGTATGTGTGCGTGTGAGAGGCTGATCGGTCTGAAATGCTTTGCGCTCTCATGACTCCGTCTCTCCGCCTTGGGAATGAAGACCACTCTTACCTAGCTCCAACTCTTTGGTAGGAAGTTAAGAGTCAGCCAGGATCGGAATATAATACAGAGCCATGGCCTAATTATAACCTCCGCGCTTTGCAGCATCTTTGGTATATTACCATCTTGGCCCGGAGATTTATATGGTGAGAAGCTATTGATATTCTGTCCGGCTGAATATATTCTCTTTACCATAAGAATCCGAGTATTGGGTTCATAATGTCGGCACCTCCCTGGATGTGTTCTCGCAGCCCGGGAAGTGAGTTTTAAGGAGTATGTCTAGCAATTCAGCTGAGCTATTTGACCATGTCCCGTCATTCCTCCTACCATAGGTGGGATTTGAATGCCCCTTGGCTATTATTTTGCTCAGGCTTGCTGTGTCCTTTGTGCTCTCCATCGATCCACAGAACTTTGACCAGGATCGTATTTTCGCAGTGGCAATGCTTTCTTATACTCTTTAAGTTTATCCTTGTACGGCTGCCAGGATCCACTTATATAGCTTGCATTGAAAACTTTGCGAGATTCTAAGATAGGATTTCTTTGAGCATGACTGAGGACATGACACTTTGAATGCGGTAACCATGGATTTCTCCAACTTGGATATAGCTTTTTCCACGTGTGTAGGGGTATTAATGAGCTGCGCGGACTTAGGAAGCTTACTTTTCAGAACCCTGTTGAGCTTATCCCAATCAGTTCTTTTGGGATTCCGATAGCATTTAATCGAAGTTGTTTTCGCAGAAATGTTGAACAATATCCAGTTGTGGTCCGAGAAGCATTTTTTATCTATTTCTATTTTTCTCTCTCTACTATTCTATTATCTGATATCAGAGTAAGGTCAATGATGTCTGACCACCCAACAAAGTTATCGCAACTCGGGAAGACAAAAGTGGGGTTAGTACCTCTGTTGCAAATTGTAAGGTCGTTCGTTGATTTCAGAGCTGTCCCATATGACATGTCTCGGATTGACGTCGCAGCCTATAATGGTGGTTTTCAATGGATGGATGTTTCCCATAGCGCTCCCCAACCATTACCATGAAGCCCTCTCACTACATTTTCTTGTACGTACGGTTCCTGGATGATGCCTAGGTCTAGATTCCCCTCAGCTAGAAGTATTCACAGATTATCTGAGGCGATGCGGGAGTGCTTCCGTTTAAACTGCAAGACTTTCAGCATGTGGGACATTTTGGTGACGAAGCGGATGCCAGCTGCATCTGGTCCAGCAGCATATAGGCGTCTTCACCGTCGTCTTCGTGTCTCTCGCCATCGGGGCCAGGTGATTCGTCTGGGCCAGGACCGTCTAATATTTTCACCTTGGCTTCTCTCATGCCAACAAATAGTTTCTCTCCAGCTGATTTCAGAGCGGCGGCGCCCGCTTCCGTAATAGCAAGGATTAAACTCATGCTCTTGTCGTTGGGTGGCTCTTTACGGATGACGGTCCAGTCGTCCATCAGGACCGTCGGGTTCATTGCTTGGAGGCACTCCAGGAGCTGGGAGCCCTCACCCTTCATATTGGGTAACCAAATCCGTGCACGAGGCCTCAAAGGAATTTCCTTCCAGGGCATCGCTGAATGAAGCGGTCGATTTCTTCAGGAAATCCTTTGCGAGCTCGTCCATGCATTTGATCACCCTATAGCCTCGGTGGATCTCGCTAGACTCGTAATGGGGTACCGAGGAGTTCCATCACGATTTCTGACAACTTAGACTCCACTTTATTCCATTCCGAGACTGTGGTAGGGATTAGCTTCCCGGTCTTCGTATTGGCCAGGGCAACCATTAGGTTGTCCTTCACTACCTCATTGAAGGGCCTTTTCGTGGATGTGGTCATCTTTGACAGTTCCTTGACCTTCCTTCACTTTGCGGGTTCAACGTCCTCCACTCGAGAACGATCCCGCTTAGAGGTTGTGGGTCTGTCTCTTTGTAGGGAGGCCTTTCTTCTCGTTGAACTCCTGAACTATTTTTGAGTATTTGACTTTGTCAACTACATCACACTCGTGCACTGTGCCATTGGCTTCATTATTGGCAGTCCTCTAAAGGATGAACTTCGCCTTTTGGTACAGTGTCCTTCGAGCATCAGCAGGACATCTGCGTCTTGGGTTTTTAGAGATCGTCGCGCCTGACTTGACGGACTGGTCTAATATTTGTTACTGTGTATGTTGATTGTGTAGACGGGGGAATACTTTTGACAACATTCACCGCGCTTTTGGGGCCGGCTCGCGAGTCCTGACTGGATGCCAAAAGATCCTCCTCTAATGGGTTGCCCAGACCCATCGAGTAATTTGTTTTCGGTTTGGATTTGAATTGTGACATTTTGGTCCCACGCGTGTACCGTAAGGGGATGGACCTAAATGGACTAAATGACAACTGAACTGTGCCTGGAATCGGAGGGAGAAGTTAGCGGCCAGTTTCTTTAAAGCACTTGCTGGCCATACAGATCCTCTGCACAACTCCTACACCTTGATCTTAAAAGTGCAGATCCAAGTAGAGACATGACCCATAAGGATCGGAAGGACAGACGTAGACCACGGTGCCGCCTAATGTAGGACAGACGCTTGTGGGTTTTGACTGGTAGCCGCCCAATTAAGGGATAGGCAGACGCTACCTGATAAGGTTCGCGCCATTGTTAATTACAAGCCTCCGCAAACTCTGCGGGCATTACGTTCATTCCTTGGCCTATCAGGGTATTATAGGCGTTTCGTAAAAGATCATGGTCTATCGTCAAAGCCTTGACCGCTTACCTTCTTGGAAAGAACGGATGTGGGTACGCGCAATTCGAAAAATATGAAGATCAATTTTAATTTTGATGTGCTTCAAGCCTTTGGAAGAATAAAACAGATACTCTCTTCCGAGGATATTTTACTTCAATATCCCGACTATAATCAATCTTTTATTCTCACAACAAATGCCTCTTCTACAGCTTTATTCGCCGTTTTGTCGCAAAAAGGTCGCCGAATTACAATTATTTCCCTAACGCTCTCTGCTAGCGAACAAAATTATGCCACTAACGAACGTGAGACTCTTGCAATTGTATAGGCATTGAAAAATCTTCGCCATTAATTGTATGGAACGACGAATATGAAAATTTTTACTGACCACCAGCCACTGATATCTTCAATGTCAGAGAAAAGCCCAAGTACTAAAATGAAGAAATATCGACCGTTCATAGAAGAGTTTTCACCCAGCTTTCATTTTAAACCTGGAAAGGATAATAAAGTTGCAGACGCTCCTTCTAGGCAGTTTTATCACAGTTTTATGATGATAAAAACAGTCAGTGGTCCTATTACCCAATTCAGAAACCAGTTGATGGTTTCCCAGTCTAATTCTTTTAGGAAATATACTGAAACTCCCTTTAAAAAATTAACAAAATTTCACAACATTTGATTGTGAAACAATTTCACAAAATGTCTTTTGAAAATAAAGTCAAGAACACCATTTTTGTGAACATATTTCACTTTCGCAACAATTCGGAATGCAGAACACGGGCGAATATTGGCTCTTCCTGGAGTTAGATTTATTCTATTGTAAAACCTATTACGTTGAAAGCAACAGTTGATATTAAATATGCTATGTTGGAAGTGTTACTAGCATAAGTCATTGTTTCTGATAATGAAAAAGCCTTCCAATTAAACAAAATTCAAGTTTTATTAAGAGACAGTTTTCCTATAGAACAATTTTTTATACCTACTCATCACAGCGAAAGCAATGGTCACGTAGAAAGATTGCACTCCACCTTGTTGAAAATTGCACGCTGTATTAAATAAGACCAAAAGATTGACAATTTTGGCAACGCATAAAGGCTGGATATTATATGAATAAAATTAACTGAAACTCAGGAAAAGACATTACGGAGAAACCATCAACGCCGAACGGCTAAAATTATCGCCCTGGGGAAAAGGATTCCATACGGCGGAATAAAAGACTTGGAAATAAATTTTACAAGGTATTTACTGAGACAATAATAGAAAAAGATCATGTCACAAGAGTTTTGATTAATGGCAAGAAGGTGCATAAAATCAATCTTCGTTAAAAAAACCTATCCAAATCAATAACTCCTTTCAAAACGGGCAGAAAGGAAACACAAAACATGTCAAAAGCGAAAGACATTAAAATGGCAAAAAAATAATGATTTTTTAAATATAGTTAAACACATGCTAAAGTTAAGAAAAGTCAAAAATTGAATTTGTATTAATTTTTATATGACTGCTTATTTCATTTAATGTATTCCAATATTTATACTCGTAGTATTACTTCTTCTTAATTGTAATCGATTGTAATTAAGCCAAATAACTACTCAAACACATTTATACTGCCAAAAGTTCCGAAGATTTAATCCTAATATGTATGTTCAACGAAACACTAAAATACGAAACTTGTTCGAACCGAGGACGATTTAGAAGGTGCATAGTTAGCATAGATCTGTTTATTCAAGTTAACAGAGCTGCAAACACTACATAAAGTTATCTATGCTGGGACACTTTGTTACAAACATACATACTTACACCTGCATACTATCATTATAATCATTGGCAAGAGAAGTTAGCAACAGCATAACATTTTATGTTTAAAGCTGATCAGCGACCAGAGCAACACACAAATCAACGCACAAAGCAACGATTTGTGCATGACGGGACTCTAATAGTTTCTTGCTAACATATGCAACCACCAGGTACAACGAGGTGATAAACCGAATACCTTGACATGCTCATATCGACAAATATCGTCACAGATCATTGGAATGCAGACGGGAATAATCTTGAGATTTGGTTTGGCCTAACAAACAAAAAGAACCCAACGGCTTTAGAAAAGTAGACACTGAATGATTAAGATTGTTGTAGATAAAAATAATCAAATAAAAAGATAAATCGTATTTTCCTTTAAGGCTGTAAGAGATCATGTTTTCTCCGGTTAGTGAAAAAAAAGTAAATGCCGCGGGTGGAATTCGAACTCACATTCGCTGGACAATCGTTTCGATGTTTGTGAAACATAATCTTCAGCAGCGTCTAGTCCGTTAAGCAACTGCGGTGTGTATTTACACAAGTCACTAACCGAATACATTTATTGATTGTGTGTATGAAGAGTGATTGTTGTCGCTACCCTGCAGTTTCAAAAGTAGCTAGTGGTTCTATGTAGTCAGTTATTTCGTTAGCGAAAAGCCTGACTAGCTACTTGAGTGACTACAGGTAATGCTAGAGTTCGCCTTTTGATAATTATAAGTATGAAAACAAGGAACAAACAATGCACTGAACCGTTATCCCGTTCTGATTTGGTTATTTTTTTGTGTTGCCGTCAGTTGCTATTAAACGTTCGTAGAAGTATCATCGTGACAGCGTACGTGGATTAGAAGTATAAAAAAGTGCATTTCAATATTAGGAATGGTATAATGACAAGCAAAAGACAAATGATACGCATAATAAAGAAAGAAAAGGAATAAATTGTGCAAAAGTTTGAAAATGTGGAAAAAGAATGTTGTGAAGATAATGAAAAAGATTTATTCATAACATTAATTCATTGTGGTCCGGCGAATTCATCAAGCAGATTCTACTAGTCAAGTAGCTAGTACAATGTTGTTAGATATTTCGTCAATTCCATGTAACTAGCGATCTGCATGGTACATGGTAGTGCAGAGGGTAGCCACTGACTACCGTCAATGACATCCCCATGTTAAATTCGTCAGTGTAAAGCATTGCTGGTAGTCTGGCGGGTAGTTAATGGTAATTATTGGTAGTTAGGGAAATAACTAAAAATTCGTTAGTTACGTCGACTGCAGGGTACTTACACATTGCTTTTCTACTTACACGCACTGATGCAGAAGTTTTTTGAAAGTTCTATTTATAGAACGAACTATGTATTCTAATTGTAGTTGTCTCGTTCTGCTTTGGTTTGGCCCTACCATATGTTTCAAATTTAGTTGTTTTTAGATCCGCGTTATGTTTAAAGTTGTATTTTCCTTTATTGAAAGTTCTATTTATAGAACGAACTATTCTAATTGTAGTTGTGTCGTTCTGTTTTGGTTTGGCCCTACCAAAATACAACTTTAAACATAACGAGGATCTAAAAATAACTAAATTTAAAAAGATAAATCTATAAATTATATAACCTGAAAAAAATATATATAAGCGATAAAGTTATTAACAGCCAAAGTCACGATGTCGAACGTTAACGTTCGCATGCTTTCTAAGCCTCAAACAGCTGATTTCGACGTCACTAACAAGCATCAGAACAACAAGTCGAAAGAAAGTCAATGCGAATGAAACGTATAGTACATTTCAATACAAAATCGGTAACCACTAATTAATTTAGCTGTCATCTGTGCGAGCACAAATGTCAAAAACACTGACTTGCGGTTTCGTTTTCATGTAGTGCTAAAAAATAAAATTGAATTTAAAATTCTTATAAAATATTCAACAAAATGGAAAATAAATGGTATGTAAACGGTTAATTATGTATGTTTTATTAGACTAAGTATTGTTTGTACATATGTTTGTCTATTTCAGCATAAAAAAAGTCAACGTTGCTGCATCTGCAAACATTTGTGGGATATATGTAGGAAAATCCAGAGATTACTAGTGGAACGCCAGTTTTTTGAAGGCTCAAAAATGTCCCCACAGGAGCAGTGGAAAAAAGTGTCAGTCTTCTATTAAGGTCTTTGTGTCAAATATATTAAACAATAAACAAATAACAATAAAAACAAGAAGATACATGCATCATCAAAAACAACCCTTAATTACAAAATTTTAGGTTTGTTGGAATAAGATTTTTCGTGTGTTTGGCTTTAAATTTTGCTGTCAATTGTTTCCAGCTGAGTGGAATAGAGATGTATTTTTTCATGAATATAGAGATATTTGTTTGGTATTAACCCTTTTTTTGGAATTCTTGATCTGCCAGCTTTGTCATTTGACAATGGTTAAATGGCTTTGTTTACAACACGTAAGGCCATGCGAACGACAAGTCGAAATATAGTGACTACCAATTTCAAGCGAAAGTGAGTGCGCGACTGTCGATCGCTTAGGCTTTCTTTCGACATCGTGACTTTGGCTGTCTCAGTAAAAATGGCCTGCCACCAGTGGTAACAATTTTTACTATCGACGCAATTATTACCTATTCACTTGCCTCGTAGGCTATTTTCCTTTTTTATTTTTTTCTTTTGGACACCGGTGTTTTTGATGAGTTCTTTGAAATAGTCGAATATTTCTCGATATTTTGCCGTCAAATTTGTAATATGATGGCCAGATAATTTAGAACCACACATGTTGCATTGCGATTAATTCGCAATATTAAGGCTGTTTTTTTATTCCATTAAGCTATCGCTACTTACGACTTTCCAAATAAAACGATCATTTTGGTTCCACGAGTGTACCGTAAGGGGATGGACCGTAGTGCGCAGTGATGGCTTGCGCACACTAGGCAACTGAATTACAACCGGAATCGGAGGGGAGAAGTCAGCGACCAGTTTCTTTAAAGCACTTGCTGGCCATACAGATCCTCGGCACAACTCCTATACCTTGATCTTAAAAGTGCAGATCCAGATAGATACATGACCTACAAGCATCGTAAAGAACTGCCGCCTAATATAGGACAGATGCAGACCACCGAGCCGCCTAATGTAGGACAGACACTTGTGGGTTTTTGTCTGGTAGCCGCCCTATTCAGGGATAGACAGACGTTGCCAGCCTGGGAAGGGTAGTTCTTAGTTCGTGTACTAGTGCTCTTCTGGCATGGGAGTTCCGTGCAGGGCAAGAAGTACTCTTTCCAGCATGAGTCTGTTCTTGGAGACATTCGCCCTTCCTCTCTAGTAAAAGACAGTGGTCTAAACGTGTATTCAAAGCTGATGTTATCCCTAGTAACAAATTCGGAACCAGTCTTTATGTTGTTTCACTAATACCACATCCAACAACAATATATAAATAGAAACGTTGAGAATAGCTATTCTCTACACTTTGCAAAGCTTCAATCTCTGATAGCATTGGTTATGCTCTGACATTAAATTCAATACCTCGCCTTAACGGCTAATTTCGTTATGGATGGAGTGTATAAAAGCAAGTTGCTGGGAGTGAAGCCTATGAAAGGAATTGTGTGTAAAATAATATATGCAAACCTAAAAATATTAGGAAAAAAATGTGTAAGCTCGTATGCAAATCCAGCAAACAATTAGCTAAACTGATTGTTTTGGGAAAAGCTTTAGTTATATCAGTGTACCAACATACGAGGATGACAAACAAAATGTAAATTGTGTTTCATATAACTTCTGTTTTATATTCTTCATGTAATTTTGAGAACAATTTTACTTACACTGATAAATTAATTTTTTTTTTTAAATTCAAATGTTTTTTCAATTGATATTTATTTTATTCAATGTCGTATCCTATTTGTAACTAGTTAATTATATTTGAAATTATTCATTTATTAAATAGACATTAATATAAAACAAAAATTGGATACACTAGTGAATGAGTTCATTTGTTCCTTAAATGACCCAGTAGTAGTGGTTACAGATAGAGGAAGTAACATGAAAGCAGCTTTAAAAGATCACGAAAATACCAACTGTATCACTTGATTAGCAAAACTATAGAAAAATGTATTAAAACGTCGGCACCAATTGATGAAATTGTAACAAAATCATCCAAACTGGTAAAAAATTTTTAAGAAATCTGGTTTAAATTGTGATTTAAATACTTCATTCAAAGCTTCCCACCCACAAGATGGAATATAGTATATTTTAACATATCTTCTATATGTATATATAAAAATTAAACGGTCGTCCATGTGTGTAATAGCATCACGTGAGAACGGCTGAAGGGATTTGGCTGATTTTGTATTCAATTCTAAATTTTTAGAAGATCACGAAAATACCAACTGTATCACTTGATTAGCAAAACTACAGAAAAATGTATTAAAACGTCGGCACCAATTGATGAAATTGTAACAAAATCATCCAAACTGGTAAAAATTTTTCAAGAAATCTGGTTTAAATTGTGATTTAAATACTTCATTGAAAGCTTCCCACCCACAAGATGGAATATAGTATATTTTAACATATCTTCTATACGTATATATAAAAATTAAACGGTCGTCCATGTGTGTAATAGCATCACGTGAGAACGGCTGAAGGGATTTGGCTGATTTTTTTTCAATTCCAAATTTTTAGGAGATGGTTTGAAAAGACAACAAGTTTTATTTGACAAAGGGGCGTGGTTCTATAATGTAAGACAAACGAACAGGTTCAGTGTTTAAACATAGAATGATCTCTTATTCATGATTCAGAGTTGTCTATCCTTAGGCTCTGAAAATAGTAGTATTTTTAGCTTATGATACGTAGATGTAAATAAATGTACTCATAGCACAGATGAATAGCATTGTACTAATAACAGAGATGGATGCACTATACCTCCCTTTTTATATTAAAAAGAAGGAACGTAACCTTGTTAAGTTCATTCTTTTTATAATTTTACAATTATTAATGCTTTAAACTCTAATACATATTTGCATAATTTCAGAGGTTCACTAAGATAAAATCTTGAAATATTTTGTTCTATTTTTTTTTGCCAATTAAAAGTTGTTTTTTTTAAGTTTTTTTCGCCCTATATTTTTTAATTGTTTTTTCTTTCTCTGTTACTTTGTCATACACTGTTATTTTACAACCATCAATGCTTTTAACAACATATGGGCCCTCGTATATACTTTTATGTTTATCATATGATTGTTTTTGAATTACTATATTAGCATTGACCTCCAATATCAAAGGTTTCGCATACTTATCATAAAATTCTTTATTTCTCAGTTTATGTTTTTTAATTAAATTTTTTGCTAAATTATGTGTTTTTTGTAAACGATATTTGACCTCTTTACTATAGTTTTCTGTATTATAAACTGACTTGACTTGGCAATGTTGCATTTTTACCGAAAATTAATTCATATGGGGAAAATTTGTTATCGAATACCGTATTTGAAGTAGTATTGTGAAAAAGTGTGAAATATTTCAGACATGTATCCCAGTCTGCTATATTTTCGTTAATGTAAGCTCTAAGATACTCATTAAAAACTCTGTGGTTGCGTTCCACTGTTCCCCAAGTTTCGTGGTGGTAGGTGTTGAATATTTTAACTCAATATTTAATAGCTTACATAGTTCATTTAATACTTCGTTTTTAAATTCCGTTCCTAAATCTGATTTTATTTGATTCATTGACCTGTATATTAAAATAAAATTTTCGAAAATTGCCCGTGCAACTGTATTTGCGCTTTTGTCTGGAATTGCGATTGTCACCAAAAACTTCGTTAGGTCGCACATTAGAGTTAAAGCATACTTTTTACCAAAATTTGATTCTGCTAACGGATCTAAGACAACTATATCAAAAAGTTTAATTGGTGTTGGCGTTAAAACCAGTTTTTCTTTATTTCCTGGTTTTACTTTATTTATTTTACATTTTTCACAATTTTTTACAAAAATGTCGATATCTCTTGTCATGTTCTCCCAGAAATATTTTGTCCTTAGTTTCGCGTATAATTTTCTACGGCCACAATGCCCTCCTAAGAGTGGATCATTAGTTTTAGTTCTTGTATTTTGCAGATTGTGAAAAATATATCCTCCTTTGGCCATTCTACGGTTGGAATATTCTGATTGATGGTTTCTCTTTGTAACCTCAAAAGCATCTCATCTAAATTCAGTGTTTCGTTATCAATCTGAATATTAAGGAAAAATAAAATTTTAAACTTTTTATAAATATTTATTCGCAACCTTGTTATTTTGTCGTTTGTATATAAGATTTCAGATCTTATTTTTGGAACTGGTTTGTTGAACTCATGAGAAAATTTGTCATATATTGGTATTTTGGTTGGTACTTCATCTTCTCTCGGTAAGCTTACTTTTCGTTGACCTTGCCCTTCCTGATATGGCTTTTACATACCGCGTGTTTTCACAGCAAAAACTACTTTATTTTGTGTGTTTTTCAAATCGTTAATTGAAATACGCGAGAGTGCGTCTGCTGCTACGTTATTCTTGCCTTTTATATATTCTATGGAAAAGTTATACTCTGATAATTCTAACCTAATTTTTGTTAGTTTTAAAGACGGATCTTTCATATTAAATAGGTATACCAAGGGTCTGTGATCGGGCCTAACTGTAAATTCAGTACCATAAACGTATGGTGTAAATTGTGTTATCGCGAAATGTATAGCTATGAGTTCTTGTTCAATTGTAGGTTTCTTTTGTTCTGTGTTGTTGAATGATTTCGAAGCAAAATATATTGGTAAATCATTCCCATTAAAATCCTGACTCAACACAGCGCCACATCCAATCTTAGATGCGTCAACTGTTATTAAAAATGATTTTGGAAAAATCTGGTTATTGCAATAGATTTGGAGATATTAAACACTTGTTTAGATTTTCAAAAGCCTTTTGACATTTGTCATCCCAGTTACATTTTTTTTTTCGTGTAATATAATTTAATGGTGACGCTAATGACGCAAAGTTTGGTATAAATCTCCTATAGTAGTTTGCGAAAGCTACGATTCTCTTGACTGCCTCCTTATTATCGGGAATTGGATAGTAGTGTATTGACTTGATTTTTGAATCATCTGGTAATAGGCCGAGAAGGAAATCGACATCATTCGTGAAAAAGAATTCGGAGCAATATTTAAGCCAAAAGGTAACACTTTCCATCGGAACGAACCCTCGTAGGTACTAAAAGAAATTATGTCTCTTGAATCTGAGTGAATAGGTATTTGATGGAAACCGGAGTATAAATCAAGTACTGAAAAATATTTAGCTCGACCAAGATTATCTAAAATGTCGTCGATACGAGGAAGGGGGAATTTATCTGCTATCAACTTTTTATTTACCGCCCTGTAATCGACACACATTCTATATGATTTTTATCCATCAATACTTTTTTTGGTACTAAAATCAATGGGCTATTGTAGTTGGAGTGGCTTGGCTCAGTTAAATCATTTTGCAATAATTTTTTAACTTGATTTTTGATTTCTTGTTTCTGTGAATGTGGAAGACGATAATTTTTGGTGTAAACTGGTGAAACATCACTCAATCTTAATTTTTGTTCATAGAAATTGTTAATAGTCATTTTATCATCCTTAAAAGCACACACATCTGAATATTGTTCGCATAATGCCATTAATTTATCTTTTATCTGATTTGGCAGTTGGTGCTCCAATATGTTTCTTAGTTTTTCGTCCCGTTTATGTTCCGATTGTATTTTATCAATTTAGTAGACGTGGAAATTTGTCTATCACTGTTGTTGGTTATGTGGGGTATCCACTTCTGGATTTAGGTTTACATATGCTTGATTGAAACAGGGTGGGTGTTTGTCTTTTTGTCTTTCAATGTTTGATATTCAATGGGTTTTCCACTTTTGTTTAAGAATTACACTTAAATGTTTTATTGATTTCCCTTGTTTAAATCTTTTTTTTTTTTGTATAACGTATTCTTTTCCCACTTTCACTTTTTACTTGTTACACTAAGACTACTGATTCTTTTTTTAATTTGTCTCTGACTCGGTCGCCATATAATGTAAGAGAAACGAACAGTTCAGTGTTTTAACATAGAATGACCTTTTATTCATGATTCAGAGTTGTCTATCCTTAGGCTCTTAAAATAGTAGTAGATTAGCTTAGATGTAGATTAACTTAGATGTAAATAAATGTACTCATAACAGAGATGAATGGTATTGTACTAATAACAGAGATGGATGCACTGCAGTACCTCCCATACAAATCACAATATGTACGGCTGAAGCGATTTGGCTGATTATTTTTATTCAATTCGATATTTTTAGGAAATGGTTTGCAAAGACAAAAAATTTAATTAAACAAAGGGGCGTAGTACCTCCCATTCATGTACCTCCCATATGTATATAAAAATGAGCTTGTGTTTGTTTGTTGGTTTGCATTTTTTTAGGTATAGATTAGTATAGACTCGAAAAAGATGGACCGATCTGTTTGAAATTTCCACAGAATGTAGCTGTGTGGTCGGTGGTGAAAATTGTTGATATACCAAGTGGGCGTGGCCCCCCTTGGACCCTATTTTTGAAAACGCAGTATCTGGAGGACTGTTCCAACAATCGTCTTGAAAATATGTGTAGATTTATTTGGCAACAAAATTCGTATTCCAACAAAAAATGGGCGGGATCGTTGTACGGCTGTATCTCAGAGGTATGAATATATTTGGTGTATAAGTTGTTGTATAGTTCGAATGACAGCGAGGGTGGAAGTGGACGGTGCCGCGCCCCCTTTTCAAAAATCGCTCTGACAGCTTTTCTAATACACCGATTATTATGAAAATTTTACAATTTGGTACTGATGACCTGGTAATAGTCCTTGGCTATACTTGGAAGTGATTTTGTAAAAAGTCGTGGCACCGCCCATACAACTTTGAGTTTAAAATAGCTATATCTCACGAACTATCAGAGGTATGAAGATGAGATTTGGTATATATATTGTCGGTACAGTATGAATTACAGCCAGATTGGAAGTGGGATGGGTCACGCTCCATTTAAAAGAACCCGCTATAACAGTCATAATAATAGTTTGATCGTCCTGAGAATTTCACAGTATATTACAATTGACCTACAGATACGAAAAGGGCATTTGGAAGCAAGTACTATTTATTTATTTATTTAAATTTAATTGTCTATGGAAATTATCCTTACAGACTATTTACAAAAATTTTGGTAGCCTAGAACTACACAGCAAATCCTAAACAAATAATTAAGAATTTAAAAAAACTATTATGTTACTTTTAATTACATTAATGCTCATACAGAAATCAATAAGGCTATATAATTCATTAAATTCCTTACACATTCTCGTGAAAGGATCGGCATTCGCATAGTTTGCTCTACAAAATGGAACAGATAATGGTGAAAAGTTTCGGGTTGGTCGTTGAGGGATGTTGAATGATATGTTATTGATCAAGAATCCAGAGCAGACATCGCCATTGATAACATTCAGAAGAAACGATATGTTTAGCATGGATCTGCGGCTTTTTAAAGTTGGCAGCTTAATAAGAGCAAGTCTACTAGTATAAGACGGGAGACTTAATGGGTTGAAGTTCAGACTACGAAGACAGAATAAAAGGAACTGCTTTTGTACTGACTCAATACTAGCGACGTGAGTTTGGTAAATAGGGTCCCAAATTATCGATGCATATTCCAAGATAGGTCTTACAAGTGATGTGTATAAATTTTTCGTTACATATGGATCATTAAACTCTTTAGCCCAACGTTTTATAAAACCAAGTACACCTTTGGCTTTGTTAACCGTGATTGTGATGTGAGAAATGAAGTCCAGCTTGGAGTCCAATAAAACACCAAGATCAATGAATGTATCAACCATTTCCAACTGATGGCCACCCAGCACATAATTGGCAGACATTGGTTTCGTTCTAAAGAAACGCATATATTTGCATTTTCCAAAATTCAGCTCAATCAGATTTAATTTGCACCATGTATGGAACGAATCCAAATCGCTTTGAAGATACTTTTGTTCCCATAATTCGTCGTAACTCAAAAAAACTTTCATATCATCAGCATACATTAAGATATTCGAGAATTTTATAGCTTGAGGTAAATCATTAATGAATAGTGAAAATAGAAGAGGTCCAAGATGGCTACCTTGCGGAACACCCGATAGTACATGAATAGTTTTTGATGACACATTATTAAAACGTACATTTTGTTTACGGTTTGCCAAATAAGAGTGTATCCATTTTAAGCTTAGGTTAGTAAAACCCATCCAATGTAATTTCTTTAAAAGAAGCTTATGGTTAACCTTGTCAAACGCCTTACTGAAATCTGTAAAAACCGCATCAGTTTGTTTTCCTTGAAGAAAGCCACGATTTACTAAAGTTGTAAGTTGCAGAAGATTTGTTGAAGTCGAGCATCTTTTTTGGAAGCCATGTTGGAAAGGAGATATTAAAGTATTTACGTGATAGTATAGCTGATCCGTTACAAGTTTTTCAAAAAGTTTAGGTATAGCACTTAATTTTGCAATACCCCGATAATTGGTAATGTCCGATTTATTTCCAGATTTAAAAAGGGGAACAATGTAAGAATCCTTCCAGATTTTCGGAAACTGTCCATATTTAATTGAAGTATTAAAGAGGAGAGTTAATGGAATAGCTAGAGCATCAGCACATTGAACTAAGATACTGCTGGGAATTTTATCAGGTCCACTGTTATACGAAAATTTAAGCTTTTTTAAACCATTAGATAACATTGAAATATCAAAAAATGCAATAGGTATTGCTTGATTGGATATCAGTAAAAATGGGTAAGCGTTAGAATCATCAAAAGTTGCATCCGAATAAGTAGAAGAAAAAAAATCTGCAAACAAGTTACTAATAACATCATCATCCCCAGATTCATTATGGTGAAATTTCAGAGCCGCCGGAAAGCCAGTAGTTTTTTTTTTACTGTTAACAAATTTGTAAAACGATTTTGGATTGCGTTTAAAATTATTTTTCATTTTGACCAGATAACTTGAGTAACATGAGTTATTCAACGAGTTATATTTTGCGCGACTAATCATGTATCTCCCATGTTCGATAAGAGAACCAGTTTGTTTGTATTTTCTGTAATGTTTATTCTTTTTATTTAAGCAAGTACTATAGATCGCCTTCTAGCGTTGCAACCTGGGTAACTCTAAATGATCTTCTTCCTCTTTGGCACAGATTCTGCTACGACCCTGGTTCACGATTTTCGTAACTATTTGATCTTCTGCTCTCGAGCAGTCGTCTTGAGTAGGCAGAGGTGACACTCTGTCAAAATGGCTCGTGGTTAAGGTACCGTCGTCTCCGCCTCCTTAAAACATGGCAAGTCACCGTTAAGTTGGTGGTAATGGTGGGGTTGAGATTACTCCCTCTTTTGTTCGTCCTGGCTCTGAACACTCTGTCCCATAAGGCGGAGTGTCAACCCTCGCGTGGAACTCCCTGCTTCATAGACAACCACGGGGCCCTTCTTCTTGAACACATTGCATTACGGACGTAGACAGCGGCTACAAGTTGAGGCCCAAATCAATCATGAACGATAACATTAAAAAGTTTTCGGCCACAGGAAAACCTGTGACTTCCCCCGAGGTTACGGGCTCTTCCTCGAGTACTAGTACTCGTTAGTCTTCTGCGGCCACACGCAAGGGGGCCTCTGCAACTGCGATTAACACGGGCGGTGGTCAACCCTCCCCAATTACGGGGAAAACTACAAATCTCTGCCCCTCCCGGAAGCGGAGAGCTGATCTTCGACTGGCCACTAGATTGGTTAGTCAACTCTCTGCACGACCAGTCGCCGCACTCACTCCTGCACAGGTAAACACCTTGGAGTGGGCTACGGGCGTCTGTGAGGGCTCCAAGTCTGTAGGGACAAAGCCTCACTGGCTGTTAATAAAAGATAGCGTTCAGTGGAGGTGGATACTAAACCTGGTCCCTCATCTAAGATGCATAAAAGCCACCCAGTGCTCGGCAAGTCCTTTAGCGATGTCGCGAAGGACAGCCTAATCATTGGCGTCTTGGATAAAGGTTCCCAGGATTAACGTATCCCCAAGGATAAATGGCGCCTTGTAGAAGGAGCCCTTCTTACGGTGTTCATGGACATCGTAAACGACAACCCTGGCCCTGTGCCAATCTGCGAAGACGTGGGATGGTTCCAGGGTAGTATTAAACTGATCGGCAGCTCTGATGAACAAGCAGCGCGTTTGTATAAGGCCGCCATGAGTCGAAACTCAAAGCCGTGGATAGGAAGGATATACCTTCTAGACCAAGGGCTAGGGTTTGGGTCCCGTCAAACTCACCTACTGACCCACAGGAGATCCTAAAGATCATCAGCCACTGCAATCCCTCCATTCTTGCAAAGGATTCGAAGGTGGTCAAGGTTGAGGATCCTGTGGAAACCTCCCGTCAGGTAGTTTTGGTCCTGAACAAGGAGTCCCTTAAACCAAAGTGGATACGCTGAGTGGCAAACTAGCCGAGTCGAAGTCGGAAGTCACAGCTGTAAATGCTGGAAAGCATCCTGAAACGGCGGTAGATGCTGAAGAAGCACTACTGGATGACGACAGTGGCAGCATCATTGACCTATGGGGCCGCTCTGCCTGGCTCCGAGATGGATCCATCACTAGCGAGGGTGATCACGAGACGACCGTGATCAAGGTACCCGGAGTTGAAGATCTTCTAGACGATGAAAGTCCTCCAGGTAAATCTTCATCGCAGTAAGGCAGCATCTGCCAACCTCATTCTCCATCCTGCGAAGGGTGGAGTGTGGCCCTGATACAAGAACCATGGACGGTCAATGATCGTATATGTGGTATCAGGCGCAATGGATACAGGACCTTCGTGGTATTAACCTCAGGTAGGCCAAGATCTTGTATAATCATTAAAAACAAATTGAATGCTCTTTTATTGCAGAATTTTAGTGATAGCGATACAACCGCCATCAGCCTCTCGGAAAACGGCCAGCGGGACATTTGGCTGGTTTCATCGTACATGGCCCACGACCATACTGAATCACCCCCTCCGAAGTGCGTCAGGGACATTGTATTGGAGGCAAAAAGACGAAATTGTGAGTCTCTTTTTAATTTCATTATAAACGAAACCTTGACTATATGTAACAGAGGCGAGGAACCGACCTTCATAACTTCGGTTAGGAGGGAAGTACTAGACCTAATTTTACTACTTAGCTACGACTATGTAACTGTATCCGATTGGAGCGTACTTTCTGATCACTCATTTTCTGATCATAGATATCTACAGTTCCACATAAATATCGAACCTCGGAAAAAGGAAGTTTTTAAAAATTATAGGAAAACGGACTGGGACGCCTATCGTGGGAGCCTAAGGAAACTCTTAGGTTACCATCCGAATATTCCGACTAATGTGCCAGAGCTGGAAGAACTAGTTGGCAAATTTACTGATGCATGCAGGAACGCGCTCAATGAGTCCTTTAAGACTAGTGGTTATTATGCTACGCTGAGCTTCAGGATCTAAGATGGTCTATTATGCGGCTTTTCAACAAGGCCAAAAAGAGCGGCGACCAGAGGGATTGGGACGTTTACAAGATTAGTTTTAATCTATATAAAGGTGAAATCAAGAAGGCCAACCGGAAAGCCTGGCGAAACTTCTGTGAATCAATTGAGGGAACCAACCAGACTGCACGCTTAAGATGCGTGCTCGCTAAAAACCCACCGTGTGCGATGGAACGTTGACGTATTCGTCTGAAGAGTCTCTTGGGATTCTCGTGGATACCCACTTTCCCAACGATGACAGGAATGCTGGTCATCAGCCGGAAGAGCTAGGTGGAAACTCACCTAGCATAGAAAAAGTTCGCCCAATAGTGAGCAGAGAGAAACTAATATGGGCCATTCGATGCTTTAAGCCCTATAAATCAGCCGGCCCCAAGGGATAATTCCCGCGCAACTACAGGAGGCACTATACCTATTTTGTAGTTGGTTGGAGGCAATCTTCAGGGGCTGCCTTATGCTGGGAGTCATTTCTTGCATTTGGAAGCAAACCAAAGTGGTTTTCGTCCCGAAAGCGGGCAAATGCTCTCATGACAAACCAAAGGACTTTAGACAAATCAGTCTATCATCCTTTGTTCTTAAGACATTTGAAAGGTTACTGGACATTCATTTTCGAAGTAATCTTCCACAGAATTTACTATCAAGTTCTCAGCATGCCTATATCAAGGGCAGGTCAACTGAGACGACTCTCCACAGCATAATGGAAAACTCTCTCGAGAATAAGCTCTTCGCTCCTGGGACCTTCCTGGACATCGAAGTATCCTTCAATAATATTCAACCTTAGGCGATTCTCAGGTTGTTACAGAATCTTGTAGTCGACAGCTTGCCTAATTGGGAAGCTTCTGGTGGATAAATCCGTCAAAGCAGAATGGGGTGGTGTTACAATTGCTAGGAACGTTAACAGGGGGACACCGCAGGGGGGAGTTCTGTTTCCACTATTATGGTTAACTTCTGTCAATGAACTGCTTCTTGAATTGGACAGAGCCGAATGCCAGGTCTTTGCCTATGCCGATGATATTGCTATCATCTGCACGGGTAGTAAACTCAATTGGACCGCTAACAACGGACTATCACTTAACCCACTTAAACCGGAGCTTATCTTGTTCTCTCGGAATTATAAAATACCCGCATTTGAACTGCCGTCAGTTAATGGGGTGCAATTACAGTTGACGAAAAAGGTCAAGTATCTGGGGATAATTCTCGACAGAAAACTGTCTTGGAAACCGAATGTGGAGGAGAGGGTGAAAAAGGCGTCTGTTGTTCTTTACTGTTGTAAAGGGGCGATAGGAAAACGCTGAGGACTGTCTCCTAAGATCACCATATGGATTTATACGGCAACAGTCAGACCAATACTTCTCTGTGGCATCGTAGTTTGGTGGACGTCCCACCAAAAGAAATAAATTCCGAATTCCTTGATGAAAATTCAAAGAGCAGCACTAATTAGCGTTAGTGGGGCAATGGTCACGATGTCAGGTACTGTATTTGGTGCTATCCTGAACGTCTGTACTCCTGCTGTCATGGCCGAATCGGCAGCCGCTACATCCCTGGTGAGAATCAGAGATTGTGGCGTTTTGATATCGGGGCATTCCGGACACGCTGAATTACTACACCAGATCAGCGACAAATCTAAGGACTTCTATTCCGAACAGGAATACCTAGGAAATGTCCCTGGAAGGGGATACCAGTAGTATCAGAGTTTTCACGGATGGATACAAGTTGGACGAGTAAGTAGGCTATGGGGTCCATTCACCGGACCTAAATGTAAATATCGCCTTCAAACTGCCTGATCACTGTAGTGTACTTCAGGCGGAAATTACCGTCATACTGGAGGTTGCTGAACTACTGAAAATTATTGTCACATCCCTCCGGAGAATATGTATCTACACAGACAGCCAGGCAGCTGTAAAATCCCTGGAAGCCATGTTTGCTACGTCCCTGGCTGTGAAAGAATGCCACTCATCACTTAGGGTGATGGCAGAGTATTTTTACATCAGGCTCATCAGGGTACCGGGACACTTTAGCCTAAGTGTGCTAGACAGCGTGTCTTGCAGCCTTTTCAACCAACCAACTATGTAAATACTATATATATATATATAAGTAATGAATAACACTAGTTATGTTTATTATTAATATTTATTTTATTAAACAAAACGATTCTTATGAGTAACAATGCGCAACGTGTGCATAACTCGTTTGACAACTGGCAACTAACTAAGCTTAACTTGGTAAGTACAGTCTTCGTACAGCGAGACAGAGAAATTAATAGACAGTTATACTATTTGGATTACATACATGATTTGGATTACATACATGATTTGGAGTACATACATACGCTAGAGCGCTACATAATGTTACTCCTCCCACCCCAAAAAAAGGCGATGTCCTCATTGATGTGATATAATTTTCCTTAATACATATTATACTTATTATTTGTTATACATAGTGATCATTTTCAAATGGTACAATATAGGCTTTATTTTTACAATATATTAATAATCAAAAAATATATATTTTCCTTATTGAAAACAAAATATCTCTTTCTTTTCTGCTTTTGAATATTATTAAGTGTAAGTTTACTATATAAAGATAATAATAATCTATTTTTTCAAATATAAAGTTTAATTTTACAATAGAAACAAAAATGTTTTATTTTTCGGACATTCCGATTCTTCAATTTTACTACGAAATGCTCGTTATCATCTTCTGCGTGAATCAATCTTACACGTTTAAAGGGATTTTCAATTTTATTAAGACGTTTCCTTTATATCAGTCGGATTTTTGTTATGGGGTTTTATTTAAGTTATTTATCCTGTTTTCCTTAACTAATTGAGGGTTAATTTTAGGAGCTAGACGATTGTAAAACTTATTGTAAGGAGTCTCACCTGTAGTAGAGTGTACTATGGTATGGTTGTAGGTAAAAAGTGTCTGTTCTAGCTGGAAATATTTTAGCTCTTTATCGTCTGATGTATTTATTATTCGTAATTTGTCGTTAAGTGTTTTGTGTAGGCGCTCAATATCCTAAATTCCAGTTTTGCCTGTTGTGACTTCTACTTTTATGTTTAACTGTTGACACCACTGTTTTACATTAATTTTATTAATGCCCTGATCTTGGTCTATTTTAAGAGTTTTCGGTGGTCCCATAGTATTAAAAATCTAAAGTAGTCCTTTTTTTGTTTCTAAGCAGTTTAAATTCTTAACTGCTTCTGCTGTTTTTATCCCATTCCCAAAAGTCGATTACAAAATTCTCTCTGGATTCATAAGCGGGAGGTATAATTTTAAAGGGTAGCTTGTGCTCGATATGATCGTGTTTACAATGGTTACATAATTCACACTCATTTATAATTTTCATTATTTCTTTTAAGTAGTTAGGGTAATAATATCGTTTTTTGAAATGACCAGCCACTTTTTCAATCCCTTGGTGAAGCTCTTCTAAGTGTATCTCTAAAATTTTGGTTTTAAAATCAGCATAACTAACAATATTTTCAAGCTTGTGAGTTGCTCTTAGTATTTTATTGCGTTTATTGTTTATCAAAGTTACATAAACATTTTGAAATTTTATAAAATCGGAATTGTTTGGCATGTAAATGGTAACATTACTTCCCAGAAAATATGATTTTACGAATTCTTTTATTTTTTCTATTGTTAGTTCCGTGTAGTGGTTATGCTGATTTTAAAATTATTTTCGGTACACACACAAAACGTTGAGAGGTCATTCAGATATTGGAATACAATTTTCCGTATCTTCATCCGCTGAATGGACTGTATATCCTCGTCAAAACAACATTCCAATAGTTCCACTCGTGATAGGGCATCAGCCATATGATTTTCTTTTCCAGGGATGTATTTCACATCAAAGTCGAACTCGTTCAGTTTAATTTTCCATTTTTGTAATTTTATGTTAGGTTCTTTTAAATTGTGAAGCCACTGAAGTGGCCGATGGTCGCTATTTACTGTGAATTTCCTGCCATAAAGATAAGGCTCAAAATATTTTGTCGCCCAAACTATGGCGAGCAATTCTTTTTCTATTGTCGAATAATTGAATTCGTGATCGTTAAGCGTACGGCTTGCAAAACAGATAGGATGACCTTTTTGGCTTAAAACGGCTCCAAGAGCTACATTGGACGCTTCGGTTGTCAATGTAAACTGCTTCTCACAGTCCGGGTATGCTTATATCGGATCTTTAGTTATATAGTGTCGACAGCATTTATATATTCTCTTTTGGACGTATCGATCTTATTGCCCTTTTTCAAACAGTGTGTTAAAGGTTTGGTTAATTTCGAATAATCGCTAATAAATTTCCGATAGAAGCCAGCTAGCCCCAAAAACTGCTTTATCTCTTTTTCGGTTTTTGGAATGGGGTACTTTGAGATTGAGTCGACTCTGTTAGGGTTAGTTTTTACGCCTTCGGGAGTAACGATGTGGCCTAAAACTTCGGCTTCTAGTTTTTCAAAAACCTGATTTTATTCAACTGAATCTTAAGGTTAGCTGCACCAAGTTTTTCAAAAACTCTTTCGAGGGACCCAATATACTCTTGCAATGAAGCACTAAAGACGATAATATCGTCTAAATAGACCATGCAAACTTTCCGATCAAGTCATCCAAGATTGTGTTCATTAATCGTTGGAATGTTGACAGTGCGTTTTTAAGTCCAAAGGGCATTCTTAAAAACTCGTAATGCCCATTTTGCGTGGAATATGCTGTCTTTAACCGATCATTGGGATCCATCTCTATTTGATGAAAACCTTGCTTTAGATCGATGGTGGTAAAATACAAGCACCTGCCAAGCTTATCAAGTATGTCATCCATATTTGGGATAGGGTACTTGTCGTTTATCGTTTAATTTACGATAGTCCATGACAATTCGCCATTTTTGAGTTCCTTTTGAATCCAATTTTTTGGGTACTCCCAAATTGACAACGTAAATATTGCGACGTACTATGACAAATGATACCTTGTTCTAACATTGATTTTATTTGTTTACTAACGTCATTTCGGTGAATTTCAGGATATCTGTAAGATTTTGTATATATCGGATCCTCATGAATAGCTTTTATTTGGTGTTTTATTTTGCCTGTAAACGTTAATGTATCTCCTTCTTTATAAAATCGGGTTTTGTACTTTTCTAAAACTTTTCTTACTTTATAAAATTCTTCTTGGTTCAAATGATCAAGTCTAAATCCTATTTATTTTCTTTCACTTCTTATACTAGAATCCTTCTGTAAAGTATTGATTTCTAAAGATTTTCTTTCAAGAAATTTATATAAAATGCCATTTAAGATGATGCTTTTGTCTATGATGTCTATTTTTGCGCAAAGTTGTTTTAATATATCGGATCCTCGTAAACCCTCGTGATTATCTGCGAATCTCTTGAATATTGTTTAACCTAATTTTTCCAGCAACAGTTTTCACAAAAATCGGCGTTGTTTGTGAAATCGGTTTCCTAAGAATACCTGATTTAATGAGACTCACTGTGGAAGCCGTGACAATAATGAATTTGACTGATTGATCTCCGATTCTTAATACGATTTCGGGTAGCTCCCCGAGGCCTGTAAACGAAAATTTTCAGCATCTTGCTCCATTGCTACTGGGGCACCATAACGTCTTATTCTAGACTGGTTCGAATCGTTTCCTCGAATATTTGTACTCAGACGAGGAAATTGGTTTTGGTTCGGATAACCTATTGAATTGTTATTATGCTGTGTGCTGAGTGGATTTTGTTGTGTAAGAGGAAAACTAAAATTATGATTATATTCTGGATAAGGTGGATATAGTGAATAAGGTTGTTGAAAATTATATGGATAAGGTGGTTATAGTGAATAAGGTTGTTGAAAATTATGTGAATATTGATTTTGGTGTCTATTATTATTGAAAACTTGTTTATTTTGCTGTGAAGTAGATTGTTGCTTTCTTGCTACTTCATCGTAGGCATCGTTTCCGTGTTAATATTAATTAAGGCGGTAAGATGATTGATTTTACAAACTTCTAAGTTAATTTCCTCGCACAGTTGAATTTAATATTATCTACCAATAATATAAGAGTAGTAATAGGGCTATGATCTGCGAATTCGTTGATAAAGAGTTCCCGTAGTGTAGACCAGGTTGTTGGTTCTTCCCGCCTTATTATATTCAATGCGAAACCACGAAGAGTACTTATCACGCATTGAAAGTAGAATGGTTGCTCTTCAAGAGAAGTTCGGCATTAGAGCATCAAGACTGTTGATATAAAGAGCTAAATATTTTCTGTCACCATTGAACGGTGCAATTAATTTCACACTTTGCTATACTCTTTCTCTCCTCTCTTTAGCTTCCGCCATTGTGATGCATTGAACACATAGACGACAGCAAGCTGCACGACGACTGACTTCAAATGTCGTTGGCGACATTTGTCGTTGTGGAGCCACCTTTTTAAATATTTTGAAAACGGCAGCTACAGCGTAAACAGCTGATATTGTGATGCCAATATGACGTTTATTAGATACACAAACAAACGATTTATGTTCTACAAAATAATTTATTGAAAAGAGTATTTGTTTTTGTAATTTCTTTACACGAAGTACATGCATATATTTTATTTTCATTATAGTTTGTTTATTAATGAGTGGAATAGAATACATTCCGAAGAGCAGGAAATATTTAAAAGGCGAAGCCATATTTTGGCATACCCCCGGACGAAGACCGGCTACACAAGAAATATTTATATAGAGAAATTATATTTTAGCATACCAAGAAGAAATAAAAATACATTCCGCTTTTCACTGAATATGTGTGATTTTTTTTACAAAACGTGAAAAATTGAAGTTGAGAGCAAATGTCGTCTAAGTCGTAGGTGTTCATGCACTTTCGTCTCTCGCCTCGAGCACTTGATAACTTTATCCTTTTTGTTTTGCTTTTGCTCTATTTTGCAGTATGTAATTGACAATTTTTTTTTTAAACTTTAGTTTTAATATTTTACAATATAATATGTTCGCCTAGTTTTATTTAATTAAATAAATCTAAATTACTTCAGTTATCGTAGGTTCTTGTAGCGGATCATTTTCACTGATCCTGCCGACTGCGCCAGTAATGAATAAGTTTATTATTAATATTTATTTTATTAAACAAAACGGTTCTTATGAGTAACAATGCGCTACGTGTGCATAACTCGATTGACAACTGGCAACTTCGTACAGCAAGAGAGATAAATTCATAGACAGTAATACTATTTGGATTACATACATGATTTGGGTTACATACATACGCTAGAGCGCTACATAATGCTACTTATATACTATATAAAGCAATTGAGAACATATTTCATTGTATCTCAAAAACTATATGGTCGATTCGGTTTAAATCTTTTTTTAAAGTTCAAAAAAAATATTCGAATCACATCGGCCACATATCTTCTGAGATGCGGACAATTTTTTGAGACAGTGTATGAATGTGAGGTTCGGTACATACACTACTGATATGATGCAAATTACTTTTTGAGGGAAACCAATAAAAATACTTCTATTAAAAGGGTTAGATTTGAAGCTAAGAATGTGACCACAGATACGAATGAATATGAATATTATTAAGATCAGTTTCGAGAGCATTCTAATATAAATTTTAAAAAATTTTGAATAATCTTATAGAGACTACTATAATCACTGGAAATTATAAAGGAAACGATGTTCTGATGACCCATATGCCCATAGATTTCAAAAGATTGCAGTTTCCGATTCGGCTGACATTTGCGATGACCATTAATAAAGCGCAAGGGCAGTCGATTCAAGTCTGTAGCTTAAATTTGACAAGTCCGTGTTTTTCCCACGGACAATATATGTTGCATGTTCATGCGAGGGTAAGCCTTCAGTCTTATATATGTATATTTGTACCAGATGGAAAATCTAGAAATATTGCGTATCCTAGAGAACTTGAATAAATAGAAAGAAATTACCAAATTACGTCTCATTAAAATTACAGTTCAGGGGTAGCGAAGCGCAACAGGTACAGTTTTTATAGCATAATGAGAAGCTGTCTAGAGAAAACAGCACACGATCGAAATCGAAACAAATACTTCTAACAAATATGTAGTTATTTTACGTTCTTCTGCATAATATTCCAGTCAATTAAAGGTTTATTTGCAAATTGTCAATTGAACGTGGGTTTATCCCGTGTCGGAACGTCAGCAGATCTATTCATTTACTGCAAACATAATGGAACAAAATAATTTTGTTCACCCTTTGGCATTACAAAAACTTTGAAGGCAAAACGAAGTTTGCCGGGTCCAGCTAGTTATCAATACAATCTAATTTTACTGATATTCAAAGAATACTAAATGAGAAAAATATGACTGAGAAATTTAGAATCATAAAAGAATATTATTTAGACCAATTAATTTCAATTTTAAAGCCTTTCACGGATGCTTCCACAGAACGTGAAGGCAGCTCCTATGTTACTATTCATTTAGTTCACCCATATAACGGGTTTTTCAATAAAATGTTTTTAAATAAAAATGTTTTTAAATAAAACAAAACCGGTTTTAGATACCAATGAAATTCTTTATTCCTGTGAAAGTACGTTCGATGCCATTATGTATGGAACTCGATTTCTTTTGCATGGCCACCACGGGCACGCTTGCAGAAGTCCAGACGCTGAACCCAATTGTCGACGGTTTTCAGGCATAAATCGGCCAATACTGCTGCAATTTCACGTTCGATATTCGTACGAAGTTCATCAATCGTCGCTGGCTTGTTGGCATAGACCATAGACTTGACGTAGCCCTACAGGAAATAATCTAACGGCGTCAAATCGCACAACCGAGGCGGCCAATCGACTGGGCCATTTCGTGAGATAACACGTTCACCAAACTTGGTTTCCCATAAATTGTTTCTGGCATTCGCTGTGTGGCTTGTGGCGCCGTCGGAACCACATGTCCTCCAAGTCCATATTATCCAATTGGGGCCAAAAATGTTCGGTTATCATTGAACGGTAGCGATTCGCATTCACAGTAATGTGCCGGTCTTGATCATCACGGAAGAAGTACTGCCCAATGACGCCGCCGGCCCATAAACCGCACCAAACCGTAATTTTTTCGGGATGCAATGATGACTCATGGATTATGTGTGGATTGCTGTCTGACCAATAACGCATATTTTGCTTATTGACGAAGCCATTCAGCCAGAAATGAGCCTCATCGCTGATTGTTGAAGCCTCTTAAAGTTGGCCTCTTAAAGTTGACGCCACTGACTGCAAATTTCGGTAGTAAATTTTAATAATTTCGACTCGTTGTTGGCTCGTATATCTTTCCATGATGAAATGGCAAACCTTACTGAAGAGAAATGTCAAAAGAGCGGAAAAAAATATGGCGTCGTTTTCTGTCCCTATCGATTTAGTTTTGTAGCGTGTCTGTTGAAACACAATAAGCAATACCACAAGTAGTGATGAAACTAGGTTTATCTCGGAGTTTAAAAGAAGTATTTATGATACTTTAATTTTATTAGTAGATAGCAAGATCACATTATGCCAGAAATTAGCAATATTTATAATTCCGCCAGCTAATAAACTTACTCAGTTTAGTTTAGAAGAACAAACAGAAGTAATAACCAAATGTAAATCTTTGTTGCTTCCTTATTCAAATAAAATAAATAAACAAAATCTCTGTTGAAAAACCTTTAGTAATAATTTAAAAACAATAAGCAATACCACCAGTAGTGATGAAACTAAGTTTATCTCGGAGTTTAAGAGAAATATTTATGATACTTTAATTTTATTAGTAGACAGCAAGATCACATTATGCCAGAAATTAGCAATATTTATATTTCCGCCAGCTAATAAACTTACTCAGTTTAGTTTAGAAGAACAAACAGAAGTAATAACCAAATGTAAATCTTTGTTGCTTCCTTATTCAAATGAAATAAATATTGTTAATTCACCCACTGAAACAAGTTCATCTAAAATATATGCATTAACTATAAACTATGTTCAACCAATAGAGGAAGTTCATTCTAATCAATATATAATTGAAAACGAAATAATTAAATATAAAAATACGAATGTGTTTCTGCAAAATGATTTTAATATTTTCCAATAGTGGAATGATAGGACAAAAAATTTTTTCCATTGCATGGGCACTAATCACAGATAAACGATCCAAACTTCGATCTAATGGTAAATCATTTAATGAAATTTTCTTTGTAAATATAAATTCCAAAGACTGATTTCATTTAAAAACTGAATTCCCATTTTAATTAAACACGCATTTTAGTTTTTTACACCATTCCAAAATATGGAAACTAAGTTATATTTTTTGTAATGTATTTTTATTTCATATGCATGTGTTTATAAACGGAATGTATTATATGCTATTATTATATTTCCTATAATAAAAACCAGTATTTGACCAATAAGAAGATCGTGCGCAACAAATCCAACAACAAAACAAGATTTTGTTCATCTTTATAGATCGCGTGACTTAAGTCTGTTGTACAAGATTAACGGTTCGGTCTCGCATGCCTTTGCATGAACGTTCATATATACATAGACATGTTGCTTAAACTTCAACGTGGTTCTATTTGTAACTAAGATTCAATTTAGCTTCGCAATTGGAAAGGTACAGTGATCATCAAGCGAATAAAGTAATAACGAAATTGTATACCTTGTGTTGAACAGATTTAGGGTTTGTTTCATTTTTCAACATAAGGGCTGGTCATTCGTGAACCGGATCACCCCTATCCGGCAAGAGTTTAACATAAGTATTTTCAATCAACGTGGGTTTCACACATCTTCATCGCAAGAAACATTGCCAGTTGCTATCATCATACAAGTATAGCTTGGTGGTTACATTTGTCTATTGATCGGATTTGTTACCAGTACTCGACAATACCAATGTATATTAGTGTTACGGTTGGTCATTGATTGACCCTACTCTCAGTAAAAGATTGTTGTATATTACTACGAGGACTACGTATCGAGGACTTTTGAAAGGTTCACTTACTCGAATGGCTTCCTACCTGGCGTTTACACGGGACAGTTTTGCTCCGACAGTAGAAATACATTCACACATTTTTACTACCACACTTACACTCCTCGCACTTGCCTCGCAACTGTCTCTGATTTTTCAAAGACAGTAACTTCGGCAAGAGATTTGACATAAGCGGCCAGACAATGGCAGAACTAGTAAAGGTTGGCGCAATAGCACAACTGATTTTGCTTTCTTATGACTCCATCTGTTAAATTCAGTGTATTTTGTTGTTATACTTTTTTGTTTACTGTGTTTGTTCATATGTATCTGTGTTGAATTTGACGGTTAGAGTCATGAAACAAAAACTAAATGCCTGTTGTTGGTTCACACAATTACAACAAATCCTACTGCGTCAACCTCTACTAGTTCAGCCATCGGCTATATTGGTGACGTTTCGTAGTAATTGGAAAAAAAAGCAATAAGCATGAAACACATAGACGACGACAGGCTACCGACCACAACCTGTCAAAAATAAAATACATGCGTTTATATGCAAGTGAATATTTTAACGACGGCAAGGCGACACGACTGCAGGTTGTTGTCTATGCTACTTATGTAGCTGTAGTTGAATTAAACTAAAGCATGAAACACATAGACGACGACAGGCTACATGAACACACGACTACAAATGCCGCTGACTGCAAATGTAGACGTGTGGCAGCTACTGAATTATTTTCAAGACGGCAACTGCAAAGTAAACAGCTGATCTGTAATGTTGACGTTTGTGTTATTGTGTTATTTGTGTTAGAAGAAAATAAAATGTCTGGAGAATATTTAATAAATATTATTACAAACATAACAAAAATTGTGAAAACAGTTGATTATTCTGTCAGTGGTGCCACTTCAGGCATTGACAGCTCTAACCTGTTGATTGTCGCCCACACAAATAGAAATTAGTTTAATTCAACTACAGCTACATAAGTAGCATAGACAACAACCTGCAGTCGTGTCGCCTTGCCGTCGTTAAAAAATTCACTTGCATATAAATGCATGTATTTTATTTTTGACAGGTTGTGGTCGGTAGCCTGTCGTCGTCTATGTGTTTCATGCTTAATTTCTATTAGTGTGGGCGACAATCAACAGGTTAGAACTGTCAATGCCTGAAGTGGCACCACTGACAGAATAATCAACTGTTTTCACAATTTTTGTTATGTTTGTAATAATATTTATTAAATATTCTCCAGACATTTTATTTTCTTCTAACACAAATAACACAAACGTCAACATTACAGATCAACTGTTTACTTTGCAGTTGCCGTCTTGAAAATAATTCAGTAGCTGCCACACGACTACATTTGCAGTCAGCGGCATTTGTAGTCGTGTGTTCATGTAGCCTGTCGTCGTCTATGTGTTTCATGCTTTATTCTATACTTTGCGATGTTTACAAATTGGGAAATACATATATTTGTATTAGAAAATTTTGCTAATTTTTATTGAAATATTGTGACAATCCAAACATATGAACATGAATACATGTCTAATTTTGCAGAGTACATCAGTTCCATTGTAATTTGGAGAAGAAAGACAAAACACAATGGCAAAAACGTGAAGAAACAAAAAATCAGAGCACGAAATTTAACGAAACGACATTGTCGGCGGTTGCTTAAAACTGTACTGTGTTTATAACTGCCTGGACGCGTACGTCACACAAACAATTTTTCTCTTTGTGACAACTAATACATATTCTCAACTATATTGTCTCAAACTGTCCCGTGTAAACGCACCGTTAGATCGATTGGAATAAATATGGAGCGAATTTGTTAAGTGTACAAATTCTGTCTATCAATTCAAAGGGGACGATCAGTATATTGATCCCAACATCGACTTTAACTTATACGTGGAGAAGAATTTGTTTGCTCGTAGTATTCTTAATAGGCTGAGAAGAAAATATGTCCCTACAGATCCAAAACCTGTCGATAATATCGGCTTGCGAGGCAGCAATCAGAATTTTTAGAAAAGTTCGCTGCGCATAGATCTTCTAAAGACAACGATTTACCCAGAATTAGTATTCCATCTTTTTTGGACACCTAGAAAGATTGGTCAAGTTTTAAAGATATATTTGAAAGTACAATAGACTCAAAAGTGGGACTATCAGATACCGCAAAACTGCATTATCTAAAATCTATTTTGAAAGAATTTATATCCATATAACTGGCGCAGCTTATAAAACGGCATGGGTTCGGCTTGTTGATAGATATGATAGCCCGATCGTCCGTCAATGACATCTGAAAATAGCATTTTGTAAAGGACGATTTCGGATGGATAGGACGATGTGAAAGCGACGATATGAAAGAGACTGCTGGCTCATTTATTTGTTACTTGCCCGCGCTGACCCCGAGACTAAGATCCGTTGGATTCATGATAATAAGGACAGTACCAGACCCTCTATAGAAAATTTTCTTCAATCCTTGATCTTCTTGGTGAAGAGTTAGAACTATGTAATCGGAAGTCGACCACGCAGGCAAAGAATTATACGAAGGGTAATTTTAATACTACCAAATATCTGATGAGTACAGATTGAAAAACAATTACGTCCATTAAATGCAAATCTACAGATTTATCATTATCTATATCGGGGAGACGCTTACTTGTTCAAAAGTCATCACTATTTTACAACCATATAGAAATGAAGTATAGAAACGCCGTTGTTCTCATCTGACATTTCCTTTCACACTATTCGTGGTGCGGTACGTGCGACAGAGAGTTATTCGACGTAGATTGACTTAAACCAGGTGGAATTACAAAAATTGTTGACTTACATTTTTCATATCGTTTTTATGAATAACTGTGAAAATTAAAAGTATTTTGGACTTTTTTGTTATATTTTATTGTTAGTATATATTTGTGGTGTATTTACACAAAAATTTTAACGTACAAATCGAAATGCTGGTTTATTGTTGGATGGTGTGAGCCATTGCCTCTATCTAGTATTATTAAAGCAATACTTTCCAACATGCAACCGCCAATATGCAACACACTAAATGTCATCAAAATATTGAGAGAGATGGCGTCTCTATACATCATTTCTCTATGGTTACAACTGTCTTCGGTGTGGGCACAATTTTTTGGATTGTTCATCAAAGAACTGTTGCAAAGACTGCAACTGGTCGTCGACATGCTTCGCTAGCAGATGCAAGGTCTCTTGGATAATCTCAATGTACCAGACCCTAATTATTCTGCTTCGCCACCCATTGATATTCTATTTGGATTAGAATAAAAATTGTAATCAAGTATTTAGTTAAGTCACATATGATGTTGCCTATTCCCACACATTACACCCAACGCATAATATACATGTATGTGTATATGTATTAGTAAGATAGAGTAAGAATACTTTGAATAATTGTAAAATGAATTAATTAATAAAGTAAGCTCAGCGTGAGCAGTAGAACCCCTTTAATACATGGTTATTAGGGCGGGTCGATTTATTTTTCGACAATTTCCCTATGATTTCTGTATTCTATGGGTTATTCCATGAAAATTTGCCAAAGGAACCATACCTCTATCGTTAAAATCGAGTCCCCTACTTTTTGTTGGAAGATTTTTTCCCAAATTGACGTTCGTATGAAATATTACCTACATGTTCACATCCATAACTCAAAAACTATCGATCGAGTTTAGTAGGCGCGTTGGAAAGGTGAGCTCATTTTGATCAATTTACAAAAAAAAATCTCCAACATTGGTGCAACGGTTCAAAAGTTATGGGCATTTTTGTCCAAATTTTGGAGCATTTTTCCATTTTTTTCATGATTTTGTCCAAGAATATTACTTTCATGGCCATTTTTTTGGCTCAATTTTTTTGACTTACGAAGCTTACGAACCTTACGTTACGACTGGACTGATTTGCGCTTTACATTATTGGCATATTTTTTCACAGGGTGCACACCCTGTGTTATGTTTGTTTATTTCTTTTTGTTTTTAGTTTCTTTATAGACTTCTTTATTTTTGTTTGTTTATAATATTCCAGTGTATGCTAGTTTTGTTTGAGCGTCATTTCAGTGAAGTGTTACTTGAAATAACTAACAAATAATCAAACTATTTTGAAATTTAGAAAAGATTTAAAGATAAGTGTAAAAACATTGCTAACTATTATAGTTAATAGTTATATTATTATTCTATGAAAAACATATTTAATTCTTTTAGTGACGGTTTAAAAAATGGATTCAGAGCCTGGTTCATCGCAAAGTCCAACAGATACCCAACGCAGTAGTTTGCAACATTTGGTCTCTCATGATGTTTTTTCTTTTGGCGTGGCCTGTGAATTACCTGATATTAATCTGTCAACTAAACGAGATATATTGAAGTACTATTTTTTCTTGGCCGAACGTTCAAAAGCCCAAAGCAAAATGTTTTCGTATAAAACATTTACTCCCCAAGTAGCAGACAGATTGTTAGAAATTTTGAATCAACTTAATATTGAACTTATACTCAAAGGTAGCATCATTAGAAAATTGAATAATTTGCTTGACGCATATAGTAATGCAGATAAACAACGAGTAAAACGCGCAACAGAATTCAAAAAATTCGTAGAATCAACAAACCAATTATTCAACATTGGAAAATGTAAATGCAACTTGAAAGAAAACGACTGCTCATGTGGATCTATCCCAGAAAACTTAAAAGATTTCATGCGCGATCAATATAATGACAGAATACAAACGATACCGGAACACGATAGTGGAAGTGAAGAGACGATACCAACGACTATACCAACAATCCCAGTGAGCAACGATCCTACATACGAACCACATTATGACGAAATGGAAGTTGATGTGAGAGGAGGTTCAGAATTAGTTCTACCACCACAAACATACACTCCCAGATACAATACTAAAAACTATGCAATGATGTGTGACAGATTTGGTGTGCATGATAGAATGGGATCAGCATTGGCAACAGCTCTGATGGAAGACCTGGGCGTAAAAGATGCTCATGGCAATCTTGTCATCATGGATAAAAGTAAACTTCGTAGAGAAAGAGGAAAATGGAGACAAGACGCACTTCGTAAGCGGTATGATGGCTCGAATTTGATATCATTTTCATTCGACGGCAGGAAAACTGATGCTCTAAATGTAGAAAAAATTGATGAGAAGTTGCATCCAAGGATGGTTAAAGAACCTCATCTAGTTGTTTTGAGGGAACCAAAATCTCAATTGATAGGCTACACAAAACTAGAAAGTGAAACTGCGGCAAGCAAAGTCAACAAATTGATCGAATTCTTCCAAGAAAAACAATTGTCTCTCGATTCATTAATTGCCATATGCGCTGATGGTGAACCAACAAATACTGGCGTACACGGTGGAATTTTGCGACTATTCGAAAAACAGTTAAAGAGACCACTGCACTGGTTTGTGTGTCTTCTGCACTTTAACGAGCTTCCGTTGAGACATTTGTTTGACACTTTAGACAAATCAACCACCACTGGACCACGATCAACTACCGGAAAGTTGAGCTCAAAAATTGCTGATTGTGAAAATCTTCCGGCATGTAATTTTTATAGCTGATTCTTTACCATTTTTCATTCTATTTTTTAGCTTTTATGTTTTCTTTTCAGGTGGTAACCGATTTTGGGGATATCGCTTTGGAAAATATGCCTCCTGGTGATTTAAATCCAGAAGAATTATCTACCGATTCGAGGTACTTGATGTTAATGGCCAATGCAATTTCTAATGGTGTGGTTCCTGCGGATTTGTCTCACATAAAATCAGGGCCAATTGCACATTCTCGTTGGCTGACCAAAGCCAATAGATTATAACGGTTGTATGTGACAACTAATAATCCAACTGAAAATTTAAAAATTCTGGCTAACTATATAATAAAAGTATACACGCCAATGTATTTCAATGTTAAGTATTATAGCTCTGCCGCATACGGTAGTACATTACTTTTTAAATTTATTACTTGGACACGATTTTTACCACCGAATTTACTTGGAGTTGTAAAAACAGTAATTCAAGATAATCCATATTTTGCACACTCAGAAAATATCTTGCTATCTAGTTGTTTGATGATAGAATGGAAAAATGAAACATTGCTATAAAGAAGATTTTACATTACCGAAGAGATATTGTCGACCCAACGGAACTTAGAGTTTATTAAAAATCTCTTATAAACTTTAATTGTACGGAATATACAAATATGATTGATTTAAATGACGATACCATTTTATTCGAACCACCGTTTACGCAAAGTTATTCGTATGAACATTTGGAGGGATATTTAAATTACGAAGTGCCACCGTTCGATGATCCACAAATTCCTTTATACATTCAAAGAACGGAAAGACATGTCCAATGGCTGGCTGCCACTGCTAAACGAGTTGCAGGAAAGAATGTAGAAGGCGCTATGGCGACGACATTAGAGAGCCGTACGAAAACACCCAGACTTGAAAGCAAACAAGACTTTCAGAAAAAATAATGTTTTTTTTCACATTTTGTTTTTTACTACACTCAAATTGAATATTTTTTTTTGATAATAGGTTGATAGATACTTTATTATCTCTTAATTTGAATTTTTGTAGAAAAAAAATAAAAAGGGAAAAAAAATCAAAAAGTTGGTTTTATGTGTTATTTTGTTTTAGCAATATCGCATGAATTAATCAACCGAATGCGATAAATTTGGGCTTAAACTCTTCGTTTTGAATTGAAAATTGAATTAAATAATGGATTGAGCCAAAAAAATGTCCACGAAAGTAATATTCTTGGACAGAATCATGAAAAAAATGGAAAAATGGTCCAAAATTTGGACAAAAATGCCCGTAACTTTTGAACTTTTTACCAACAAAAAGTAGGGGACTCGATTTTAAGGATAGAGGTATGGTTCCTTCGGCAAATTTTCATGGAATAACCCATAGAATACGGAAATCATATGGAAATTGGTGAATTTTTTCACTCCCTACAAATCGACCCGCCCTAATGGTTATCCTGCCCGTTTAAAGCGTTTAAAAAAAATTTAAAAAAAAGTTATAATATGTATACAGATTATGAACTAAAAAAAACTGAAAGACGATTAAAATGTAAATGTAACAACGATTTAAATGTAACATAGACTCGATATATATCGCAACTTAAATTGAATTCGAGATCAACAATAAATTATCTACAAAAGTAAATAAACAGCAAAGATGAATTTGAAAAATATTATTTTATACTTCAATGAGTTTAAAAACATTTTGAAGACCAAATAAAAAGCAGTGGAAAGAGTTAGCGAAGAACGGGAAGTGAATGAGGATTCATTAAATAATGTTGCAGATACTTTACAATTGTTGCTCAACTATACTGCAGCACACGTCGCAGCCAGTTGGATAGTGGTTCATCCCTGAAAATAAATAGTATAATTTTTTAATTTAAAGTGGTTATAGAATAAAAGAACATGAATAGAATCTTAATAATTGCTTCTAAAATGCCGACTATTTAAACGATTACAATAACCAACAAGCTGAGGCTGATGAAATGTCACCAGGTAACGAATTTTGCCTGGGCTGAGGACAACAGCAACAGAAGAAACAACAACAGAAGAAACAACAGCAAAAATCATTGACATTGACATCACTGATACTTAACGTTAGCTACTCGAGACTAACTCGGCATCATAAAATAGCCCCGGACGCATTTTTCAACGACGTCCGTGGAAAGCTTGTGCACATTCTATTGCGAAGGGGAATAGACTTGTACGTTCCGATAATCTCCCGGATAGAGTAGAGTATAGTAAAATTAAATTGGGAACTGAAACATATATCCCAAAGCCATCTCCGAGGAAAAAATTTAGATTCGGAGACTAATATTGAAGGATAGGATCCTTCGGGCAGTGAACCAACCGAAGGGATAAACAATACCCTGAACATGGCACAGGCTGCAGTCCAGTTCTTGAGCACAGCCTCAAAGATTCTTCCCGACTTTGACGGCAAACCAGAAAACCTTCAGGGTTTCTCGATGCAGTTGCACTCTTAGATGCTCTAAAAGAGACACAAGAGGGAACTGCAATTACTTTTATAAAGACAAGGCTTAAGAGGACGGCAGGAAGCCTCATTTCCACAGAGACAACGATCCAGGGAATTATGTCAGGGTTAATGTTGACTGTCAAGGCGGAAGACGTTTCAGTTTTAAGGGGCAAAACTCATGAACATACCACAACAAGGCAAAACTGGAACTTCATATGTTAAAGAGATTGAAGACTTGACGAAATCCCTACAAGGTGCATACATTTCCGACCATCTATCGCTGGAAACTGCGAAAAAATACGCGACGCAGGCGGCTGTTACTGCAAATGCACGGGACGAAAAAGTACGCACCATTATCCAGGCTGGCTAGTTCGACAACATGAACCAATTGGTCACCAAATACATTAGTATATGTACTGATGTATATGGTCAGTCGAATTCCGTACTTTATTATGGAAACAGACGAGGAGGACGCAATAATTCTATAGGCCGAGGATATGGAAATGGAAGAGCAAATAGACGTGGGATCGAACGACCTGGGAATGGCGAATATTATAACAATGGTAACAATAACCGTAATTATAATAGTAGCAATAACCGTGGACGGGGTTGAAATGGCCAATGGAATTCACGAGATGCTCGATATATTCGTAATTTTACCGAGGATTCGAAAACCCGCAAGCACCCCTGAATATGTAGGACATAATATCTTCAGACACGAACACGAACTTCTCTAAACGATGTGAGATCAAAATTTTTGATAGATACTGGAGCCAACATATCAATTGTAAAAATTAGTAAAGTTCTACACGAACATATAAACAGAAACAAAAGTGAAAGTCTCGGTGGTGTAGGTGAAGGTTTGGTGAAAACACTAGGTAAAGTCGTAGCAGACTTGAGAATGGAAAATCTTATGATACCACATGAATTCCATGTAGTTGAAGATGATTTTCCCACTCCATGCGATGGAATTATTGGAGTGGACTTTGTCCGAAAATACGACTGCACTCTAGATTACCAAAGTGGTCAGAACTGTATAATCCTAAGACCGCGTGGATTTGATGAAATATCAATTGCTGTGCAAAACTCGCCAGAGGTGAACTTAATATCAATTCCGGCCAGATCGGAAGTGATAAGACTCATCCATTTTGCGACACGGAAGATGCAGTGCAAATACCGAATCAAATGCTACGTGAAGGTGTGTTCATAGCGAACACAATCACTTCAAAATCACAACCTTTGGTTAGAATAATAAATACCGCTGACGAAAATGTAACAGTTTCTATCGTCGGCATACAAACCGAGAGTCTTAACGACTATAATGTAATTAAACCATCGTAAAATTTTTAAAGCGATGGGAAAAAATTGGAAAAACTATTCAACAATTTTCAAGAATTCGCTAAATCAAAGCTGGAACAGTTATGTTCCTATTACTTAGACATCTTTGCATTGGAAACTGAGAAAGTCTCATCGAATAATTTTTACAGGCTAAGACTATAAGACTTAAAGTTGATGAACTAGTATACATCAAAAATTATACAATTCCACATACACACAAAGAAGAGGTTAGTAAACATGTTGATATGCTAATCGCTGACGACATCATAGAACCGTCAGTATCAGAATATAATAAGCCCAATATTACTGGTACCAAAGAAACCTTTACCGAGGCAAACTGGGAAAAGATGGAGACTAGTAATTGATTATCGAGGAGTTAATAAAAAGTTAATGGCAGATAAATTTCCATTACCACGTATATATGACATATTGGATTGTTGTTTTCTTGTTTGGATCTAATATCCGGTTTCCATCAAATTGAGCTTGAGGAGGAATCAAGAGACATAACGTCTTTTTCTACCGATAAGGTATCGTTTCGGTTTAAAAGATTACCCTATGGTGTAAAGCTGGCTCCTAACTCATTTCAAAGAATGATGACATTGGCATTTTCGGTATTATCACCCAGCCAAGCATTCGTCTATATGAACGACTTAGTCGTAATTGGTTGCTCAGAGAAGCATATGTAGAAAAACTTAAAAAATGTATTCGACACATGCAGAAGGTAGAATCTTACAGCCAATTCCCGTAACTCACACGAAAATTTACTCGAAAGAAAACCAGTCACTCACTTTTGTCAGAAATTTGATTCCTGTAATATTCTTTCGCATGACTATACATCTGTAACATAAGCAATCTACGAGTTGTCAAATGTAAGTGCGGCCAGATCAACAAATTCATAAATTTCCCAAAATTTCCCTCAAAAATATGGGATATTTTGTAGAGTAAATCATAAAAAAAATACAACTCTGTCTGCTTGAAACTGGTCAGCTGCAAACAAATGACAACTTTAGTAAACAAAGAAATTTGGTAAACAAACCAAATTTATTAAACAAAGCAAATTCCTCAATATAATAAGATGGATATTTCAATTGCCATCTATTTTGTGGACCAGAATGAGGACGTAGTAGAAGTGCCACGGAGGCAGCTACGAGACATGGCAAATGTTCTGGAAATGCCTACAAATCAGTAAGTATAATAAAATCACATAACTACTTACATATAAGTATGCTAAATGCAAATAAATTTGTTTTTTATTTTAGGTTTATCCAGAATTTTAGACTCAGCAAAGAAATCTTTCTAATGATTTCTAAGGAGCTGGAGGGGTAGTGGATTCCAAGGCACCGGTGCACGCAAATACGGCCCGACATAAAGCTGGCAACATTTTTACGGTTTGTTGCAACGGGGGGTTACCAGCAGGCAGTTGGTAACGAACACGTTTCGGCGGCAGGCACATCGACCGTATGTAAAATGATTGCTGAGTGTCTAGAGCTCTTTGAGCATTATATTTGTCCGAAATGGATACGAATGCCTCTTCCTCCAGAAGAGGACAAAATAAAGCAGGCCTTTTGGGAAAAATATGGATTCCCGGGCATCATTGGGTGCGTAGACGGCACCCACTTACGAATCAAGTCTCCTGGTGATAATGAGAAGCATTTATACTACAACAGGGAAGGATTTTATAGCATAAATGCAATGGTGGTAAGTACATCAATATATACACATTTATTTCAGTATGGATAATGTTTTTTATTTCGTAAGGTTTGTGACCACAATATGAGTATCATGTGTGTTGATGCACGGTATCCCGGCTCCAGCCATGACTCATTTATTTTGGAGCAGAGTGCAGTAAACAGGCAACTGCAGCGTGATTTCGACGGTGGCAAACGGAACACTTGGCTTCTGGGTAAGTTATTCGAACATATCAATCAATATGTATTATATTTTATCAAGTGGTTTACATGTACCTATACATTTTAGCATTTTTTGTTTCGATTTTTGGAGATGGCGGCTACAAATTAAAACCATTTTTAATGACGCCCTTCAGAAACCCAAGTTATGCCGCAGATAAGCGGTACAACAAAAAACACATTAGCGCACGAAACGTGGTTGAGCGGTGCTTTGGCGTGCTGAAAAACAGATTTCGGTGTCTGATTGGCTCAAGAGGGCTCCACTACTATCCAAAAAAGGCGACCCAAATTATGAACGCATGCTGTGCTCTTCACAACATTTGCGTGGCGTACAAGTGCACAGAAGTCAACGCGGTGGCAGAAATTGAGGAGGAGAGCGTCTCACACGAGAGCATTTTTGATGAAGTGGAAGAAGAAAGAGCTTTACAAATAAGGAAAAACATTGCCATAAACTTATGAAATAAACGCATAAATTTACTTTAGGCAAAAATATTTAATATTTTTTATTTTCTTATAGAAATCTTAAAAGTAGGGGGATACAATTAAATAAATTGTTTCGTTAACTGGGTTAGTTATCGAATGCTATATATTATATATTATGGACATGTTGAAGTTAGAGCAAACAATTGTACATTTCGGTTTTTTTTAACTAAATAACATATTTATTTATTCTCTACAGTAAGAGAACCATTGTCGACAAAAGTTTTAAGCAGCACAAGAAATTGTTCAATATTGTTCGCACTTTTTGTAGCAGCTTCCGCTTGTTTTTCTACGGCTATTGCAATTCTTGTGGCAGCGTCACTTTGCTTTTCAGCCGCACTGACTAGTTTTTCGGCAGCATCGGCTATAATTTGTGTTGTGTGTGCTTGAGTTTCGGCCGTAGCAGCTAAACGCTCACTCACTCTTAGCTGCCGTCGAATAAGTGACAGTTGGCCATGCTCTACTATTCTTCGTTTTTTGGCTGAAGAGGAAGTATCAAGCTCATCGTCACTGTCATCATGATGTCGTTTTTTATGTTGACTTAACTGCGGTGGGCTGATTGTCTGTAGTCTGTCTTCCGGATTGCTGCTTACTTGCTGTTGTTGCCTGGTCGGAGTGATTACCGCAATGTTTTGGCTATTCCTGGGTGGTGTTTCTATTAACGACTGAAAGCACTTTTCAGTTGAATCAATTGAAACCTTTGCTTCTCGGGCTCCAAACGCAGCGCCTTTAGGTGCTGCAGCTGTGGACAGAAATAATGTTCTATCGATCACTTCCTCCAACTGTGTCAGGCCGTTGAATCGATAGACACCACCACCAGTTTCGCGCATGCTATTGTGGTTGTCAGAAATTTTCTTCTTGGTGCGGGATTTTAAGTCCGCCCAAGTCTGTAAATGAATAATGAATGAATAATTAATGTACAGAATAATAGAGTTTAGAAAGACAATTGAAATGATACCCATCTGAAACAGATCGGTTTCCAAATATTTGAGAAATGTGCGATTATATACTCAAGCTTTAAAGGCCTATATCTCAAAAAGTTGGATTTTTATTCGTTTTATATTCTTTAACATTTGCTCCAAAATTTTTCGCGCACTCCTGATTTTTTCTTTCATTTTGGTTCTTCTTTTTATAATTGTTTGAACCCTGCCCCTGGTCATAAATTTCAGCCCAATATTTACCTTCTTCCACTCAACAGCAGTACGCATGGGAGGGCCACGAAAATTTAAATTTTGGGTAAGCTTGCGCCACTGCTCCTCCAAAGACTGTTTGCTGGCTCCAAACACCGGTGCTCCCCTGGCAAACTCAGGATTCGCTTCCATGTACTCAACTAATACCTGGAGCTGCTGCGGCGTTGACTTCCTTACGCTAAAATTTTATATAATATATACTTAAAATGTTTCATATGTATGTACATAACAATATTATTAACAACTTACCATTTGCTTTCTGTTTTGTTTGTTTCCATTTCTCTTTTTCGGTTGACAAAAATTTTCTGATGGATATTCTTAAACGACAACCAGCACAAGAGTGACTCGTTTTGACATTTGCTTTCGTTTAGATGACAGCAAAGAAAGATAGAGGAATCAAAATTTGTATAGAAACGCTTACGTTTTCATTCACATATATTTTCTTTCGCTTTGTCGTTCTGATGTGTGTTAGTGGAACCAAAATCAGCTGTTTGTCGCATAGCAGGCGAAAGAAAGTTTTCGTTTGAGTTAGAGGAATTGGCTGTTAAACTACATCCGGATAAATGTTCCTTCTTTTGTGACGAAGTGACCTTTCTAGCTCACAAGTGCACTGCCAAAGGCATCTTACCAGATGATAGTAAATATTCTACAATTTTTAATTATCCAACACCAAAGAATGGTGATGAAGATAAATGCTTCGTAGCTTTTTCTAATTACTATAAAAGATTTATACCAACGAAATTAAGTCGGTCACCTTCGAGTGGACGCCCCAATATGACCAAACTTTTAATTATCTCAAGCAACACTTGATCAGCCCTAAAATTTTACAATATCCAGATTTTCAACGTTAATTCTGTATAACTACAGATGCTAGCAAGCATGCCTGTGGCGCTGTATTAAGTCACGATAATTCACTAAGGGTGAAAGCAATAAATCTACAATAGAGCAAAACCTTGCTGTTATCCACTGGGCAATCCACCACTTTAGACCATACATCTATGGATGAAAATTTTTGATAAGAAGTGATCACAGACCATTAACATATATATTTTCCATGAAAAATCCATCATTAAAGCTAACGAGAATGAGATTAGATTTTGAAGAATACGACTTTACAGTCGAGTATATCAGGGGAAAGACAAATAGTGCTGCCAACGCACTATCGAGGATAGAGTTCACGGACATACGCCCATCAGCAATTTTTAAGGTGACCACGAGACTACAATCTCGAGAGAAGAAGCATGAGGACAGGAACAGGACTAAAGAGACTGGAATGGTACCCTAGCGTTAATAGTATACGAAGTTATAGTATAGTAGATATGCCAAGATGCATACTAAAGAGGATACGATCCTTATCCATAAGGGTAAGCGAATTATATCAGAATATAACATCATGGACATTATTGTTAATGGAAATATTGATTTAGATCAATTATTCCCAAGGCTTGAAAAAGTAACCGGCAGTAAGAAGATCTCATTGATGACGATATATAAGGAAGATTCACTAGTGAACTCTACAAGGCTGGCCAGTAGGGTGCGCCTTATTTTTCAACTTGCGAAATTGTACCGTAATTACCCCTAGAAACGTTCTCCTTTGTGAAAAAATATAGTGCGCAAAAAATTAGTCCGATCAGATAATGGGAAGGCGTGGCTCATCCGCCCTAAATGTTAAAATGCGTTAAACTTGTACATAATTTACGTAAACGTATGCGGTAAATCTGTCCAACAAACTGTGCTTTTTTGAGGTGGATCTATTGTGCTTTTATGCGCTGAATCCAAATATGTCAATTAAATTGAAGCCCTTGGTGGAAGAAGGTGTTATCTCTTTTTTTCAAAACCAATATTTGCTTTCTTTTAGTTTTCCATTGCATCTGATTTTGTTTAAAAAAAAAAGGATAAAAACTGATAAACTGATAAGTCAATAATATCAGATATTGACTTCTTTTTTATCTTAAACAAAATCAGATACCATGGAAACATTAAAAGAAAAAAATATTGTTTTTGAATAAAAGTGAGTTAACACCTTCTTCCACCAGGGGCTTCAATTATCATAACACATTAGGTTTTTTAATTATGTTTTTTTTTAAGAAAAAATTAAATTTTGATGACATTTATTAGTAATAAAATTACTTTCGAAAAAGTAACAACTCAAACCAATTTTTTATGGAAATCAAAGTCTGGCATAAGGTGTATTTATTCAAGTGGGTTACTAACGCTGCTTACTAACTTCAATCGTCAATTTTAATATCAGACTTTTTTTTCCTAAATTTTCATTGCTCTTATTGTTGTCGATTTTTTCCGTTTGATACTTGCTGTTGCCCAAAAAAAAAATGCCGTTGCTGTTGCCTACAATTACAAAAGCATCTACTGCTCCCACTTGAATAAATACACATTGGTCTGGCAGCTCTAAAACGTGGTAACATTTTCCACAAATCTTACGTTGTCTAAACTAAAATAAAGGGGATCTCCCCAAATAAGAGTGAAATCCTTTTGATTGCATCACATTCATTGTGAGTCCTATAAACATATAGTGCGGACGTCTAATAGAATCAGTGAATAATTAACTGAAAAAGTAAAACAAATATCAGAATAAATTTATAATTTGTTATAATAAAGAGAATATTGAATAAAAGAGTTGAAGATATAAAAGAAAAAATGAACACAAGAAAAGTTATATCTGCTTGATCATGACGCGATCCAAATTATCGGTGCTAAATTGCCATCCAATGCGCAAGTTTTGCGTGTATTATTTTACAATCTGCGCAAAGTAAAACTAGACCTGCGAGCAAGTGCTTCCCTTGTCGTGAAGGAAATAGATGTGTTATGGAATAAAGCGCGAATTCCAACTAGAGCTGTTGACAAGTGCGTTTCAAAAGTTGAGAGTTTATACTGTGAATGGAAGAAGTTACAGAAAAATTGCAAGCGTCGAACATTATTGCAAGAAAAACGCGAGAAGGATTTCTCCGAAAATTTGATGATTTGTTTGATGTCGCTCATGCTAGTGCACTAGATATGATGAATATAGAAGAAGACAAAACATTTTTGATAAATCAAGAAAGGGAAGACTTCGTTCAATGATAGGTAGTGACTTTTCCTTAGCAAACAAAGAAGAAAGAAAAACTCTTCGACAAGAAAATAAACAACGTTTACTGGAAAAATATGAAGCAAATACTGAATCTGTTTCGAAAGGTATGTAACAGAATTATAGTGGGCTATGAGTCTCCCAGCTAAACTTTGGCAAACAACCATAACTGACATCATTTATAGTAATGGTATATAATTACCAACAGTGATATGGTATATCCATGTCATTACCTGTAATGATATATTAATATTTAAAAGTAACTTTCGATTTTTTTATCGTTACAACCCAAAAATACTTTTCTTAAAATTTTATGTAAACTTGTTATTTGATTGTGAAAAAAATTGTTTTATTGAAATATTTTCTAAAAACATTTCAGAAGAGTACGAATATTTGGACTCCGAATCAAGTGATGAAGAAGTATTTGACATTCTCGACCTAGATAGAATTCAAAATCCCAAAGAGGAACCGGGTCCAACTAGTTCAACAAAAAAGCGAGGTCGACAAAATTTTATTACACCTAAACTTGTATCAGTATTAGATAAATGCAAAATAAGTGATCGTGACGCAGTGCGAATCCTTATAGCAACTGCTCAAGCTTTGAAACACAACGTAAGCGATTTAGCGATAAACGCAACATCAATCCACCGATGTCGTACAAAACTTCCATATGAAACAGGCAAAAGAATTCAAGATGCATTTAAAAACAAAAAAATTACAACAGTAACTCTTCATTGGGATGGTTAAATTTTGCCATCGTTGATGGGTAAAGAACACGTCGATCGACTGCCTGTATTTATATCTTTTAATGGAACTGAGCAGTTACTTGGGATTCCAGCAGGCACGGGACAGGAACAGGTCATAGCCGTTTCTAACTTGCTTAAAGAATGGGACCTCGAAGAAAAGGTAGAAGCTGTTTGCTGCGCCACCCCAGCATCCAACTTAGGACTAATAAAAGGCGCATGCGTACTATTAGAGCAAAAATTGGATAAAGAACTCATATACTTTCCGTGTCGCCACCACATATTCGAAATACTTCTACGGAGCGTTTTTGATGAAAAAATGCAAAAGTCATCTGGCCCTAGTGTCACGCTGTTTAATAGATTTAGAAATGACTGGTCTAAAATTAATAAAAATAATTTTAAATCTGGAGTTGAGGATCAGCACGTGAAAACTATACTTGGCGATACATCAGAAATAATCAACTTTGCTTTAAATAGTCTAAAAGAAAAGCAACCACGGGACGATTACAAAGAACTTCTTCAATTGGCTATAGTTTTTCTTGGAAGCTCGGTTCCAAAGTTTACTTTTCGAATGCCAGGAGCCTTTCATCATGCCCGGTGGATGTCCAAGGCAGTATATAGTTTAAAAATGTTTTTATTTCGGGAAGAGTTTATTGTAACTGAACCTGAGAAAAATGGTATCAGAGACATATGTATTTTTATAGTAAAAGTATACTTAAAAGCTTGGATAAAAGCGCCAGTTGCTGCAGAAGCTCCTAATAGAGATTTGATTTTATTAAAAAACTTATACGCTTACAGTTTAATTGATGAAAATATAAGTCGAGAACTACTACGGAAATTCTGCAATCATTTATGGTATCTATCACCAGAATCTGCAGCGCTGGCGTTTTTCGATGATCAAATTTCTTATAAAACCAAAAAACTTATGGGAGTGGCTTTAGATCAACCTAATGAAAGTGACAACAACAAAATTACAATTCTTCCTCATCACATAAGCCAATACATCTCTAAAACAATTGACGATTTTATCTCGCAACAATCTTTAAATTTTTTTTAAAAGATTTTGTATTCCATCGGATTTTCTACAGAAAGAACCAAAAGAATGGAAGAATGACACCTGTTACAATGTTGGTTTGGGCATAGTTAGTAAACTGAAAGTTGTTAATGACACTGCAGAGCGGGCAGTCAAACTAATGGAAGACTTTAATCAAGTGTTGTCACGAGACGAAGAAGAAAAACAACTGATAATGCAAATTGTTGCAGATTATAGAAAAAATTACCCTGCTACAACCAAATCAACTCTATTAAAGTAATATGTAAAAATTTATGAAAATTTTATTTAATATGAGCCGTATATTTAAAAATAAAAGATATACGTATGTTGGTTGTACGTATTTAGCCCGAATAAAATATATAAATTAGATATATAAATGTTTCTCTTAAGAAGAATGGCTTTAATTTTTTAGGTTTTTACCTTTTCCAGGTTTAAAAAACGTACATATTTTCGAAGAAAAAATTGCATAACGAAAAAAGTTAATGTGCTATAATAATTTTACTGACAGATTCAGATTCAGTGCACAATATTACATTATAATCAACCTAAAAATATATTAGCTTTTTGCATCGGCATAGAACAAAAGTAACATATGTGTAAATTTTGTACAAATTTAAGGTATTTTAGCAACTTTGGGGCGGATGAGCCACGCCGTCCTATTATCTGATCGGACTAATTTTTTGCACACTGTATATTTGCATTAAGGAGAACATTTATAGGGGGAGTTACGATCCAAAACTCCCAAAAAATTATGGCCCATACATATAAGGCGCACCCTACTGGCCAGCCTATTCAAAAAACTCGGAAATCTATTGTTAAGAAAATTGAGTATTGTAATAGTACCAAGTCTCATGAGAGTGAAATCAAGATCGCAAAAAGTCGATATAATGAGAGAATATCACGATGACAAGAGATATAACCCATTATGTGTAAAGTGTAAAGCTAATAAATCAGGCTTGACAATTAAGGAACCAATGATTTTGACGCCAACACCGGCTAAGGTATTTGATATAGTGTTAATAAACACTGTAGGATCATTGCCAAAATCTTACAATGGTAATGAATATGCCGTCACCATCATATGTGACTTAACTAAATACTTGATTACAATTCCTATACCAGATAAGTCAGCCAACACAGTCGCAAGGTCCATTGTTGACAAAGTTGTGCTTACATATGGCCCAATGAAAAGAGTACTTACTGACATGGGAACAGAGTACATGAATCAAGTGATTAAGGAGTTATGTAACCTATTGAAAGTTGGGAAGACAAACTCAAAAGCATACCACCATGAAACGCTTGGAACAGTCGAACTTTCTCACAGAACTCTGAATGAATACCTGAGAACCTACATATCTGTCGAGAAGACAGATTGGGACAATTGGTTAAAATACTTCACATACTGTTATAACACAACGCCATCGACCACCCACGAATACTGCCCATTTGAGTTAGTATTCGGAAAATTACCGACTCCTCTCAAGTTCCTGAATTGTTGATCCACTTTACAATGTGGACGCTTATATCAAAGAGGTCAAATACCGTTTACAAACGGCACAGATTATAGCCGCGGATATGCTTGTAAAGGCAAAAATGGACAAGAAAAGATTATATGACAGTAAACTTAGGGAAATACAGATCAAAATAGGAGATCTAGTGTTGGAGCTTAACGCTGGTCATAAATTGGACTGCGTTTACACCGGACCTTTTAGAGTTACAAGTATGGACGAGCGATATAACGTGACACTATACGATGATAAAAAGGGAAAGTCAGCGACAGTTCACAAAAATAGACTCACTGCTGCAATACTTTTTAAATGAAAAAAAGAAGAAGAAAAATAATAGAAATAAGAAGGACAAAATAGATATAAAATAGCTATTAAGTACAAACAATAAAAATATAGTTATAGACTATTAAACAAAAGAAACAAAGAGAAACAACACTTACATATATAATAAGTAATATTTAATAAGTAATATTTTATCAGATAAGTAATATTTAAAATTGTAAAGAAAGAACAACCAACTAAATGTTGATTATCCTTTTTCGTGCTAAGGAGGTGTAGTGTGCTTGGCTATAAATGACAATACACAATAATGTGTGTTGGGTTATCATAAATATCAAACCCTGGAATGTCTCAACTAAATCAGTCTTCGTTAATCAGTGAGAAGCGCTGATGTTGCATTTTCCCACACATTGCACCCAACATCGGCGTGAAGAAAACAGAAGAAAAAAGCAGAAGATTTCAGTCCAGCAGAATTTAATTTCCATTCCGTTCCAGACTGCATTGTAACAACGTCAAACAGAAGATTTTTGATGGAATGAGACCAAAAGGCAGAAGATTTTCCACAATGTAAACAAACAAAATTGTTAGTAGAAGAAAAATATTTTCTAAAATTGATGTTCATCGCTAATATAAATTAAGAAATAGACAATGTGAAATGATTTATTGGTAATATAAAGAAAATAAAGTGTTATATTGAAACTAAATAAAAAATAGTTTTGTTAATTGTTTTGATGAATGACATTTTAGTTTTATTTTGTTCTGCAACCGAAACAAATGATTGTGTATCCTTTCGGAATATAAGAATATACTCCGGAGACATGTACAAATCGAGTGCTTTGTTGGTCACTAGGCAGAAAATTAAATTGTGTGAGCAATAGGGTGAGAAAGTGACAACATCTTCATAAGAGTGGACAAAAAATGCACATGCATTTCCGGCCACCAGCAGCGAACATCAATTGTGCGTCCACCTCGAGTATAAGGATCTCCTCGGGAGACATGTACAAATCGATTGGTATATGTCTCATTATCCAGAAATCAAATTTGCGCGAGCAACAGGGTGGAAAGTTTTGGACAAATGTAAAACATGTTGATATGTGTGGCCAAAATACGTATTTACAGAAGCGAACAACAGATTGGGCATTCACTCCGAGTATAAGAATCTCTTCCGCCGACATGGACAAATCGATTGGTATGTCACTTTATCCAGAAATTAAATTTGTGTGAGCTATAGGGTGAACAGTTTTGGAAAAATGTAAAACATTTTCATATGTGAACAAAACATTGCGTAGCCACTCCTAGTATAAGGATCTCCTCCGGAGACATGTACAAATCGATTGGTATATGTCACTTTATCCAGAAATTAAATTTGGAAAATGACAAACATGGCAATCGATTCGTCCATATTTCCAGCAGAGACCGTATAATGGGTTTAGACAGACACCATTTGGTTCCGTGTTGGTGAATGAAAATGTGTTTGTAACTGATACAAATTATAATATGAAGATTTGGGAAATTTGTCCACCCTATAGCTCGCGAAAATTTAATTTCTGGATAATGATACATATATCAATCGATTTATACATGTCTCCGGAAAAGACCCTTATACTCGGAGTGAATACGCAATGTTTTGTTCGCTTATGGTGACCGAAAATGTAAATGTGTAATATTTCACACTTTTCCAAAACTGTTCACCCTATAGGTGGCGCAAATTTAATTTCTGGATAATGAGACACATACCAATTGATTTACACATGTCTCCGGAGAATACCGTTATACTCTTAGTGAATACGCAATCTTTTCTTCGCTTCTGGTGACCGAAAATGTAAATGCGTATTTTGGCCGCACATATGAAAATGTTTTACATTTTTCCAAAACTGTCCACCCTGTAGCTCGCGAGTTACATACAATCAAGTAGACAAAATATGTGTTTGTATAAACACATACTTTGTTACCTGTCTGTCTGTCACAGCAAACCCAAAGGTTTCGTATTGCCATCAAAACCATGGGAATGCTTTCCAACTCATTAGAGATAAGTTTATACTGAATTGCAGAATAGCAGCAATTCATATTTTGTTAAGGTAGACTAAGAACAAAGAGAATGAAATAAATAAAGAGTAGTTTTAAAACTGAATTCAACGTCTTAAGTACGTAATTGGCGCAGTCGAAAAGGATATAAATATCTATAGATATTTAGTGAACCGAGACTCTAAAAAGTGAATAAAATATTTGATAATAAAGGAAGAAACCATTTTATTGGTTGCAATTAATGTAAAGCAATTTGGTCACAAAAGGCAAATAACCAATTAACAAAAGTTAATAAAATATTTGAATAAAAAAAAAAAAAATAAAATAAAAATGAATGAAGAAATAAGAAATAGAATCGAACACTTAGAGTGCATTGTTTTAAAACAAGAGGAATATATAAAGGACCAGCAACACGCCCAGATAAGTTTACAACAAGAGCTGGCCCAAAGAGAGGCTATTTGGACGGAAACAAAACTGAGGTCTGACCAAGCTAGTATGATGATGGCAGAACTCCAACAACTGCAGGAACATCAGCAGCAACAAAATCAACCACAACAGCAACGGCAGACAGTTGGTTTAGGACTTAGTCTCAATGAGGTCTTAAGCCAACTTAACCAGATCCAACCGTTTGGAAAAGGTCAACAGCTATTGCAGTTTATTAACAGTGTTGAGAATTTCTTCAAACTTTGCGGAAATAATATCGACATCATCAATTATAGCACTGGCATTATAAGAAATTCCAAAATTATTGGAAACCCTGGAAGATTAATAGGACTACTACCTGACGAAGCGAATTGGAATTCAATAAAGGACCAATTAAAAAAGGAGTATGGACCGAAAAAAACCTATGCAGATATATTTAACTATATAAGAAACATAAAAGTAAGTAGTCTTAGAGAACTTTTTAGCATTGTATTGGAGTCAAAGCTAAAAATAAATGAAATATATACCTATGACGATGATAAACCAGAACTGTACTCTCCGGACAATGTGGACAGAGACTTAACTCAAATTCTTACGACGAAAATCGATGGACAATTTAGGGGATGTATTGTGGGACAAACTCTAAGCATAGAATCCTTCCAAAATGTTTATTGACAGTTATATCTACTAGATGATAAAAGAACAATTGACAAAAGATGTAGAAAAGATGTAGAAAAGATAAAAAACGGATACGGAAAGAGAAACTAATTTTCCAAAAAATCAATATGAAAATAGAAACACATATATAAATAGGTCTCGAGAAAAAACATTCACAAAACCCCAATCTGAATTATCTACAAGTAAAGCCACTCCAATGGATATAGATGATTTAAAAGAAGAATCAGATGACGAGGAAGTAAATTTTCTCAAAAACCACTCAAAATCCAAATTACCCTTAATAGCACTTACGATAGGAAGTAAAATAGTTACTTGTCTCATTAATACAGGATCAGAAACTAGCATAATAAAAAATGATCTTTTCAAGGACGAATTTCTTGAAATAGATTTAATAAAACCTTTTAAATTTCGAACACTAAGTGACACAGGTTCTACATCCACTGGCCTTATTACACCATTTCCTAGGGAATTTAATATACCAGGGACATTGTCTTGGAAAGTAATAAATATATCAAACCGCAACTATGATGCTATTATAGGTCAAAACTTTCTCATACCCCTTAAAGCAAAAATTGACTTAGAGAATAGATTTGTGGACATTTTTGGGAAAAAGATCCTTTTTGAAGAACAATCTCCGTATCATATCAATACAATTCAGACGATTGAAGATACAGATTTCAGTAAAATTAATCAACTTAATTTAAATCATTTAAATCGGGATGAAAATTGTAAATTAAGAAAATTATTGGAAGAATTTCAAGATTTATTTTATAAAGACGGAGATAAACTAACGGCAACTCATGAAGTACAACATGAAATTCCAACATCTATAGACAAACCTCTTTATTCTAAAATATACCGATACCCACGAGTTCATGAAAATGAAATCCAAAAATAAATTAATGAAATGCTTTCGCAAAATATCATTAAAGAAAGTACTTCCCCATACAATAGCCCTCTTTGGATTGTACCCAAGAAAATTGACAATTCTGGTATCAAAAAATGGAGGTTAGTCGTGGATTATAGGAAGCTCAACGAATACACCAAAACTGATAAATTTCCTATTCCTCATATGGAAGGAATTTTGGATAAACTGGGCAGAGCCCAATATTTTTCAACAGTCGACCTTGCAAAAGGGTTCCATCAAATTTTGGTGAAACAAAATGACAGGGAAAAAACTGCATTTTCTACTCCATTTGGACACTACGAATTTATTCGTATGCCATTTGGATTAAAAAATGCTCCATCCACTTTCCAAAGACTCATGAACTCCGTACTAAGGGACTATGTAAATAAAATTTGTATTGTTTATTTGGATGATATTTTAATATTTAGCACATCTTTAGATAAGCATTTAATTAACATGAAAAAAATATTCAAGCGGCTTAGTGAAGCCAAATTAAAAATCCAAATGGATAACTGCAATTTTTTACAAAACCAAACGGAATTTTTAGGTCATGTTCTTACACCTAAAGGTGTCAAACCAAACCCAAGAAAAGTGGAAATAATTCAGAAGTTGAAGCATCCAAACACACAAAAAAGGATAAAATCATTCCTAGGGATGACGGGATTTTACAGGAAATTTATAAAAGATTATGCAAAAATTGCATATCCTATGACAAAATATTTGAAAAAAAATTCAAAAGTAAATTCAAATGATCCCAATTTTATTGCTGCTTTTGAACAATTAAAAGATATTCTGGTAAATCCACCCATCTTAAGATATCCAAACTTTAATAAAAAAATTTAAGCTCATAACTGATGCTAGTAACTTTGCATTGGGTGCTGTTTTAACCCAAGAGGGTCACCCAATATGCTATGCCTCCAGAACACTAAATGTACATGAAAGAAATTATTCTACAACCGACAAAGAACTATTAGCCATTGTTTGGAGCACACAATATTTCCGACCATATCTCTACGGAGTACAGTTTGATCTTAGCACAGATCATCAACCACTCAAGTGGTTACAAGCTAAGAATAACGGTAGAGATATAAACCCTAGACTGCAGCGTTGGCTTGTCATTTTAATGGACTATAACGCTAAAATAGATTATATTAAAGGTAAAGAAAATCACATAGCTGATTTCTTAAGCCGTATCGATGAAACCGAACCTTTAGTGGAAACTATAAACACTGAGGAGAATTTATTACAAGACGAAAACCTAAATGACAATATCCATATTCTCGATACAGTTGTCAATCGCTTCAAATTTCAAATAATAATTACGGAGAAGAAAGATATAGAATCTATAAATGTTTTCGGGAAAACCAGAGTATATATAGACAATGAAGATTTGGGCTCGTAAAATATAGGAGGTAAGCTTGCAGCCTACAATCTAAAAGGCCAAGTCGGTATTTATTCTTTTGTAGATGAAAGCAAATTTTCTGAATATCAAAGTGCTATCAAAGAATATTATCAAAACCGAATAGATGTTAAATTCCACAAATGCACCTATTTTGCCACTGATGTTGAAAATATAGAGGAGTTGAAAAAGCAAATAGCGTTATATCACAAAAAAGAAACAGGTCACTCAGGAATTATTCCAGCATATGAAGGAATTAAACACCGAATCTATAACCCAGAACTTAAAACTACAGTTCATAAAGTTATAAATAATTGCGATCACTGCACATCCGCTAAGTACGGTAGAAATCCTATAAAACCGAATCTTCAGCATACTGAAACCCCATCTATGCCAAATGAAATAATTCATGTTGACACATATGTCAATAGCAAGCAATCTTTTATAATTTTTATAGACAAATTCTCGAAATTCGCAGTACACTTCCACCTTCCAGATAGGAATAACCAAACTATTATTCAGAAAATCAGAGAATTCTTAGCTATAAAAGGAAACATAAAGAAACTTGTTTTTGATAACGAATTTAATACAGTAATTGTCCGAAGGTTTTTAGAGGAGACAAATATTGAATACCATGCAACTAAACCTAATAGCCATACCGGAAACTCGGACATTGAAAGATTAAATGATACAATATCAGAAAAAATAAGGGTACTTAATCTTGAGGAAAACTTACCAATAATTATTCAAATGGCAAAATCAATAAAATTCTATTACAATACCTATCATTCAACTATTAAATGCATTCCGTTAGAAGCTGAACAGCAAAAAGTTGATCACAGTACAATAAAAAATCGTATGGAATCAAAAAAACGTCAGATATTATGCAAGGAAAATAATAAACGTATAATTGTCACGTAGAACAAAGACAAGAAGGTTATATAAAAATTATAGGAGTGTACGACATAAAGAACAACCCAAATTTATTAAAAGAAATTTAGAAATTGTACATCCTACCAACATTAAACGTCCATTGAAATTTGCAGATTGCCATAATAATATTGGTGACACTCATTAATATATATAATGACAGAAATAAGACGATTCAAGCTATTAAAGAATTGCAATCACAGAACGAATATATTGCCCAACATTTTCATTTTTCGGACATAATGTTCAAACTAAAATTCATAGAGAACAGAATCAACCAAATACCAGACAACATTGCTTCTGCCAAACATAATATACTTCACCCTAGTATTCTAACATCAGACGAAATCGAAATATTTAACATAGATTTTTACAAATTAAAATTAGTACAACAAGGTGTTATGTATTAAATAATAATATACTGGTATTTGCCATCAAAATACCTACTAACTTTGAAACAACTAATGTGAAATTAATATTACCTATACCAAATACAAATTTTTTAGAAATCGAAGAAGAACAACAATACTTTGTAAAAATAAGCAATATAAATTATTTATATAAAGAACATACAACCATACAAAAATTAATTAAAAGTCCAAATTGTATTTTTCATAATAATTGTAAACTTAAAATTAATAAAGAACAATCAGTAACTTATGTTGATGAAGAAACCATAATAATTAAAAATGCAAAAAAACAATTCTTTAATACACAATTGTGATGACAGAAAACTAATAAATGTCAATGGAAACAACTTAATAGAATTTTATAATTGTTCAATAAAAATATTAAATAGTGAATACTCAAACAAGAAAATGTACACCTATGATAAATTAGCATATGATAACGATGAAACATTGTACAATTTCACGAAAAAAACATGAAATTAACTTTAATCAACTAAAAGTAACCCAAGTAGAAAACATCAAAATGATTGAAGAATTGAAGTCAACCATAAATATCTCATATGGCATAAATGCAACGTTAATCATAATTATGGTAGTCACATTGACTGTTATATTTATAATTGTAAGGAAAAATAATATACGAATCAAAATTCAAAAAAAAAAATATTCAACACAAAGCAATTGAAGAATTGCGGAAAGATACTACAATATTTAATTACCTAATTCAGGAGAATTTTTCTACCAGGGATGGAGGAGTTACATACAATCAAGTAGACAAAATATGTGTTTGTATAAACACATACTTTGTTACCTGTCTGTCTGTCACAGCAAACCCAAAGGTTTCGTATTGCCATCAAAACCATGGGAATGCTTTTCAACTCATTAGAAATAAGTTTACGCTGAATTGCAGAATAGCTGCAATTCATATTTTGTTAAGGTAGACTAAGAACAAAGAGAATGAAATAAATAAAGAGTAGTTTTAAAACTGAATTCAACGTCTTAAGTACGTAATTCGCGCAAATTTAAAATCTGGATAATGAGACATATACTCGTACCAATCGATTTACACATGTCTCCGGAAAAGACCCTTATACTCTTAGTGAATACGCAATATTTTGTTCGCTTCTGGTGACCGAAAATGTAAATGCGTATTTTACCCCACATATGATAGTATTTCACACTTTTCAAAACTGTTCACCCTATAGTTCACGCAAATTTAATTTCTGGATAATGAGACATATACCAATCGATTTGTACATGTCTCCGGAATAGATCCTTCTACTCGCAGTGAATACCCAATGTTTTGTTGACCGAAAATGTAAATGCGTATTTTGGCCACACATATGAAAATGTTTTACATTTTTCCAAAACTGTCCGCCCTGTAGCTCGCGCAAATTTAATTTCTGGATAATAAGACATATACAAATCGATTTGTACATATCTCCCGAGGAGATATGCTGGTGGCCGGAAATGCATGTGCATACTGCCCAAATTAATTTCTGGATAATGAGACATATACCAATCGATTTGTACAAGTCTCCGGAATAGATCCTTCTACTCGGAGTGAATACCAAATCTTTTGTTCGCTTCTGGTGACCGAAAATGTAAATGTGTAATATTTCACACTTTTCCAAAACTGTTCACCCTATAGGTGGCGCAAATTTAATTTCTGGATAATGAGACACATACCAATTGATTTACACATGTCTCCGGAGAATACCGTTATACTCTTAGTGAATACGCAATCTTTTCTTCGCTTCTGGTGACCGAAAATGTAAATGCGTATTTTGGCCGCACATATGAAAATGTTTTACATTTTTCCAAAACTGTCCACCCTGTAGCTCGCGAGTTACATACAATCAAGTAGACAAAATATGTGTTTGTATAAACACATACTTTGTTACCTGTCTGTCTGTCACAGCAAACCCAAAGGTTTCGTATTGCCATCAAAACCATGGGAATGCTTTCCAACTCATTAGAGATAAGTTTATACTGAATTGCAGAATAGCAGCAATTCATATTTTGTTAAGGTAGACTAAGAACAAAGAGAATGAAATAAATAAAGAGTAGTTTTAAAACTGAATTCAACGTCTTAAGTACGTAATTGGCGCAGTCGAAAAGGATATAAATATCTATAGATATTTAGTGAACCGAGACTCTAAAAAGTGAATAAAATATTTGATAATAAAGGAAGAAACCATTTTATTGGTTGCAATTAATGTAAAGCAATTTGGTCACAAAAGGCAAATAACCAATTAACAAAAGTTAATAAAATATTTGAATAAAAAAAAAATAAATAAAATAAAAATGAATGAAGAAATAATAAATAGAATCGAACACTTAGAGTGCATTGTTTTAAAACAAGAGGCATATATAAAGGACCAGCAACAAGCCCAGATAAGTTTACAACAAGAGCTGGCCCAAAGAGAGGCCATTTGGACGGAAACAAAACTGAGGTCTGACCAAGCTAGTATGATGATGGCAGAACTCCAACAACTGCAGGAACATCAGCAGCAACAAAATCAACCACAACAGCAACGGCAGACAGTTGGTTTAGGACTTAGTCTCAATGAGGTCTTAAGCCAACTTAACCAGATCCAACCGTTTGGAAAAGGTCAACAGCTATTGCAGTTTATTAACAGTGTTGAGAATTTCTTCAAACTTTGGGGAAATAATATCGACATCATCAATTATAGCACTGGCATTATAAGAAATTCCAAAATTATTGGAAACCCTGGAAGGTTAATAGGACTACTACCTGACGAAGCGAATTGGAATTCAATAAAGGACCAATTAAAAAAGGAGTATGGACCGAAAAAAACCTATGCAGATATATTTAACTATATAAGAAACATAAAAGTAAGTAGTCTTAGAGAACTCTTTAGCATTGTATTGGAGTCAAAGCTAAAAATAAATGAAATATATACCTATGACGATGATAAACCAGAACTGTACTCTCCGGACAATGTGGACAGAGACTTAACTCAAATTCTTACGACGAAAATCGATGGACAATTTAGGGGATGTATTGTGGGACAAACTCTAAGCATAGAATCCTTGCAAAATGTTTATTGACAGTTATATCTACTAGATGATAAAAGAACAATTGACAAAAGATGTAGAAAAGATAAAAAAACGGATACGGAAAGAGAAACTAATTTTCCAAAAAATCAATATGAAAATAGAAACACATATATAAATAGGTCTCGAGAAAAAACATTCACAAAACCCCAATCTGAATTATCTACAAGTAAAGCCACTCCAATGGATATAGATGATTTAAAAGAAGAATCAGATGACGAGGAAGTAAATTTTCTCAAAAACCACTCAAAATCCAAATTACCCTTAATAGCACTTACGATAGGAAGTAAAATAGTTACTTGTCTCATTAATACAGGATCAGAAACTAGCATAATAAAAAATGATCTTTTCAAGGACGAATTTCTTGAAATAGATTTAATAAAACCTTTTAAATTTCGAACACTAAGTGGCACAGGTTCTACATCCACTGGCCTTATTACACCATTTCCTAGGGAATTTAATATACCAGGGACATTGTCTTGGAAAGTAATAAATATATCAAACCGCAACTATGATGCTATTATAGGTCAAAACTTTCTCATACCCCTTAAAGCAAAAATTGACTTAGAGAATAGATTTGTGGACATTTTTGGGAAAAAGATCCTTTTTGAAGAACAATCTCCGTATCATATCAATACAATTCAGACGATTGAAGATACAGATTTCAGTAAAATTAATCAACTTAATTTAAATCATTTAAATCGGGATGAAAATTGTAAATTAAGAAAATTATTGGAAGAATTTCAAGATTTATTTTATAAAGACGGAGATAAACTAACGGCAACTCATGAAGTACAACATGAAATTCCAACATCTATAGACAAACCTCTTTATTCTAAAATATACCGATACCCACGAGTTCATGAAAATGAAATCCAAAAATAAATTAATGAAATGCTTTCGCAAAATATCATTAAAGAAAGTACTTCCCCATACAATAGCCCTCTTTGGATTGTACCCAAGAAAATTGACAATTCTGGTATCAAAAAATGGAGGTTAGTCGTGGATTATAGGAAGCTCAACGAATACACCAAAACTGATAAATTTCCTATTCCTCATATGGAAGGAATTTTGGATAAACTGGGCAGAGCCCAATATTTTTCAACAGTCGACCTTGCAAAAGGGTTCCATCAAATTTTGGTGAAACAAAATGACAGGGAAAAAACTGCATTTTCTACTCCATTTGGACACTACGAATTTATTCGTATGCCATTTGGATTAAAAAATGCTCCATCCACTTTCCAAAGACTCATGAACTCCGTACTAAGGGACTATGTAAATAAAATTTGTATTGTTTATTTGGATGATATTTTAATATTTAGCACATCTTTAGATAAGCATTTAATTAACATGAAAAAAATATTCAAGCGGCTTAGTGAAGCCAAATTAAAAATCCAAATGGATAACTGCAATTTTTTACAAAACCAAACGGAATTTTTAGGTCATGTTCTTACACCTAAAGGTGTCAAACCAAACCCAAGAAAAGTGGAAATAATTCAGAAGTTGAAGCATCCAAACACACAAAAAAGGATAAAATCATTCCTAGGGATGACGGGATTTTACAGGAAATTTATAAAAGATTATGCAAAAATTGCATATCCTATGACAAAATATTTGAAAAAAAATTCAAAAGTAAATTCAAATGATCCCAATTTTATTGCTGCTTTTGAACAATTAAAAGATATTCTGGTAAATCCACCCATCTTAAGATATCCAAACTTTAATAAAAAAATTTAAGCTCATAACTGATGCTAGTAACTTTGCATTGGGTGCTGTTTTAACCCAAGAGGGTCACCCAATATGCTATGCCTCCAGAACACTAAATGTACATGAAAGAAATTATTCTACAACCGACAAAGAACTATTAGCCATTGTTTGGAGCACACAATATTTCCGACCATATCTCTACGGAGTACAGTTTGATCTTAGCACAGATCATCAACCACTCAAGTGGTTACAAGCTAAGAATAACGGTAGAGATATAAACCCTAGACTGCAGCGTTGGCTTGTCATTTTAATGGACTATAACGCTAAAATAGATTATATTAAAGGTAAAGAAAATCACATAGCTGATTTCTTAAGCCGTATCGATGAAACCGAACCTTTAGTGGAAACTATAAACACTGAGGAGAATTTATTACAAGACGAAAACCTAAATGACAATATCCATATTCTCGATACAGTTGTCAATCGCTTCAAATTTCAAATAATAATTACGGAGAAGAAAGATATAGAATCTATAAATGTTTTCGGGAAAACCAGAGTATATATAGACAATGAAGATTTGGGCTCGTAAAATATAGGAGGTAAGCTTGCAGCCTACAATCTAAAAGGCCAAGTCGGTATTTATTCTTTTGTAGATGAAAGCAAATTTTCTGAATATCAAAGTGCTATCAAAGAATATTATCAAAACCGAATAGATGTTAAATTCCACAAATGCACCTATTTTGCCACTGATGTTGAAAATATAGAGGAGTTGAAAAAGCAAATAGCGTTATATCACAAAAAAGAAACAGGTCACTCAGGAATTATTCCAGCATATGAAGGAATTAAACACCGAATCTATAACCCAGAACTTAAAACTACAGTTCATAAAGTTATAAATAATTGCGATCACTGCACATCCGCTAAGTACGGTAGAAATCCTATAAAACCGAATCTTCAGCATACTGAAACCCCATCTATGCCAAATGAAATAATTCATGTTGACACATATGTCAATAGCAAGCAATCTTTTATAATTTTTATAGACAAATTCTCGAAATTCGCAGTACACTTCCACCTTCCAGATAGGAATAACCAAACTATTATTCAGAAAATCAGAGAATTCTTAGCTATAAAAGGAAACATAAAGAAACTTGTTTTTGATAACGAATTTAATACAGTAATTGTCCGAAGGTTTTTAGAGGAGACAAATATTGAATACCATGCAACTAAACCTAATAGCCATACCGGAAACTCGGACATTGAAAGATTAAATGATACAATATCAGAAAAAATAAGGGTACTTAATCTTGAGGAAAACTTACCAATAATTATTCAAATGGCAAAATCAATAAAATTCTATAACAATACCTATCATTCAACTATTAAATGCATTCCGTTAGAAGCTGAACAGCAAAAAGTTGATCACAGTACAATAAAAAATCGTATGGAATCAAAAAAACGTCAGATATTATGCAAGGAAAATAATAAACGTATAATTGTCACGTAGAACAAAGACAAGAAGGTTATATAAAAATTATAGGAGTGTACGACATAAAGAACAACCCAAATTTATTAAAAGAAATTTAGAAAATGTACATCCTACCAACATTAAACGTCCATTGAAATTTGCAGATTGCCATAATAATATTGGTGACACTCATTAATATATATAATGACAGAAACAAGACGATTCAAGCTATTAAAGAATTGCAATCACAGAACGAATATATTGCCCAACATTTTCATTTTTCGGACATAATGTTCAAACTAAAATTCATAGAGAACAGAATCAACCAAATACAAGACAACATTGCTTCTGCCAAACATAATATACTTCACCCTAGTATTCTAACATCAAACGAAATCGAAACATTTAACATAGATTTTTACAAATTAAAATTAGTACAACAAGGTGTTATGTATTAAATAATAATATACTGGTATTTGCCATCAAAATACCTACTAACTTTGAAACAACTAATGTGAAATTAATATTACCTATACCAAATACAAATTTTTTAGAAATCGAAGAAGAACAACAATACTTTGTAAAAATAAGCAATATAAATTATTTAACTTATTAAGTCCAAATTGTATTTTTCATAATAATTGTAAACTTAAAATTAATAAAGAACAATCAGTAACTTATGTTGATGAAGAAACCATAATAATTAAAAATGCAAAAAAACAATTCTTTAATACACAATTGTGATGACAGAAAACTAATAAATGTCAATGGAAACAACTTAATAGAATTTTATAATTGTTCAATAAAAATATTAAATAGTGAATACTCAAACAAGAAAATGTACACCTATGATAAATTTGCATATGATAACGATGAAACATTGTACAATTTCACGAAAAAAACATGAAATTAACTTTAATCAACTAAAAGTAACCCAAGTAGAAAACATCAAAATGATTGAAGAATTGAAGTCAACCATAAATATCTCATATGGCATAAATGCAACGTTAATCATAATTATGGTAGTCACATTGACTGTTATATTTATAATTGTAAGGAAAAATAATATACGAATCAAAATTCAAAAAAAAAAATATTCAACACAAAGCAGTTGAAGAAATTGCGGAAAGATACTACAATATTTAATTACCTAATTCAGGAGAATTTTTCTACCAGGGATGGATGAGTTACATACAATCAAGTAGACAAAATATGTGTTTGTATAAACACATACTTTGTTACCTGTCTGTCTGTCACAGCAAACCCAAAGGTTTCGTATTGCCATCAAAACCATGGGAATGCTTTTCAACTCATTAGAAATAAGTTTATGCTGAATTGCAGAATAGCTGCAATTCATATTTTGTTAAGGTAGACTAAGAACAAAGAGAATGAAATAAATAAAGAGTAGTTTTAAAACTGAATTCAACGTCTTAAGTACGTAATTCGCGCAAATTTAAAATCTGGATAATGAGACATATACTCGTACCAATCGATTTACACATGTCTCCGGAAAAGACCCTTATACTCTTAGTGAATACGCAATATTTTGTTCGCTTCTGGTGACCGAAAATGTAAATGCGTATTTTACCCCACATATGATAGTATTTCACACTTTTCAAAACTGTTCACCCTATAGTTCACGCAAATTTAATTTCTGGATAATGAGACATATACCAATCGATTTGTACATGTCTCCGGAATAGATCCTTCTACTCGCAGTGAATACCCAATGTTTTGTTGACCGAAAATGTAAATGCGTATTTTGGCCACACATATGAAAATGTTTTACATTTTTCCAAAACTGTCCGCCCTGTAGCTCGCGCAAATTTAATTTCTGGATAATAAGACATATACAAATCGATTTGTACATATCTCCCGAGGAGATATGCTGGTGGCCGGAAATGCATGTGCATACTGCCCAAATTAATTTCTGGATAATGAGACATATACCAATCGATTTGTACAAGTCTCCGGAATAGATCCTTCTACTCGGAGTGAATACCCAATCTTTTGTTCGCTTCTGGTGACCGAAAATGTAAATGCGTATTTTGGCCACACTTATGAAACTATTTTACATTTTTCCAAAACTGTCCACCCTGTAGCTCGGGCAAATTTAATTTCTGGATAATAAGACATATACCAATCGATTTGTACATATCTCCCGCGGATGTATGCTGGAGATATGCTGGTGACCGGAAATGCATGTGCATTTTTTGGTCACTCTTATGAAGATGTTTTGACTTACTCACCCTATAGCTCACACAATTTAATTTTCTGGCCAGTGACCAACAAAGCACTCGATTTGTACATATCTCCGGAGTAGATTCTTATATTCCGAAAGAATACACAATCTTTTGTTTCGTGTTGCTAACAAAATAATAAAACTAAAATTTGCTAATATTCATGTAACAAAACAATTTTTTATTTAATTTCAGTATAACATTTTATTTTCTTTATATTAGCAATGAATCATTTCACATTTTATATTTCTTAATTTATATTAGCGATGAACATCAATTTTAGAAAATATTTTTCTTCTGCTAACAATTTTGTTTTTTTACATTTTGGAAAATCTTCTGCTTTTTGTTCTCATTCCATCAAAAATCTTCTGTTTTTGTGCCAATTCAATGGTTTCTAATTTGGTTTTGTTACAATTCAGTCTGGATCGGAATGGAAATTAAATTCTGCTCGATTGAAATCTTCTGCTTTTTTCCTTCTGTTTTCTTGACATGCGTGCACCCAACGCATAATATACATGTATGTGTATATGTATTAGTAAGACAGAGTAAGAATGCTTTGAATAATTGTAAAATGAATTAATTAATAAAGTAAGCTCGACGTGAGCAGTATAACCTTTTTAATACAATGCTCGTATGTATATTGCAAATTTTTACATTTGAAAGAGTATTCGATCCACATGGCTACGTTATGGTGATTTCAACAATATTAGGCTGGGAAAAAATGCCTTGGGTAATCGAGGAGGTTGCGTATAAGTTACACCCGAACCCAGACGATGCTAAAGTAGAAACTCATTTCCTATCTACTCACACTCGCGATAAGCATGGAAATTAATAGTTCAACTGCCATTCAAAGCAGACAATCCCCAATTTGGTAACACATTGAACGGAGTTCTGTGTCGGTGTTATGGTGTTGAACAAAGATTACAGAACAACGAACACCTTCGTGAACAATATATTTCATTTATGCGTGATTATGAGCGCCTCGGAGACATGCGTTAACTTATCCCAGTTGATGGCAAGGAATTCTATTTGCCCATCACCCCGTCATCGGAAAGAAGATTCGTGTTGTATTTCACCCATCGTTCAAGGATTCGAATGGCGTCTCACTAAACGATACGCTTCATATTGGTCCGAGTATTCAACGAGATTTGTTCTCTGTTTGCCTTAGATTTCGATCTCATCGTTTCGTGTTCTCTGTGGATATAATTAAAATGTTTCGCCAAATTTGGGTTGCTGAACGACATCAGAATTATCAACTGATTGTTTAAGTCCGGCCGAACCTATAAAACATTATAAATTATGCACTTGTGGTACAGCTTGTGTTCCCTATCACCCTGTGCGCGCATTAGAACAACTGGCTCGTGACTACCAAATTACGCATCCCGTTGCTTCGAATTTAATATTAAAGGATTTTTCTATGTTGACAACGTGCTAACAGGGGCTGACAATGAAGAACAAGTACAAGCCATACGGGTACACAAGCTGAACTTGAATTAAGCTAATGGGTGTCAAGCAGTTCTTCGATATCAATTATCACCGATAAGAATGTATATTTTGACTGTTCAGGAAACGACGTGAAGAAATTACTTGGAATTTATTGGAAATCCGTTAATGACACTCTGGGTTATGAGGTCGATGTTTTAAATAATACTGAATCGACAAAGCGTTTGGCGCTTAGCGTTACTCGATTATTTGATCCAATGGGTATGTTGGCTTCAATAGTCGATCAATTTAAAATTTAAAGAACTCTGGTTAAATAACTTATCTTGGGACCAAGAGCTACCTGACAATCTTGCGGCATGGTGGAAACAACGAAGAAATTACCTAGTGCAACTTAAATATTTTCGTATTCGCCGATTTGTGCTATACGAGGGAGACGAGTTAGAGTTACACGGCTTCTCTGACGAAACTATACATGCCTATGCTGCGGTCGCATATTCCAGGATTACTAACCGAAATGGAATATCTCAAGTGACTCTACTTGCAGCGAAAACACGTGTAGCTCCTGTTAAGCAGAAGTCTCTTTCACGTTTAGAACTCTGTGAGGCGTTGTTGCTGTCTCGTCTACTTAAGCGAATCAAGGGTGTTCTGCCATACAAGGTTATTACGGTCATACAAGGTGGTCTACTTCGTGTAGGTGGTCGCCTTAGTAATTCAGATCTTGCTTTCAATACACAACACCTGGTCATACTACCAAAGTCCAGCCGCATCACACGACATATTTCCATGAGCGAAACCTGCACCCTGGAGTAACCGCTTTATTTACAATTGCTAGACAATGGTATTGGATTATTGGTGCACGAAACGCTATTCGCTCGTTAACACACAAATGCATCAAATGTTGTCGACAACGAGAGCATATGACTGATTTGATTCGATAACGACAGCTTATGACTGAGACTGATCTGATTTGTCCAGAGTTCGCGTTCGTCAATCATATGCCTTTGAAAATACTGGCTACGATTACGCTGGACCCTTTATCTTGAGGCAATACGCCGGCCGAAATTCTCGTAAAGCTAAAGGATATATCTGCAATTCATTTGTCTGGTAACACCTGCTATACATATGGAATTGACAACAGATTTGACAACTTAAGGCTATCATGTAGAGGAAAATGTCGCAATGTTTATAGCGACAATGGAAGAACTTTCATAGGCGCATCCAGAAAATTTATGAAATGCTGAAGATAGTCAAGTCTCAAACACACAACGAAATTGTCTCCGTATCATTAGCCAGTGACGAAATCAAGTGGCATTTTATCCCACCATTAGCTCCACACTGTGGTAGAATGTGGGAATCAGTTGTATGTTCGGTGAAGGCACACATAAAAAGAGTCATCCAAAACACTGAGTTAACCTTCGAACAAATGCATTCACTCTTGTCTCAAATTGAAGAGTTTGTCAACTCTCGACCTCTTGGTGTGGCATCTGATACAGACTGCGGGTATTTGTCTCCGGCGCATTTCCTTATTGGCCGACCATACACAATGGTTCCAGAAGGTGATCTTTCCACTATCAGCCCTAACCGACTCAAACATTGGCAACACATACAAAGTATGTTTCAGGGATTTTGGAGGAAATGGCACGAAGAATACTTAACATCGAAATGGAACAGCCAGAAGCCTAATGTAGCCATTGGGGACATTGTCATTATTCATGAGAGAGGTTCCCCCCGTCTAAGTGGCCCTTAGCGATGGTAACTGAAACTTTCCCCGGATCTGACGGATTGGTGCGCACTGCACTCAAAACTCAGTATGTGGAGATGACCAGACTTGTATCGAAGCTAGCGCAGCTACCAATACTCTGAAACATCGTTTCAGGGGGAATACAGGAATGTATTATGTATATGCTTTTAGTTTGCTCATTATTATATTTCCTATAATAAAATCCAGTATTTTACCATTAAAAAATCCAATGAGTGTTCGAACTCACGGGCGATGTGTTAACACCTTTTTGCTACACGGTACCTGTTCGATTTCTATGAACACATTCGTAAATGTTACATTGGAAAATAAAAAACAGCGTTCAATCATATGATGACGTTACAGTTAAATAATATTAATACTTAAAATTATTTAAAGACCCAGTGCAAGCACATGTGTCATTATTTTCTTGCTCAAAACTTTTTGTTTTATTCCCACAAAAGTCAAAGAATGCAAAGCAACAGACACTTGTACATACATACATACATTCTTATATTCGTACGATATAACCGAAGATCAACATAAAATACTTTTTTAATATTACTCCAAATTAAAACACTTCAATCTCGGCTCGCCGATATCGGATCGCCTTAATTTTTGGAATAAACTCTTCGTCGAAACCCGCACTAGCTTTTTAATCCAAAAATTAATAAAATCGGCTATGAATTTCCGGAGAAAATCGCGTGGGAAAATTATATGAAAATCGCCCAATAATCACTTTCAATACCGACTGCCAAGCAACGAACACAAACGATTATTTACTCTTACAAACCTAACACTTGTGTATGTATTAAATTTATAGTTTACTGCCCTAGAGGCGCGCGTATAGATGTTAACACATCAAAAAGATTGTCCACAACAAAACAAGATCTTGTTCGCCTTTATATGTAGATCGAGTGACTTACATAAGTCTGTTGTACAAGATTAACAGTTCGCTCTCTCATGCCCTTGCATGATCGTTCATACATAGACAATACAGAACAAGATTTTGCTTAACCTTCAACGTAGTTACATATATTTGTAACAAACATTCACTTTAGCTTCGCAATTGGGAAGGTACACTGATCATCAAGCGAATAAAGTAATAAAGAAATTGTATACCTTGTGTTGAAAACATTTTCCGTTTCTTTAATTTTTCAACAGTATGTACTCCAAAGTTTAATTTACTTTTTGTGATATGTGTATGTTTGCCTTTAAAGACCGAATTTTGTATTTCTATATTATAGTTTATAGTTATATGCACTGAATTTTATGTGTGCTATATTTATGTTTGCCTTACTTTTTGTGATATGTTTATGTTTGAATTGAATTTTTTATTATTATATTATAGCACTTAATTTTATTTTGTCACCTGAAAAACTTTAGGTTTGCTTAAATTAATAAACGACATTGTTGTACAACATACCACAATGTTGTACAACATACAATATGTTAGCATTTATTGGCAGTGTACAATAAGAACTTAGAGTACCGTCTTCATTATTTGTTTGAGTGCATTACAGGGAAACAAATGTATTTCTCTCATTCTCACTTTACTCACTTACATCCAATCTACTAGAGAGAATAACAATACTAACTTAAACACATTATAGACCGGTCTATAATGGGAGAGCAAGGATTATAATTTCACACGTTGCAACCATCTACAGAAATTCTTCATCAGTTGGTGTTACACTAACATAAATAAGTATTAAAGTACATCACGAGATATTAATATAACAAAAACTTCATAATTAGGGGATTCACATGGTCTCCTAAAGTCATATGTCGTAAAGTCATATTTAACAAATTAGTACATACGACTTATGCATGTGAGCAGCATGTTGTATGTGCTAAATCATAAGTCATAAAAACGTCAAATAAACGTCAAGCAACAAAAGAAAATTATTAAAAAAAAAAATTAAAAACTGCCAACAAGAAGCGAAAAATATACAATTTTTACGGTTTTGTCTGAAAAGTTTGTGCACAAAAACTTACCGAAGTAGTTTCTTCTCCTTCCATTTGTCCAATTTTTTTATTATTTTACCAATTAAAATAATTCTTGAGTTAATGTTGTAGAAAAATGCAAAATTTCTTCAAAACACAACAATATATCTGATTAAATAGTAAACAAAAAACAGCTGACACTGAACATACAACATAGTACACTGGAAAAACAGACATGCTCAGGTTGTATAGTCGTAAAATATATTTACATGAAGACTACCAACAACATATTTACAACTGTTGTATTATTTTAGCATATACGATAAATACAACACAATAGTACACCATGTGAACTCCCTAAATATATAATAATTACGAACAAAACCAAAACCAAATTACACTGTAGGTAAAATTTGAAGTTTTGAAATGACACACAAAAACACCGAGACACTCCAATTAAGTTTTGGGTCATAGAATTCAGCGGTATACTCCGTTTTAAACAGTTAGCTCAAAATAACGAGATAATTCGATTTTACATTTTTAGGAAATTTAAGGTGATTTTTGATTTTATGTGAGGGAAAACCCTGCAAAAGCTCTTGTTAAATCAATTTATATATTTTTTTCGACAAAATGTAACCGTTGAAATAATAAACATCTATTTGGAAGCAGAATTAGTTTACCTCTTACAATTTGGGGCCGTAATAATTATAATAATTTTGGGATTTAGGATTATGGGATTAGCATCCTTATTACAAACAGATGCTACAACATATATATCAAAGTGTTCACTTTGACAGATTAGTCCCTACCCGCCGCTATAGATTTATAAGCATTTTATTGCAAATATAAGCATTTTATTGACCATTTTGAAAAAATAGAGAAATGAATGACGAAAAATGCAGATCAAATTGCGAAAAATTAAATATGTTTTGTTTTGCTTATAAGCTTACAATTAGTATTCTTTGGTTACCCCCGATGAAGAAATGCGAAATGTTGATCATGCACCTGAATTTACGTGCATCACATGTTTAAGTGCATTAGACAACTGGTGGAAATTCCGGCGATATTCCATGCCATTTGGACTTCCAATGATATGGACCGATCCAGGGGAACATGATACAGAAAATTGCTACGCGTGCAAGAACGGTGTAAATGGTCTGAATCGAAACAGTAAGTTCACTTAGTTAGACCATATATGGAATACACAATAATATATTCTTATAGAACCATCCGGGTTTATATACAAAGGTGTGGCAAGTGCTCACGTAGCAGTTCCACACAGTGATGAATTGCCTGTCCCAGTACATCCATCGACATACCAATATGATACTGCGCCCTATGAACTACAATCACAAACTTCAGCAACATCATTACATCATGCTGATTCTGATTTCTGCTGGTCGATTGCAAACAAAGAGTAAAAATTGAATAAATCCAAAAAAAAATTATAAAATCATCAAAATAAGATCAAATATAGTTCCACGTCCGCTTAAAAATGGACATCCATTATTTCCAGATATAAATTTTGACAAACAAATAATAAACAAATAGGTTTTAAACAAGTTTTTAAAGTTTTTTCATTCAAATAAAATCAAAAATCGCCTTAAATCTACCACAAATTTAAATTTGTAGCAGTCTATATTTTAAGTACTAACGTATTCAAATATGTATCTTTCGTAACGGCTATTTTCGATATACTACTAATACTACCTTTCAATGCAACTATGTATTTATTTGGTTTTGTCAACTACTGTCATTGCGAACGTCATTCTTGTCATATTTCTTTGTAACATTTTGTATAAAAGGAGGAGCAGTGATGAGATATTTCTCGTAAATAATTATGGTGTGAAAGGTATGCAAACAGATGTAAGCATATTAAGGTAGATTAAGATAGTTCTAGAAATATTATGTAATGTATAGAAAGTAGTGTGTTGAAGGATTAATGTTAGGTTTAAGTTATTTTCCATCAGATGTGCATAGTACCCAATAAAACCTGAATTTTGAAAAAAAAAAAAAAAAAAAAAAAAAGATATTTCTCATTCACGTTTGACGATCGGCGAGGTAAGGTTGGCAGTGCTCTGAGGTCTGGTAATGTTAGTTGCCGATTTCACAGTATTGTAAGGGAAAGGTTGTGTTTGAGTGTGTGTATGGAAATGTTAGTTGCCTACATGCATTGGACCCAATTCAGTACCAATGAGTAACAACAAATAACCTCGCCTATGGTCAACGTGTCTGTTATCATCTTCTTTTAGTTTCAAAGGCGACGGTGCAGAACTTCTAAATTTGGAAACCAATTCATTTTACGAATACTATTGTAGCTTTAAGCACAATTTTGAATAAAATAATATTTAAAATACCAAAGCTCTACAAATTCGAAATATCTCGTGATTTCGAGCTAACTTTTCAAAACGGGGTGCACCACTGGATTCCATGATCCAAAATTCGGTTGACGTGTCGCGGCGTTTTGGTGTGTCATTTTCACCTACTTACAGTGTTATAAATCAGACCAGATGGTAAGGAGAGAGTAAATTTACATATGTAAAGGAATATATAGCACTAATGCAATCGGTTCAAATGACAAATTATCCTACACTTTGTAGTTTCCCAACTACCAGTGAAATCAATAAACTGATATAGCTCATTAAAGTCACGACACATTCTCCTAACTGGCGCAAAGGACGCATAATTCGAACGCTGAAACTCGATTATAGTACCCCACCACAGTGTCGTGATTTCACGGCGGCCAAAACTAGAAGGAGTTACCATAGATAAATGAAAACGGGTATACATACATTGATTATAAGTAGAAAAGAAAAGCAACGAAGTTTTGTGGAAATCGGTCAAATGACACGCCCACCTTCCATATATCCTGAAATGAAAAAATCGTGTATTTTCCAAAAATCTTGTTGGAATTGAACCAAAATTAGCACGATTTGTCTCCGATACATGAATTTCATATGTTGAATTTTATGAAATTATCTCAGAGGACACACCCACCTCCCATATATCCTGAAATGAAAAAACTTATAATTTTCCAAAGTTGTTGTTGAAATTGAACCACATTTCGCACAATTTGTCTGTGATATACTACAGATAACTATGTCGAATTATATGCATTTATCTCAAAGGACATGCCCACCTCCTCTATATGCTTAAATATTTTATTGTAAGATCTAAGCTTCTTAAATAGTTGATAATAGTTGTCTTCCAATCGGTTGCAAAAATGATTACGAATCTTTAAACAGCATGATCGCTTTTGATGGAACTAGCCATTATAAAATCTTAAACAAATAAAATGCATTGTTTTTCAATGTTTTATAAACTTTACTGAAACAGATTCTTTAATTTCATTTTCGAAGTGAGTAATATCTTCCAAAATATAATTCTTGATCTGCAGACATGTTTCTTTTTTTAGATCTGTTTGTATGTAAAGACGAAGCTTAGGCTCTGATTGAAGAATCATGATTTCGATTAAACCTTTATTGGAATTATTTGTACTCTTTTTACGAGTATGAATTGGCGATTTCCTTCAATACCCTCGAAAAATTGGTAATATTTATTTCGTACCCACTTGAAATTGTGTTCAGAATGGCCCCCATTTTTTCAATTAATAGTGGGTCAATTGCAGTAATTTCAGATAACTTTTTGATATTACCAAAAAAAACTTCTGGCTGTATTCCCGTCGTTGCTTGTGCCATATCTATTAGGGTGTCCCTTATTTTTCGAAGTTCTTTTTTTTTTACGCATACTCTCTAACAAGTTTTGTATTAGCCTAATATATGCTTAACAAAAATTTTAGCCCATTCTAAGAACTCTTACCCGTGGCGACTTGCTCATAGAAGTAGCAGGGTTGACGCGCGAACTTTTTCATATTATCTATAACGTTTGGGGCTGTTTTGTTTAACATAACTCGAGAACCACTGGTCCGATTTAACTGAAACAAATTTTAAAAAATTAGGAATTACAAGTCCTTTTATCTGTTTATATAACGTTTCCCTACATAAGCAACAGTTTCGCAGTTATAATTAAATGTATGACGAAAAATTACAGTTTTTGCCTTTTTTCAACGTTCCTTCAGTGAGCCTACATCAGCCATTACAAAATGCGACTTCCATTTTCCCTATCTGATGTTGCACACACACTTTTATATGTATACATACAACCAAGAACGATTGAAGTAAAGATAATGCAATAGACTGAGCAAAAACTGCCTCTCTCTGCGCATGACGTCACTTGTTGCTTATTTTGTGAGCACAACAAAGTTTTTATATGGGACATAAAACGAATTTGTGAAGGAGCGGAAAGTAAACTCTATTTTTAGAACTGAAAGAGTAAATAGAGAGGTTGTAATAATTTTGATAATCTGACATTCTTTTGCTATTGTTGCTAATTTCACTCTGCTTTTGATACTTGAAGTGAATAGTTCATGTGCTAATATCTAAAAATGTCGGTTGACTTACGTGGCGATAAGCAGATTTTCCTGATCGGAGCACCCAACCACATAATAAATGGTGCAAAATTACCATCTAATGGCCAAGTTCTTTCTGTGCTGTTTTACAACATTCGCGAGGTAAAGCTCACTCTTAGTGAAAGTGCAAACCTCGTAATTCGGGAGTGCATTATATTTTGGGAAAAGGCGAGAATACCAACAAAGGCATTACCCAATTGCGTGAAGAAACTCGTCGACTTGTACCATGATTGGAAGCAGTTGGTAATAAATTGTAAGAAAACAGGGGAAATTTATAAAAGTCGTGAAAATTGCTTTAAAAATGCACCCGATAATTTGTTTGATATTGCACATGCCGATGCCTTGGAAAATATAAGAATAGAAGAAGATAGAACATTTCTGATAAAACAGCGAGAGCCAGGTCGAACGGGTTGCTTAGGAGGTATAAATAAAAAGTTAGCTGATAAAGAAGAACGGTCAAGCCAAAGAAGATTTGAAGAAGAGCAAAGAAAATTAAGACACAAGAATTCTTTGGAAACCGCGCCGACTTCTTCACAGAACTTTCTAGCATTACAAGATTCAGAACAAGAAACTGTGCTCTCAGAAGACGACTCGCAAGAGGTTTGCATCACTACACCCCAGCCAAGTGGGAAAAGAGGAAGAAAGGATCTGATAACGCCCAAACTAGTCGCAGCTTTAGATCGATGTCAGCTGAGCATTCGAGACACTGTTTATGTTCTTCAAGCAGTCATAGAAGCATTGGGTCTGAGCAGCGATGAATTCCCTATAAATAAGAGTTCCGTTCAACGAATACGTACCCAGAGCCGCAAAAACAGGGCAGCAACTATAAAAGCTGACTTCCGGAACAATGTTCCTGATGTAGTCACTATACATTGGGATGGGAAGCTTTTACCAGCCTTAGATATAAGAAGTTCAAAGGAAGAACGTTTGCCGATTCTTATTTCATTTGAGGACAAAGAACAACTCCTTGCCGTGCCAAAATTAGAGAGTTCGTCAGGAAAGGATCAAGCAAAAGCCATATCTAACGCACTCTTTGATTGGAACCTTAATGACAAGGTACAAATAATCTGTTGTGATACAACAGCATCGAATACTGGACGCTTTAATGGCGCTTGTGTTCTTTTGGAACAAAAGTTAGAAAAGTTATTATCCATGTTTTAGCTCATCAATATTTAAGCCCATTTCGTTCTTAAATCTTTTTTGTAAGTCTTTCTTTCTATCTTCGACAATTTTTCTATTTTCTTCTCCACAAATTCGCCATATCTTCAGAGTCAGTCTGTACGATATGTGGAGAAAACATTCGAATGATTTGATCTACCCATACAAAGTAGACATTCCGTATTTTAAAAAATTCTCCCTAATATATTTTTCATTTCCGACGGTTTTGCACCGCACAAAAAGCATGACCCAGAGCTTTTATTTTCAGTTAATATGTTTGCTCCTGCACCGTCAATCATGGTTAATTTTAGTCGGAAATAGACATTTATGTTTGCTTGTTCGTTCACTTAATTAAAAGGCTTCAAGTTGTTGATTTCTGCTTCCTCACTTTTTTTCACCTCCCTTACTAAATTTGGGTTTTCTTTCATAAAATAAAAGCGTAAGGGTCGACAACATTTTGATGAGGAATGCTTTGAATTGCTCCACAAAAGCCTTCCGACGATGAATGTAAAAATCTCAAAGGAACCAAAGAGACTATAAACAAAAATTGGCTTATAATGCTATAACCAGAACTTCCACCCAGGCCCCGCTTCACTTCAAATACCAAATCATTACTAGCATGCAATTTTAAAACGTCTGAATAACTTGATGCCGCAGTATGTAATTGGTTTTGCAGGGCAAATAAATGCGGCAGAGGTTCCGTTACCTTCATACCAGATGGAATATACATTTGCTTTTTCTGGGCTAGAGCGTAATAAGAAGGAACTGTGTTTTATTTCCTTCATTTTCAACTATTCTCATCTTATTGTATTGCCGCACAGATTGTCCCAAAGTGCTAAGTATTTATCTACTGAAATATATTTATTATGAACTGGATAAGATACTCTTTGTACAGCTTTTTGTAGTTCTGCTTGGGTTGTACCTTCAACAAGTTTTGCCACTTTCCTTCGTTTTGTTCTGTCAGAACTTTACTCGTACAAAGTTTCTTACGTCCACCATAACTTGTACTAAGTTCCTAAAGCTTTGCACATATTTCTGCACATATGTAAAATTTAACTTACAAAGCTCAAGTCATCGTCATCAAACAAACGTTGAGTAACCATTTGAATTATTTTGTTCGAAGAATGATTTACATCGGCTACAATTTTGCCAAGATTTTTTAATTGAACATAAACTCCATGTTATTTCTTGTCTTTCCTATCATTAATTTCGATTCGGTGTTTATTTTGTATTACTCCCAGTACATGTTGTTCTACGGCTCCTCATTTTCAAATTATACCTCCTCTCATTTATCAATGAATAATATTATTGCTCTCTTTTATAACTGTAAATTATGAGTGCATTTGGGTTGGCAGCACACTATTAGATCAAGAAAGACATTTACACCACAACTGTATATAACGAATGTTTTCTCAGATGCCTGCAGTGTAAAGTCCACATAAGCTTCATTTGCAGGAACTTGCAGCTAATTTTTTAAATTTAATTTAAAACATGTATAGCAGACACACATAAAAAAGTGGGGGTATATGAAACTATATATTTTTTATACAAGCTGTGAAAATTGGATAATTTTGTAAAAATTTTTAATTTTAAATGGCATCAGATATTTTATACGTATTTTTTTAGAAATTGGGATACACATCATAATTCCTAGTTTTTCTTAGATAAAAATATTCGTGTTAACTAAATTCAAAAGTAGTTTCTTCTACTCTAAACATTATTTGAAATCTAGCCATATAAATACGAGCCTTGTTTTGTCTAATTACTATATTTCTCTTAAACATTACAAAAGAGTTTAACTTTGAGCTACCATATCAGCAAAAAAATTAAATATTTCGTTAACATGGGTCTCAATGGCACATTTATGAAAATCTTAGATAACAGAAATTCAAAACATATACACCAATTATCATCAAAACTTTAATAGAGTTTAATCTCCTCGGGAGACACGTACAAATCGATTGGCGTATGTCTGATTATCCACAAATTAAATTTGCGCCAGCTATAAGGTGGATTTTTTTTGGAAAAATTTAAAATATTTGCATACGTATGGCAAAAATTTGCTTCTACAATTTCGGCCACCAGCAGCGAAAAAACATTGCGCATTCACTCCGCTTATAAGTATCTCCTCGGGAAACATGTACAAATCAGTTTCTATATGTCTCATTATCCAGAAATAAAATTTCAGCGAGCTATAGGGTGGACATTTTTGGTAAAATTTAAAACATTTTCATATGTGTGGCCAAAATACAATACGCACTTACATTTTCGGCCACCAGCAGCGGCCAAAACATTGCGCATCCATTCCGAGGATAAGGGTTTCCTCAGGAGACATTTAAAAATCGGCTGGTATATGTCTCATTGTCCAGAAATTAATCTTGCGCGAGGTCTAGAGTGGATATTTTAGGAAAAATTTAAAACATTTTCATATGTGTGGCCAGAATACGCACTTACATTTTCGCACACCTTCAGCGAACAAACAATTGCGTATACACTCCGAGTATTGGGGTCTCCTCGGAGACACGTACAAATCGTACCGTATGTGTCTCATTATCCAGAAAATAAATTTACGCGAGCTATAGGGTGGATAGTTTAGAAAAATTTAAAACATTTTCCAAACATTTTCCATTTACCACCAGCAGCGAACAAAACATTGCGTATCCAATGCGACCATGAGAGACATGTACAAATCGAGTCGTATGTGTCTCTTTATCCGGAAATTAAATTTACGCGAGCTATAGGGTGGACATTTTTGGAAATGTGTAACCATTTTCGTATGTGTTGGCAAAATACGCACTTACATTTTCGGGCACCAGCATCGAACAAAACATTTCGCATGCACTGTGAGTAAAAGCATCTCCTCGGGAGACATTTACAAATCGATTGGTATAGATCTCATTATCTAAAAGTTAAAGTTGCGTGAGCTATACTGTGAACATTTTTGGAAAAGTGTAAATCATTTTCTTTTTTGTGGCCAAAATCCGCACTTACATTTTTGGCCACCAGCAGCAAACCAAATATTGTGCAACCAGTCGGAGTAGAAGTATCTCCTTGAGAGACATGTACAAATCGATTAGTGTATGTCTCATTATCCACAAATTAAATTTGCGCGAGCAATAGGGTGAAAATTTTTGGAAAAATGTAAAACATTTGCATATGTGTGGACAAAATACGCAATTATATTTTCGGCCACCAGCAGCGAACAAAACATTGCGCATCCAATCCGAGTATAATGATCTCCTCAAGAGACATCTGAAAATCGGCTGGTATGTGTCTCATTGTCCAGAAATTAAATTTGCGCCAGGTATAGAGTGGATATTTTAGGAAAAATTTAAAACATTTTCATATGTTTGGCCAAACTACGCACTTACATTTTCGGCCACCAGCAGCGAACAAAACATTACGCATGCAATCCGAGTATAAGAATCTACTCAGTGCGCTATACGGTGGACATTTTTGGAAAAGTGTAAACCATTTTCATATGTGGGGCCAAAATATGGACATACATTTTCGGCCGCCAGAAGCGGCCAAAATATTGTGCATCCACTCCGAGTATTACGATCTCCTCGGGAATCATCTACAAATCGACTGATATTTGTCGCATTATCCAGAAATTAAAGTTGCGCAAGCTATGGGGTAGATATTTCAGGAAAATGTAAAACATAGTGATATATGTGGCCAAAATACTCAATTACATTTTCGGCCACCAGCAGCGAACAAAACAATGCGTGTCCACTCCGAGTATTGGGGTCTCGTCGGGAGGCATGTACAAATCGAGTGGTATACGTCTCATTATCCAGAAATTAAATTTGCGCGAGCTATACGGTGGATATTTTTGGGAAAATGTAAAGCATTTTCATATGTGTGGCAAGAATACCCACTAACATTTTCGGCCACCAGCAGCGAACAAAACATTGTGTATCCACTCCAAGTATTGGGGTCTCCTCGGAGACATGTACAAATCGACTCGTATGGGTCTCATTATGGATATTTTAGGAAACATGTACAACATTTTCGAATGTGTGGCCAAAATACGCAATTACATTTTCGACCACCAGCAGCGAACAAAACATTGCGTATCCACTGCGAGTAGAAGGGTCTCCTCGAGAGACATGTACAAATCAAGTCGTATGTGTCTCATTATCCAGAAATTAAATTTGCGTGATCTAATTGATATTTTTGAAAATTGTAAAATATTTGCATATATGTTGGCAAAATTCGCACTTACATTTTCGGCCACCAGCAGCGAACAAAACATTGTGTATCCACTGCGAGTATTTGAATCTCCTGGCAAGACTTGTACAAATCGACTGTTATGTGTCTCATTATCCAGAAATTACATTTGCGCGAGCTATAGGATGGATATTTTAGTGAGCTATAAGGTGGACAGTTTTGAAAATTTGCAAATCATTTTCGTATTTGTGGCCAAAATACGCACTCACATTTTTGGCCACCAGCAGCGAACCAAATATTCTGCATCCACTCCGAGTAGAAGTATCTCCTCGAGAATCATCTACAAATCGACTAATATATGTCGTATTATCCAGAAATTTAATTTGCGAGAGCTATAGGGTGGACATTTTTGGAAAAATTCAAAACATTTGCATATGTGTTGTCAAAATACGCAATTACATTTTAGGCCACCAGCAGCGAATCAAATATTGTGCATCCACTCCGAGCAGAAGTATCTCCTCGAGAGACACGTACAAATCGATTTGTGCATCTCTCACAAACGTTTTTGGAAAAGTGGAAAACATTTTCGATTGTGTGGCCAAAATACGCACTGACATTTTCGGCCACCAGCAGCGAACCAAATATTGTGCATCCACTGCGTGTATTGGATTCTCCTGTGGAGACTTCTACAAATCGACTCGTATATGTTTCATTATCCAGAAATTACATTTGCGCGAGCTATAGGGTAGATATTTTAGGAAAAATTTAAAACGTTCTCATATGTGTGGCCAAAATATACAATTACATTTTCGACCACCAGCAGCAAACCAAAGACGGTGTATCCACTCTGAGTAGAAGCAACTCCTCGAGAGACACGTACAAATCGATTGGTGTATCACGCGTTATCCAGTAGATAAAGTTGCACGAGCTATAGGGTGGGCAGTTTTGCAAAAATTCAACACATTTGCAAGTGTGTGGCCAAAATACGCAATTATATTTTAGGCCACATGCAGCGAACAAAATAGCGTTTATTGGTATTTATTTTATTATTCATAAATTAAATTTGCGTGTGCTATAAGGAGGACAGTTTTGGAATATCGACTAGTGTATGTCTCATTATCCACAAATTAAATTTGCGCGAGCTATAGGGCGAACATTTTTGGAAAAATGTAAAAAATTTGCACATTTGTGGACAAAAGACGCAATTATATTTTCGGCCACCAGCAGCGAACAAAACATTGCGCATCCAATCCAAGTATAATGATCTCCTCAAGAGACATCTGAAAATCGTTGGGTATGTGTCTCATTGTCCAGAAATTAAATTTGCGCCAGGTATAGAGTGGATATTTTAGGAAAAATGTAAAACATTTTCATATGTTTGGCCAAACTACGCACTTACATTTTCGGCCACCAGCAGCGAACAAAACATTACGCATGCAATCCGAGTATAAGAATCTACTCAGTGCGCTATACGGTGGACATTTTTGGAAAAGTGTAAACCATTTTCATATGTGGGGCCAAAATATGGACATACATTTTCGGCCGCCAGAAGCGGCCAAAATATTGTGCATCCACTCCGAGTATTACGATCTCCTCGGGAATCATCTACAAATCGACTGATATATGCCGCATTATCCAGAAATTAAAGTTGCGCAAGCTATGGGGTAGATATTTCAGGAAAATGTAAAACATAGTGATATATGTGGCCAAAATACTCAATTACATTTTTGGCCACCAGCAGCGAACAAAACAATGCGTGTCCACTCCGAGTATTGGGGTCTCCTTGGGAGGCATGTACAAATCGAGTGGTATACGTCTCATTATCCAGAAATTAAATTTGCGCGAGCTATACGGTGGATATTTTTGGGAAAATGTAAAGCATTTTCATATGTGTGGCAAAAATACCCACTAACATTTTCGGTCACCAGCAGCGAACAAAACATTGTGTATCCACTCCAAGTATTGGGGTCTCCTCGGGAGACATGTACAAATCGACTCATATGGGTCTCATTATGGATATTTTAGGAAACATGTACAACATTTTCGAATGTGTGGCCAAAATACGCAATTACATTTTCGACCACCAGCAGCGAACAAAACATTGCGTATCCACTGCGAGTAGAAGGGTCTCCTCGAGAGACATGTACAAATCAAGTCGTATGTGTCTCATTATCCAGAAATTAAATTTGCGTGATCTAATTGATATTTTTGAAAATTGTAAAATATTTGCATATATGTTGGCAAAATTCGCACTTACATTTTCGGCCACCAGCAGCGAACAAAACATTGTGTATCCACTGCGAGTATTTGAATCTCCTGGCAAGACTTGTACAAATCGACTGTTATGTGTCTCATTATCCAGAAATTACATTTGCGCGAGCTATAGGATGGATATTTTAGTGAGCTATAAGGTGGACAGTTTTGAAAATTTGCAAATCATTTTCGTATTTGTGGCCAAAATACGCACTCACATTTTTGGCCACCAGCAGCGAACCAAATATTCTGCATCCACTCCGAGTAGAAGTATCTCCTCGAGAATCATCTACAAATCGACTAATATATGTCGCATTATCCAGAAATTTAATTTGCGAGAGCTATAGGGTGGACATTTTTGGAAAAATTCAAAACATTTGCATATGTGTTGTCAAAATACGCAATTACATTTTACGCCACCAGCAGCGAATCAAATATTGTGCATCCACTCCGAGCAGAAGTACCTCATCGAGAGACACGTACAAATCGATTTGTGCATCTCTCATTATCTAGAAATTAAATTTGCGTGAGCTATACGGTGGACGTTTGTGGAAAAGTGGAAAACATTTTCGATTGTGTGGCCAAAATACGCCCTTACATTTTCGGCCACCAGCAGCGAACAAATCATTGCGCATCCACAACGAGTTTAAAGATCTCCGCAGGAGACATGTGCAAATCGATTAGTGTACATTTTATTATTCAGCAAGTAAATTTGCGTGAGCTATAAGGAGAACAGTTTTGGAAATGTGTAAATAATTTTCGTTTTCGTGGCAAAAATACGCACTTACATTTTCGGTTACCAGCAGCGCACCAAATATTGTGCATCCACTGCGAGTATTGGATTCTCCTGTGGAGACTTCTACAAATCGACTCGTATATGTCTCATTATCCAGAAATTACATTTGCGCGAGCTATAGGGTAGATATTTTAGGAAAAATTTAAAACGTTCTCATATGTGTGGCCAAAATATACAATTACATTTTCGACCACCAGCAGCAAACCAAAGACGGTGTATCCACTCCGAGTAGAAGTAACTCCTCGAGAGACACGTACAAATCGATTGGTGTATCACGCGTTATTCAGTAGATAAAGTTGCGCGAGCTATAGGGTGGGCATTTTTGCAAAAATTCAACACATTTGCAAGTGTGTGGCCAAAATACGCAATTATATTTTAGGCCACAAGCAGCGAACAAAATAGCGTGTATCCACTACGGGTAGAAGTGTCTTCTCGGGAGTCTTATACAAATCGATTGGTATTTATTTTATTATTCATAAATTAAATTTGCGTGAGCTATAAGGAGGACAGTTTTGGAATTGTGTAAATCATTTTCTTTTTTGTGGCCAAAATCCGCACTTACATTTTTGGCCACCAGCAGCAAACCAAATATTGCGCAACCAGTCGGAGTAGAAGTATCTCCATGAGAGACACGTGCAACTCGATGGGTGTATCTCTCATTATCTAGAAACTAAATTTGCGTGAGCTATACGGTGGATATTTTTGGAAAAGTGTAAAACATTTTCATATGTGTGGCCAAAATACGCAATTACATTTTCGACCACCAGCAGCGAACAAAACATTGCGTCTCCACTGCGAGTACTTGAATCTCCTCGGGAGACTTGTACCAATCGACTCGAATGTGTCTAATTATCCATAAATTACAGTTGCGCGACCTATAGGGTAGATATTTTAGGAAAAATTTAAAACGTTGTCATATGTGTGGCCAAAATATGCAATTACATTTTCGACCACCAGCAGCAAACCAAAGACGATGTATCCACCCCGAGTAGAAGCAACTCCTCGAGAGACACGTACAAATCGATTGGTGTATCACGCGTTATCCAGTAGATAAAGTTGCGCGAGCTATAGGGTGGGCATTTTTGCAAAAATTCAACACATTTGCAAGTGTGTGGCCAAAATACGCAATTATATTTTAGGCCATTTATTGGTATTTATTTTATTATTCATAAATTAAATTTGCGTGAGCTATAAGGAGGACAGTTTTGGAATTGTGTAAATCATTTTCTTTTTTGTGGCCAAAATCCGCACTTACATTTTTGGCCACCAGCAGCAAACCAAATATTGTGCAACCAGTCGGAGTAGAAGTATCTCCTTGACAGACATGTACAAATCGATTAGTTATGTCTCATTATCCACAAATTAAATTTGCGCGAGTTATAGGGTGAAAATTTTTGGAAAAATGTAAAACATTTGCATATGTATGGACAAAATACGCAATTATATTTTCGGCCACCAGCAGCGAACAAAACATTGCGCATCCAATCCGAGTATAATGATCTCCTCAAGAGACATCTGAAAATCGGTTGGTATGTGTCTCATTGTCCAGAAATTAAATTTGCGCCAGGTATAGAGTGGAGATTTTAGGAAAAAGTTAAAACATTTTCATATGTTTGGCCAAACTACGCACTTACATTTTCGGCCACCAGCAGCGAACAAAACATTACGCATGCAATCCGAGTATAAGAATCTACTCAGTGCGCTATACGGTGGACATTTTTGGAAAAGTGTAAACCATTTGCATATGTGAGGCCAAAATATGGACATACATTTTCGGCCGCCAGAAGCGGCCAAAATATTGTGCATCCACTCCGAGTATTACGATCTCCTCGGGAATCATCTACAAATCGACTGATATATGTCGCATTATCCAGAAATTAAAGTTGCGCAAGCTATGGGGTAGATATTTCAGGAAAATGTAAAACATAGTGATATATGTGGCCAAAATACGTGATCTATAGGGTGGGCATTTTTGCAAAAATTCAACACATTTGCAAGTGTGTGGCCAAAATACGCAATTATATTTTAGGCCACAAGCAGCGAACAAAATAGCGTGTATCCACTACGAGTAGAAGTGTCTTCTCGAGAGTCTTATACAAATCGATTGGTATTTATTTTATTATTCATAAATTAAATTTGCGTGAGCTATAAGGAGGACAGTTTTGGAATTGTGTAAATCATTTTCTTTTTTGTGGCCAAAATCCGCACTTACATTTTTGGCCACCAGCAGCAAACAAAATATTGTGCAACCAGTCGGAGTAGAAGTATCTCCTTGAGAGCCACGTGCAACTCGATGGGTGTATCTCTCATCATCTAGAAACTAAATTTGCGTGAGCTATACGGTGGATATTTTTGGAAAAGTGTAAAACATTTTCATATGTGTGGCCAAAATACGCAATTACATTTTAGGCCACAAGCAGCGAACAAAATAGGTTGTATCCACTACGAGTAGAAGTGTCTTCTCGGGAGTCATGTACAAATCGATTGGTATAGAATTTATTATTCAGAAATTAATTTTTGCGTGAGCTATAAGGAGGACAGTTTTGGAAATGTGTAAATCATTTTCGTTTTTGTGGCCAAAATACGCACTTACATTTTTGGCCACCAGCAGCAAACCAAATATTGTGCCTCCACTGCGAGTATAGTGATCTCCTCGGGAATCATGTACAATTCGACTGGTATATATTTTATTATCCGGAAATTAAATTTGCGCGAGCTATAGGGTGGATTTTTTTGGAAATGTGTAAACCATTTTCGTATGTGTGGGCAAAATTCACACTTACATTTTCGGCCACCAGCAGCGAACAAAACAATGCGTATCCACTGAGAGTATTTGCATCGCCTTGGGATATTTATACAAATCGACTCGTATGTGTCTCATTATCCAGAAATGATATTTGCGCGAGCTATAGGGTGGACATTTTAGGAAAAATTTAAAACATTTGCATATGTGTGGCCAAAATACGCAATTATATTTTAGGCCACCAGCAGCGAATCAAATATTGTGCATCCACTCCGAGCAGAAGTATCTCCTCGAGAGACACGTACAAATCGATTTGTGCATCTCTCATTATCTAGAAATTAAATTTGCGTGAGCTATACGGTGGACGTTTTTGGAAAAGTGGAAAACATTTTCGATTGTGTGGCCAAAATACGCCCTTACATTTTCGGCCACCGGCAGCGAACAAATCATTGCGCATCCACAACGAGTTTAAAGATCTCCGCAGGAGACATGTGCAAATCGATTGGTGTACATTTTATTATTCAGAAAGTAAATTTGCGTGAGCTATAAGGAGAACAGTTTTGAAAATGTGTAAATCATTTTCGTTTTCGTGGCAAAAATATGCACTTACATTTTCGGTTACCAGCAGCGAACAAATCATTGCGCATCCACAACGAGTTTAAAGATCTCCTCAGGAGACATGTGCAAATTGATTGGTGTACATTTTATTATTCAGAAATTAAATTTGCCTGAGCTATAAGGAGAACAGTTTTGGAAATGTGTAAATCATTTTCGTTTTCGTGGCAAAAATACGCACTTACATTTTCGGCTACCAGCAGCGAACAAAACATTGTGCATCCACTCCGAGTATAACGATCTCCTCAAGATACATGTACAAATCGATTGGTATATATCTGATTAGCCAGAAATAAATTTTCGCGAGCTATATGGTGGAAATTTTTGAAAAACTGTAAAACATTTTCGAATGTGTGGCCAAAATACGCACGTACATTTTCGGCCACCAGCAGCGAACAAAACATTGTGCATCCACTCCGAGTATAACGATCTCCTCAGGAGACACGTTGAAATCGATTGGTATATATCTGATTAGCCAGAAAGAAATTTTCGCGAGCTATAGGGTAGATATTTTTGGAAATGTTGAAACCATTTTCGTATGTGTGGGCAAAATTCGCACTTACACTTTAGGCCACCAGCAGCGAACAAAATAGGGTGTATCCAATACGAGCAGAAGTGTCTTCTCGGGAGTCTTATACAAATCGATTGGTATTTATTTTATTATTCATAAATTAAATTTGCGTGAGCTATAAGGAGGACAGTTCTGGAAATGTGTAAATCATTTTCATTTTTGTGGCCAAAATCCGCACTTACATTTTTGGCCACCAGCAGCAAACCAAATATTGTGCATCCAGTCGGAGTAGAAGTATCTCCTTGAGAGACACGTGGAACTCGATGGGTGTATCTCTCATTATCTAGAAACTAAATTTGCGTGAGCTATACGGTGGATATTTTTGGAAAAGTGTAAAACATTTTCATATGTGTGGCCAAAATACGCAATTACATTTTCGACCACCAGCAGAGAACAAAACATTGCGTCTCCACTGCGAGTATTTGAATCTCCTCGCGAGACTTGTACCAATCGACTCGTATGTGTCTCATTATCCATAAATTACATTTGCGCGAGCTATAGGGTAGATATTTTAGGAAAAGTGTAAAACGTTCTCATATGTGCAGCAGCAAACCAAAGACGGTGTATCCACTCCGATTAGAAGTGTCTTCTCGGGAGTCATGTACAAATCGATTGGTATATATTTTATTATTCAGAAATTAAATTTGTGTGAGCTATAAGGAGAACAGTTTTGGAAATGTGTAAATCATTTTCGTTTTTGTGGCCAAAATACGCACTTACATTTTCGGTTACCAGCAGCGAACAAATCATTGCGCATCCACAACGAGTTTAAAAATCTCCTCAGGAGACATGTGCAAATCGATTGGTGTACATTTTATTATTCAAAAATTAAATTTGCCTGAGCTATAAGGAGAACAGTTTTGGAAATGTGTAAATCATTTTCGTTTTTGTGGCCAAAATACGCACTCACATTTTCGGCCACCAGAAGCGCCCACATCATTGCGCATCCACAACGAGTTTAAGGATCTCCTCAGGAGACATGTGCAAATCGATTGGTATATATTTTATTATTCACAAATTAAATTTGCGTGAGCTATAAGGAGAACAGTTTTGAAAATGTGTAAATCATTTTGGTTTTTGTGGCCAAAATACGCACTTACATTTTCGGCTACCAGCAGCGAACAAAACATTGTGCATCCACTCCGAGTATAACGATCTCCTCAGGAGACATGTACAAATCGATTGGTATATATCTGATTAGCCAGATATAAATTTTCGCGAGCTATATGGTGGACATTTTTGAAAAACCGTAAAACATTTTCGAATGTGTGGCCAAAATACGCACGTACATTCTCGGCCACCAGCAGCGAACAAAACATTGTGCATCCACTCCGAGTATAACGATATCCTCAGGAGACACGTTGAAATCGATTGGTATATATCTGATTAGCCAGAAAGAAATTTTCGCGAGCTATAGGGTAGATATTTTTGGAAATGTTGAAACCATTTCCGTATGTGTGGGCAAAATTCGCACTTACACTTTAGGCCACCAGCAGCGAACAAAATAGGGTGTATCCAATACGAGTAGAAGTGTCTTCTCGGGAGTCTTATACAAATCGATTGGTATGTATTTTATTATTCATAACTTAAATTTGCGTGAGCTATAAGGAGGACAGCTCTGGAAATGTGTAAATCATTTTCATTTTTGTGGCCAAAATCCGCACTTACATTTTTGGCCACCAGCAGCAAACCAAATATTGTGCAACCAGTCGGAGTAGAAGTATCTCCTTGAGAGACACGTGGAACTCGATGGGTGTATCTCTCATTATCTAGAAACTAAATTTGCGTGAGCTATACGGTGGATATTTTTGGAAAAGTGTAAAACATTTTCATATGTGTGGCCAAAATACGCAATTACATTTTCGACCACCAGCAGAGAACAAAACATTGCGTCTCCACTGCGAGTATTTGAATCTCCTCGCGAGACTTGTACCAATCGACTCGTATGTGTCTCATTATCCATAAATTACGTTTGCGCGAGCTATAGGGTAGATATTTTAGGAAAAGTGTAAAACGTTCTCATATGTGTGGCCAAAATATGCAATTACATTTTTGGCCACCAGCAGCGAATAAAGCGACCAAAACATTGCGCATCCACAACGAGTTTAAAGGTGGGCATTTTTAGAAAAGTGTAAAACATATTGATATGTATGGCGAAAATATGCAATTACATTTTCGGCCACCAGCAGCGAACCAAATATTGTGCATCCACTCCGAGTAGAAGTATCTCCTTGAGAGACACGTACAACTCGATTGGTGTATCTCTCATTATCTATAAATTAAATTTGCGTGAGCTACACGGTGGATATTTTTGGAAAAGTGTAAAACATTTTCATATGTGTGGCCAAAATATGCAATTACATTTTCGACCACCAGCAACGAACAAAACATTGAGAATCCCCTACGGGTATAGCGATCTCCTCCGGAATCATGTACAATTCGATTGGTATATATTTTATTATCCAGGAATTAAATTTTCGCGAGCTATAGAGTGGATATTTTTGAAAATGTTGAAACCATTTTCGTATGTGTGGGCAAAATTCGTACTTACACTTTAGGCCACCAGCAGCGAACCAAACAGTGAGTATCCACTACGAGTAGAAGTGTCTTCTCAGGAGTCATGTACAAATCGCTTGGTATGTATTTTATTTTTCAGAAATTAAACTTGCGTGAGCTATAAGGAGGACAGTTTTGGAAATGTGTAAATCATTTTCGTTTTTGTGGCCAAAATACGCACTTACATTTTTGGCCACCAGCAGCAAACCAAAGACTGTGCATCCACTCCAAGAAGAATTTGTGGAAAAGAGTAAAACATTTCAAATGTGTGGCCAAAATACGCGCTTACATTTTCGACCACCAGCAACGAGCAAAACATTACGCATGCAATCCGAGTATAAGAATCTACTCAGTGCGCTATACGGTGGACATTTTTGGAAAAGTGTAAAACATTTTCATATGTGTGGCCAAAATATGCAATTACATTTTTGGCCACCAGCAGCAAACCAAATACTGCGCATCCACTCCGAGTAGAAGTATCTCCTTGAGAGACACGTACAACTCGATTGGTGTATCTCTCATTATCTATAAATTAAATTTGCGTGAGCTACACGGTGGATATTTTTGGAAAAGTGTAAAACATTTTCATATGTGTGGACAAAATATGCAATTACATTTTTGGCCACCAGCAGCGAATAAAGCGACCAAAACATTGCGCATCCACAACGAGTTTAAAGGTGGGCATTTTTAGAAAAGTGTAAAACATATTGATATGTATGGCCAAAATATGCAATTACATTTTCGGCCACCAGCAGCGAACCAAATATTGTGCATCCACTCCGAGTAGAAGTATCTCCTTGAGAGACACGTACAAATCGATTTGTGTATCACGCGTTATCCAGTAGTTAAAGTTGCGTTAGCTATAAGGTGGGCATTTTTGGAAAAATTCAAAACATTTGCCAGCGAACACCAGCGAAAATCAAACACCAGCAGCGAACAAAATAGGTTGTTTCCACTACGAGTAGAAGTGTCTTCTCGGGAATCATGTACAAATCGATTGGTATATAATTTATTATTCAGAAATTAAATTTGCGTGAGCTATAAGGAGGACAGTTTTGGAAATGTGTAAATCATTTTCGTTTTTGTGGCCAAAATCCGCACTTACATTTTTGGCCACCAGCAGCAACCCAAATATTGTGCATCCACTCCGCGTAGAAGTATCTCCTTGAGAGACACGTACAACTCGATTGGTGTATCTCTCATTATCTAGAAATTAAATTTGCGTGAGCTATACGGTGGATATTTTTGGAAAAGTGTCAAACATTTTCATATGTGTGGCCACAATACGCAATTACATTTTTAACCGCCAGCAGTGAACGAAACATTGCGTCTCCACTGCGAGTATTTGAATCTCCTGGGAAGACTTATACAAATCGATTCGTATGCGTCTCACTATCCAGAAATTAAATTTGCGCGAGCTATAGGGTGGACATTTTTGGAAAAATTTAAAGCATTTGTATATGTGTGCCCAAAATACGCAATTACATTTTTGGCCACCAGCAGCGAATAAAGCGACCAAAACATTGCGCATCCACAACGACTTTAAAGGTGGGCATTTTTAGAAAAGTGTAAAACATATTGATATGTATGGCCAAAATATGCAATTACATTTTCGGCCACCAGCAGCGAACCAAATATTGTGCATCCACTCCGAGTAGAAGTATCTCCTTGAGAGACACGTACAACTCGATTGGTGTATCTCTCATTATCTATAAATTAAATTTGCGTGAGCTACACGGTGGATATTTTTGGAAAAGTGTAAAACATTTTCATATGTGTGGCCAAAATACGCAATTACATTTTCGACCACCAGCAACGAACAAAACATTGAGAATCCCCTACGAGTATAGCGATCTCCTCGGGAATCATGTACAATTCGATTGGTACATATTTTATTATCCAGAAATTAAATTTTCGCGAGCTATAGAGTGGATATTTTTGAAAATGTTGAAACCATTTTCGTATGTGTGGGCAAAATTCGTACTTACAGTTTAGGCCACCAGCAGCGAACAAAACAGTGTGTATCCACTACGAGTAGAAGTGTCTTCTCGGGAGTCATGTACAAATCGCTTGGTATGTATTTTATTATTCAGAAATTAAACTTGCGTGAGCTATAAGGAGAGCAGTTTTGAAAATGTGTAAATCATTTTCGTTGTCGTGGCAAAAATACGCACTTACATTTTCGGCCACCAGCAGTGAGTATAGCAATCTCCTCGGGAATCATGTACAAACGGATTGGGATATGTCTGATTACTCAAAAATAAATTTGCGTGTGATATACGGTGGACATTTTTGGAAAGAGTAAAACATTTCAAATGTGTGACCAAAATACGCACTTACATTTTCGGCCACCAACCGCGAACAAAACATTGTGCATCCATTCCGAGTATAACGATCTCCTCGGGAATCATGTACAGTTCGATTGGTACATATTTTATTATCCAGAAATTAAATTTTCGCGAGCTATAGAGTGGATATTTTTGAAAATGTTGAAACCATTTTCGTATGTGTGGGCAAAATTCGTACTTACACTTTAGGCCACCAGCAGCGAACCAAACAGTGAGTATCCACTACGAGTAGAAGTGTCTTCTCAGGAGTCATGTACAAATCGCTTGGTATGTATTTTATTTTTCAGAAATTAAACTTGCGTGAGCTATAAGGAGGACAGTTTTGGAAATGTGTAAATCATTTTCGTTTTTGTGGCCAAAATACGCACTTACATTTTTGGCCACCAGCAGCAAACCAAAGACTGTGCATCCACTCCAAGAAGAATTTGTGGAAAAGAGTAAAACATTTCAAATGTGTGGCCAAAATACGCGCTTACATTTTCGACCACCAGCAACGAACAAAACATTACGCATGCAATCCGAGTATAAGAATCTACTCAGTGCGCTATACGGTGGACATTTTTGGAAAAGTGTAAAACATTTTCATATGTGTGGCCAAAATATGCAATTACATTTTTGGCCACCAGCAGCAAACCAAATACTGCGCATCCACTCCGAGTAGAAGTATCTCCTTGAGAGACACGTACAACTCGATTGGTGTATCTCTCATTATCTATAAATTAAATTTGCGTGAGCTACACGGTGGATATTTTTGGAAAAGTGTAAAACATTTTCATATGTGTGGCCAAAATATGCAATTACATTTTTGGCCACCAGCAGTGAATAAAGCGACCAAAACATTGCGCATCCACAACGAGTTTAAAGGTGGGCATTTTTAGAAAAGTGTAAAACATATTGATATGTATGGCCAAAATATGCAATTACATTTTCGGCCACCAGCAGCGAACCAAATATTGTGCATCCACTCCGAGTAGAAGTATCTCCTTGAGAGACACGTACAAATCGATTGGTGTATCACGCGTTATCCAGTAGTTAAAGTTGCGTTAGCTATAAGGTGGGCATTTTTGGAAAAATTCAAAACATTTGCCAGCGAACACCAGCGAAAATCAAACACCAGCAGCGAACAAAATAGGTTGTTTCCACTACGAGTAGAAGTGTCTTCTCGGGAATCATGTACAAATCGATTGGTATATAATTTATTATTCAGAAATTAAATTTGCGTGAGCTATAAGGAGGACAGTTTTGGAAATGTGTAAATCATTTTCGTTTTTGTGGCCAAAATCCGCACTTACATTTTTGGCCACCAGCAGCAACCCAAATATTGTGCATCCACTCCGCGTAGAAGTATCTCCTTGAGAGACACGTACAACTCGATTGGTGTATCTCTCATTATCTAGAAATTAAATTTGCGTGAGCTATACGGTGGATATTTTTGGAAAAGTGTCAAACATTTTCATATGTGTGGCCACAATACGCAATTACATTTTCAACCGCCAGCAGCGAACGAAACATTGCGTCTCCACTGCGAGTATTTGAATCTCCTGGGAAGACTTATACAAATCGATTCGTATGCGTCTCACTATCCAGAAATTAAATTTGCGCGAGCTATAGGGTGGACATTTTTGGAAAAATTTAAAGCATTTGTATATGTGTGCCCAAAATACGCAATTACATTTTTGGCCACCAGCAGCGAATAAAGCGACCAAAACATTGCGCATCCACAACGAGTTTAAAGGTGGGCATTTTTAGAAAAGTGTAAAACATATTGATATGTATGGCCAAAATATGCAATTACATTTTCGGCCACCAGCAGCGAACCAAATGTTGTGCATCCACTCCGAGTAGAAGTATCTCCTTGAGAGACACGTACAACTCGATTGGTGTATCTCTCATTATCTATAAATTAAATTTGCGTGAGCTACACGGTGGATATTTTTGGAAAAGTGTAAAACATTTTCATATGTGTGGCCAAAATACGCAATTACATTTTCGACCACCAGCAACGAACAAAACATTGAGAATCCCCTACGAGTATAGCGATCTCCTCGGGAATCATGTACAATTCGATTGGTACATATTTTATTATCCAGAAATTAAATTTTCGCGAGCTATAGAGTGGATATTTTTGAAAATGTTGAAACCATTTTCGTATGTGTGGGCAAAATTCGTACTTACAGTTTAGGCCACCAGCAGCGAACAAAACAGTGTGTATCCACTACGAGTAGATGTGTCTTCTCGGGAGTCATGTACAAATCGCTTGGTATGTATTTTATTATTCAGAAATTAAACTTGCGTGAGCTATAAGGAGAGCAGTTTTGAAAATGTGTAAATCATTTTCGTTGTCGTGGCAAAAATACGCACTTACATTTTCGGCCACCAGCAGTGAGTATAGCAACCTCCTCGGGAATCATGTACAAACGGATTGGGATATGTCTGATTACTCAAAAATAAATTTGCGTGTGATATACGGTGGACATTTTTGGAAAGAGTAAAACATTTCAAATGTGTGACCAAAATACGCACTTACATTTTCGGCCACCAACCGCGAACAAAACATTGTGCATCCACTCCGAGTATAACGCTCTCCTCGGGAATCATGTACAATTCGATTGGTATAGTTTTTATTATCCATTATTTAAATTTGCGCGAGCTATATGGCGGACATTTTTTGAAAAATTCAAAACATTTGCATATGTGTGGCCAAAATACGCAATTATATTTTAGGCCACCAGCAGCGAACCAAATATTGTGCATCCACTCCGAGTAGAAGTATATCCTTGAGAGCCACGTACAACTCGATTGATTTATCTCTGATTATCCAGAAATTAAATTTGCGTGTGATATACGGTGGACATTTTTGGAAAGAGTAAAACATTTCAAATGTGTGACCAAAATACGCACTTACATTTTCGGCCACCAACCGCGAACAAAACATTGTGCATCCATTCCGAGTATAACGATCTCCTCGGGAATCATGTACAATTCGATTGATATATATTTTATTATCCAGAAATAAAATTTGCGCGAGCTATAGGGTGGATGTTTTTAGAAATGTGTAAACCATTTTCGTATGTGTGGGCAAAATTCGCACTTACATTTTAGGGCACCAGCAGCGAACAAAACATTGTGCATCCACTCCGAGTATAACGCTCTCCTCGGGAATCATGTACAATTCGATTGGTATAGTTTTTATAATCCATTATTTAAATTTGCGCGAGCTATATGGCGGACATTTTTTGAAAAATTCAAAACATTTTCAAATGTGTGCCCAAAATACGCCTTTACATTTTCGGGCACCAGCAGCGAACAAATCATTGCGCATACACAGCGAGTTTAAAGATCTCCTCAGGAGACATGTGCAAATCGATTGGTGTACATTTTATTATTCAGAAATTAAATTTGCGTGAGCTATTCGGAGAACAGTTTTGGAAATGTGTAAATCCTTTTCGTTTTCGTGACAGAAATACGCACTTACATTTTCGGCTACCAGCAGCGAACGAAACATTGTGCATCCACTCCGAGTATAACGATCTCCTCACAGACATGTGCAAATCGATTGGTATATATCTGATTAGCCAGAAATAAATTTTCTCGAGCTATATAGTGCACATTTTTGAAAAACTGTAAAATATTTTCGAATGTGTGGCCAAAATACGCACGTACATTTTCGGCCACCAGCAGCGAACAAAACATTGTGCATCCACTCCGAGTATAACGATCTCCTCCCAGACATGTGCAAATCGATTGGTATATATCTGATTAGCCAGAAAGAAATTTTCGCGAGCTATAGGGTAGATATTTTGAATGGTTGAAACCATTTTCGTATGTGTGGGCGAAATTCGCACTTACACTTAGGCATCCAGCAGCAAACCAAATATTGTGCATCCACTCCGAGTAGAAGTATCTCCTTGAGAGACATTGGTGTATCTGTCATTATCTATAAATTAAAGTTGCGTGAGCTATACGGGGGATATTTTTGGAAAAGTGTAAAACATTTTCATATGTGTGTCCAAAATACGCAACTACATTTTCGACCGCCAGCAGCGAACGAAACATTGCGTCTCCACTGCGAGTATTTTAATCTCCTCGGAAGACTTATACAAATCGATTCGCATGCGTCTCATTATCCAGAAATTAAATTTGCGTGAGCTATAGGGTGGACATTTTTGGAAAACTTTAAAACATTTGTTTATGTGTGCCCAAAATACGCAATTACAGTTTTGACCACCAGCAGCCAATAAAGCGACCAAAACATTGCGCATCCACAACGAGTTTAAAGATCTCCGCAGGAGACATGTGCAAATCGATTGGTGTACATTTTATTATTCAGAAATTAAATTTTGCGTGAGCTATAAGGAGGACAGTTTTGGAAATGTGTAAATCATTTTCGTTTCGTTTCGTTACATTTTTGGCCACCAGCAGCAACCCAAATATTGTGCATCCACTCCGCGTAGAAGTATCTCCTTGAGAGACACGTACAACTCGATTGGTGTATCTCTCATTATCTAGAAATTAAATTTGCGTGAGCTATACGGTGTATATTTTTGGAAAAGTGTAAAACATTTTCATATGTGTGGCCACAATGCGCAATTACATTTTCGACCGCCAGCAGCGAACGAAACATTGCGTCTCCACTGCGAGTATTTGCAGCGAATAAAGCGACCAAAACATTGCGCATCCACAACGAGTTTAAAGATATAGTCAGGAGACATGTACAAATCGATTGGCATATACCTGATTAGCCAGAATTAAATTTTCGCGAGCTCTAGTGTGGGCATTTTTAGAAAAGTGTAAAACATATTGATATGTGTGGCCAAAATATGCAATTACATTTTCGGCCACCAGCAGTGAACAAAATATTGAGCATCCACTCCGAGTATAACGATCTCCTCGGGAATCATGTACAAATGGATTGGTATATGTCTCATTACTCAAAAATAAATTTGCGTGTGAAATACGGTGGACATTTTTGGAAAAGGGTAAAACATTTACAAATGTGTGGCCAAAATACGCACTTACATTTTCGGCCACCAGAAGCGACCACATCATTGCGCATCCACAACGAGTTTAAGGATCTCCTCAGGAGACATGTGCAAATCGATTGGTATATATTTTATTATTCAGAAATTAAATTTGCGTGAGCTATAAGGAGAACAGTTTTGAAAATGTGCTAATCATTTTCGTTTTTGTGGCCAAAATACGCACTTACATTTTTGGCCACCAGCAGCAAACCAAATACTGCGCATCCACTCCGAGTAGAAGCATCTCCTTGAGAGACACGTACAAATCGATTGGTGTATCACGCGTTGTCCAGTAGTTAAAGTTGCGTGAGCTATAGGGTGGGCCTTTTTGGGAAAAATTCAAAACATTTGCATGTGTGTGGCCAAAATACGCAATTATATTTTAGGCCACCAGCAGCGAACAAAATAGGTTGTATCCACTACGAGTAAAAGTGTCTTCTCGGAAGTCATGTACATATCGATTGGTATATAATTTATTATTCAGAAATTAAATTTGGGTGAGCTATAAGGAGGACAGTTTTGGAAATGTGTAAATCATTTTCGTTTTTGCGGCCAAAATCCGCACTTACATTTTTGGCCACCAGCAGCAACCCAAATACTGTGCATCCACTCCCCGTAGAAGAAGTATCTCCTTGAGAGACACGTACAACTCGATTGGTGTATCTCTCATTATCTAGAAATTAAATTTGCGTGAGCTACACGGTGGATATTTTTGGAAAAGTGTAAAACATTTTCATATGTGTGGCCAAAATACGCAATTACATTTTCGACCACCAGCAACGAACAAAACATTGAGAATCCCCTACGAGTATAGCGATCTCCTCCGGAATCATGTACAATTCGATTGGTATATATTTTATTATCCAGGAATTAAATTTTCGCGAGCTATAGAGTGGATATTTTTGAAAATGTTGAAACCATTTTCGTATGTGTGGGCAAAATTCGTACTTACACTTTAGGCCACCAGCAGCGAACCAAACGGTGTGTATCCACTACGAGTAGAAGTGTCTTCTCAGGAGTCATGTACAAATCGCTTGGTATGTATTTTATTTTTCAGAAATTAAACTTGCGTGAGCTATAAGGGGGACAGTTTTGGAAATGTGTAAATCATTTTCGTTTTTGTGGCCAAAATACGCACTTACATTTTTGGCCACCAGCAGCAAACCAAAGACTGTGCATCCACTCCAAGAAGAATTTGTGGAAAAGAGTAAAACATTTCAAATGTGTGGCCAAAATACGCGCTTACATTTTCGACCACCAGCAACGAACAAAACATTGTGCCTCCACTCCGAGTATAGCGATCTCCTCGGGAATCATGTAGAATTCGATTGGTATATATTTGATAATCCAGAAATTAAATTTGCGCGAGCTATAGGGTGGATTTTTTTGGAAATGTGTAAACCATTTTCGTATGTGTGGGCAAAATTCGCACTTACATTTTCGGCCACCAGCAGCGATCAGAACATTGCGTATCCACTGCGAGTATTTGCATCGCCTTGGGATACTTATACAAATCGACTCGTATGTGTCTCATTATCCAGAAATGATAGCTATAGGGTGGACATTTTAGGAAAAATTTTAAATATTTTTATATGTGTGGCCAAATCGATTGGTATATATTTGATTAGTCAGAAATAAATTTTCGCGAGCTATATGGTGGACATTTTTGAAAAAAAGTAAAACATTTTCGAATGTGTGGCCAAAATACGCACTAACACTTTCGGCCACCAGCAGCGAACAAAACGTTGCGCATCCACAACGAGTTTAAACATCTACTCAGGAGACATGTACTCGATTGGTATATATCTGATTAGCCAGAATTAAATTTTCGCGAGCTCTGGGGTGGACATTTTTAGAAAAGTTTAAAACATATTGATATGTGTGGCCAATATATGCAATTACATTTTCGGCCACCAGCAGTGAGTATAGCAATCTCCTCGGGAATCATGTACAAACGGATTGGTATATGTCTGATTACTCAAAAATAAATTTGCGTGTGATATACGGTGGACATTTTTGGAAAGAGTAAAACATTTCAAATGTGTGGCCAAAATAGGCACTTACATTTTCGGCCACCAACCGCGAACAAAACATTGTGCATCCACTCCGAGTATAACGATCTCCTCGGGAATCATGTACAATTCGATTGATATATATTTTATTATCCAGAAATAAAATTTGCGCGAGCTATAGGGTGGATGTTTTTGGAAATGTATATACCATTTTCGTATGTGTGGGCAAAATTCGCACTTACATTTTAGGGCACCAGCAGCGAACAAAACATTGTGCATCCACTCCGAGTATAACGCTCTCCTCGGGAATCATGTACAATTCGATTGGTATAGTTTTTATTATCCAGTATTTAAGTTTGCGCGAGCTATAGGGTGGACATTTTTGAAAAATTCAAAACATTTGCATGTGTGTGGCCAAAATACGCAATTATATTTTAGGCCACCAGCAGCGAACCAAATATTGTGCATCCACTCCGAGTAGAAGTATATCCTTGAGAGCCACGTACAACTCGATTGGTTTATCTCTGATTATCCAGAAATTAAATTTGCGTGTGATATACGGTGGAAATTTTTGGAAAAGGGTAAAACATTTTCAAATGTGTGGCCAAAATACGCCCTTACATTTTCGGCCACCAGCAGCGAACAAATCATTGCGCATCCACAACGAGTCTAAAGATCTCCTAAGCAGACATGTGCAAATCGGTTGGTGTACATTTGATTATTCAGAAATTAAATTTACGTGAGCTATACGGAGAACAGTGTGGAAATGTGTAAATCATTTTCGTTGTCGTGCCAGAAATACGCACTTACATTTTCGGCTACCAGCAGCGAACAAAACATTGTGCATCCACTCCGAGTATAACGATCTCCTCAGGAGACATGTACAAATCGATTGGTATATATCTGATTAGCCAGAAGTAAATTTTCGCGAGCTATATAGTGGACATTTTTGAAAAACTGTAAAATATTTTCGAATGTGTGGCCAAAATACGCACGTACATTTTCGGCCACCAGAAGCGACCACATCATTGCGCATCCACAACGAGTTTAAGGATCTCCTCAGGAGACATGTGCAAATCGATTGGTATATATTTTATTATTCAGAAATTAAATATGCGTGAGCTATAAGGAGAACAGTTTTGGAAATGTGTAAATCATCTTCGTTTTTGTGGCCAAAATACGCACTTAAATTTTTGGCCACCAGCAGCAAACCAAATCCTGTGCAACCAGTCCGAGTAGAAGCATCTCCTTGAGCGACACTTGCAAATCGATTGGTGTATCACGCGTTATCCAGTAGTTAAAGTTGCGTGAGCTATAGGGTGGGCATTTTTGGAAAAATTCAAAACATTTGTATGTGTGTGGCCAAAATACGCAATTATATTTTAGGCCACCAGCCGCGAACAAAATAGGTTGTATCCACTACGAGTAAAAGTGTCTTCTCGGGACTCATGTACAAATCGATTGGTATATAATTTATTATTCAGAAATTAAATTTGCGTGAGCTATTGGGTGGATTTTTTTTGGAAATGTGTAAACCATTTTCGTATGTGTGGCCAAAATTCGCACTTACATTTTCGGCCACCAGCAGCGATCAGAACATTGCGTATTCACTGCGAGTATTTGCATCGCCTTGGGATACTTATACAAATCGACTCGTATGTGTCTCATTATCCAGAAATGATAGCTATAGGGTGGACATTTTAGGAAAAATTTTAAATATTTTTATATGTGTGGCCAAATCGATTGGTATATATTTGATTAGTCAGAAATAAATTTTCGCGAGCTATATGGTGGACATTTTTGAAAAAAAGTAAAACATTTTCGAATGTGTGGCCAAAATACGCACTAACATTTTCGGCCACCAGCAGCGAACAAAACATTGCGCATCCACAACGAGTTTAACCATCTACTCAGGAGACATGTACTCGATTGGTATATATCTGATTAGCCAGAATTGAATTTTCGCGAGCTCTGGGGTGGACATTTTTAGAAAAGTTTAAAACATATTGATATGTTTGGCCAATATATGCAATTACATTTTCGGCCACCAGCAGTGAGTATAGCAATCTCCTCGGGAATCATGTGCAAACGGATTGGTATATGTCTGATTACTCAAAAATAAATTTGCGTGTGATATACGGTGGACATTTTTGGAATGAGTAAAACATTTCAAATGTGTGGCCAAAATACGCACTTACATTTTCGGCCACCAACCGCGAACAAAACATTGTGCATCCACTCCGAGTATAACGATCTCCTCGGGAATCATGTACAATTCGATTGATATATATTTTATTATCCACAAATAAAATTTGCGCGAGCTATAGGGTGGATGTTTTTGGAAATGTGTAAACCATTTTCGTATATGTGGGCAAAATTCGCACTTACATTTTAGGGCACCAGCAGCGAACAAAACATTGTGCATCCACTCCGAGTATAACGCTCTCCTCGGGAATCATGTACAATTCGATTGGTATAGTTTTTATTATCCAGTATTTAAATTTGCGCGAGCTATAGGGTGGACATTTTTGGAAAAATTCAAAACATTTGCATGTGTGTGGCCAAAATACGCAATTATATGTTAGGCCACCAGCAGCGAACCAAATATTGTGCATCCACTCCGAGTAGAAGTATATCCTTGAGAGCCACGTACAACTCGATTGGTTTATCTCTGATTATCCAGAAATTAAATTTGCGTGTGATATACGGTGGAAATTTTTGGAAAAGAGTAAAACATTTTCAAATGTGTGGCCAAAATACGCCCTTACATTTTCGGCCACCAGCAGCGAACAAATCATTGCGCATCCACAACGAGTCTAAAGATCTCCTCAGCAGACATGTGCAAATCGATTGGTGTACATTTTATTATTCAGAAATTAAATTTACGTGAGCTATAAGGAGAACAGTTTTGGAAATGTGTAAATCATTTTCGTTTTCGTGCCAGAAATACGCACTTACATTTTCGGCTACCAGCAGCGAACAAAACATTGTGCATCCACTCCGAGTATAACGATCTCCTCAGGAGACATGTACAAATCGATTGGTATATATCTGATTAGCCAGAAATAAATTTTCGCGAGCTATATAGTGGCCATTTTTGAAAAAATATATAAAATATTTTCGAATGTGTGGCCAAAATACGCACGTACATTTTCGGCCACCAGAAGCGACCACATCATTGCGCATGCACAACGAGTTTAAGGATCTCCTCAGGACACATGTGCAAATCGATTGGTATATATTTTATTATTCAGAAATTAAATTTGCGTGAGCTATAAGGAGAACAGTTTTGGAAATGTGTAAATCATCTTCGTTTTTGTGGCCAAAATACGCACTTACATTTTTGGCCACCAGCAGCAAACCAAATACTGTGCATCCACTCCGAGTAGAAGCATCTCCTTGAGCGACACTTACAAATCGATTGGTGTATCACGCGTTATCCAGTAATTAAAGTTGCGTGAGCTATAGGGTGGGCATTTTTGGAAAAATTCAAAACATTTGTATGTGTGTGGCCAAAATACGCAATTATATTTTAGGCCACCAGCCGCGAACAAAATAGGTTGTATCGACTACGAGTAAAAGTGTCTTCTCGGGAGTCATGTACAAATCGATTGGTATGTAATTTATTATTCAGAAATTAAATTTGCGTGAGCTATAAGGAGGACAGTTTTGGAAATGTGTAAATCATTTTCGTTTTTGTGGCCAAAATCCGCACTTACATTTTTGGCCACCAGCAGCAACCCAAATATTGTGCATCCACTCCGCGTAGACGCATCTCCTTGAGAGACACGTACAACTCGATTGGTGTATCTCTCATTATCCAGAAATTAAATTTGCGTGAGCTATACGGTGGATATTTTTGGAAAAGTGTAAAACATTTTCATATGTGTGGCCAAAATACGCAATTACATTTTCGACCACCAGCAACGAACAAAACATTGAGAATCCCCTACGAGTATAGCGATCTCCTCGGGAATCATGTACAATTCGATTGGTGTATATTTTATCATCCAGAAATTAAATTTGCGCGAGCTATAGAGTGGATATTTTTGAAAATGTTGAAACCATTTTCGTATGTGTGGGCAAAATTCGTACTTACACTTTAGGCCACCAGCAGCGAACAAAACAGTGTGTATCCACTACGAGTAGAAGTGTCTTCTCGGGAGTCATATACAAATCGCTTGGTATGTATTTTATTTTTCAGAAATTAAACTTGCGTGAGCTATAAGGAGGACAGTTTTGGAAATGTGTAAATCATTTTCGTTTTTGTGGCCAAAATACGCACTTACATTTTTGGCCACCAGCAGCAAACCAAAGACTGTGCATCCACTCCAAGTAGAATTTTTGGAAAACAGTAAAACATTTCAAATGTGTGGCCAAAATACGCACTTACATTTTCGACCACCAGCAACGAACAAAACATTGTGCCTCCACTCCGAGTATAGCGATCTCCTCGGGAATCATGTAGAATTCGATTGGTATATATTTGATAATCCAGAAATTAAAGTTGCGCGAGCTATAGGATGGATTTTTTTGGAAATGTGTAAACCATTTTCGTATGTGTGGGCAAAATTCGCACTTACATTTTCGGCCACCAGCAGCGATCAGAACATTGCGTATCCACTGCGAGTATTTGCATCGCCTTGGGATACTTATACAAATCGACTCGTATGTGTCTCATTATCCAGAAATGATAGCTATAGGGTGGACATTTTAGGAAAAATTTTAAATATTTTTATATGTGTGGCCAAATCGATTGGTATATATTTGATTAGTCAGAAATAAATTTTCGCGATCTATATGGTGGACATTTTTGAAAAAAAGTAAAACATTTTCGAATGTGTGGCCAAAATACGCACTAACACTTTCGGCCACCAGCAGCGAACAAAACATTGCGCATCCACAACGAGTTTAAAGATTTACTCAGGAGACATGTACTCGATTGGTATATATCTGATTAGCCAGAATTAAATTTTCGCGAGCTCTGGGGTGGGCATTTTTAGAAAAGTGTAAAACATATTGATATGTGTGGCCAATATATGCAATTACATTTTCGGCCACCAGCAGTGAGTATAACAATCTCCTCGGGAATCATGTACAACTCGATTGGTGTATCTCTCATTATCCAGAAATTAAATTTGCGTGAGCTATACGGTGGATATTTTTGGAAAAGTGTAAAACATTTTCATATGTGTGGCCAAAATACGCAATTACATTTTAGGCCACCAGCAGCGAACGAAACATTGCGTCTCCACTGCGAGTATTTGAATCTCCTCGGAAGACTTATACAAATCGATTCGTATGCGTCTCATTATCCAGAAATTAAATTTGCGCGAGCTATAGGGTGGACATTTTTGGGAAAATTTAAAACATTTGTATATGTGTGCCCAAAATACGCAATTGCATTTTTGGCCACCAGCAGCGTATAAAGCGACCAAAACATTGCGCATCCACAACGAGTTAAAAGATATAGTCAGGAGACATGTACACATCGATTGGTATATATCTGATTAGCCAGAATTACATTTTCGCGAGCTCTAGGGTGGGCATTTTTAGAAAAGTGTAAAACATATTGATAATGCAATTACATTTTCGGCCACCAGCAGTGAACAAAATATTGTGCATCCTGTAATAATTGCACAATGGAATTCCTTTTGGTTGAGCTATCTTGAGCGTCAAAACCTTTCTGTGTCTTTATTTATTAATTTGGTTCTTTTTATATTAATTCTAAATACAATAGTATCTTACATTAATATTCTTATTCCTATATAATTTATATGGAGTTGTCACGGCAGACCAACGAATATCATATGCGTATCCCTCAGCAGAGGGAACGCTCGCTGCTCATGGCTTATCATGCCGTATACATTGTTGTATGTATGCGACGTTCTTGGAGCTATGAACGGTCGCTGTCAGCAGAGACGATCACCGTTCTGTGGCTATGCAACATTGTATGTGTCGCTGTGTGTATGCAGTAGAACATACTCAAAGCCATGGACGGTTGCCGTCATGGCTGCGTGTGCCATGCTGACGAATCAGTTTCACTGGCGTGAGAACTGTTCTTTGCCTTGCGTACAGAGCAATGTGTATCGTTTAGAGTATTAAACGGCGCTTGTTATGTGGAGTGTGTTTGGCTGTTCGACTTTTAGTTATTTGGACACTTTGGGAAGTGCCAATGAAATGTAAGCTAATACCTCATTTGGTATTTCTTTAATATGTATTTCCGTTGGTTATGTTGGCTTTAGTTTGTACTCTATAGCCGTTGGCTGCGTTGACTGTGTATGTATGCTACACCTCCATTTTTCAGAAGAATGACCATATAACGTGAGTTTTATGGACATTCTTTTACAATGTTATTAATTTCATGTTCATTAAATGTATTATGTAGTACTTATTATTTAGTTATTTCTTATGTAATTAGAAGGACTTATTATTGTATAAGTTCATTATCATTCGTTCCTTATTATTAGTATTATTAGTATTATTAACCATGGTTTTTATTGTTATTATTATTTTATTGCTCATAAATTTTAATTCTATTCTTATGAACTATTTGTTCTTTGTTAGTTTTGGGATCTATGATGTTTAAATTTTCTCTTAATAGTAGATTTTTAATTTTAAAGGGACCGATATATTTTCTATCTAGTTTATGGCCTGATTCATTTCTTAACAATACTAAATATCCTATATTGAAATTATAATCTACAATCTTCTTATCATAATATTCTTTTTGTTTTCCTTATGCTTATTTAATAGTATCTGAGATCTCCTAAGCGCTATTTCTAATCTATATTTGGCCTCGTTGGCGTAATTGTCTATATTATAGAGTGGAGTTATTTGATCCACTTCATTAATTTGTACCATTTTATGTGGTATTCTCGAAAATACTAATTCATACGGACAGTAATTATGTACTGTTGATGGTGTTGTATTGAAACAATACGTGAAGTACTTAAGCCATTCATCCCAGTCGTCTTTATCCACTGATATGTAGGATCGTACGTATGCATTGAAAGTTCTATGGCTTCTTTCAATTGTACCTAGCGTCTGGTGATGGTGTGCCGTTGAAGTTAGTTTCTCGATTTTCAATAGTGCGCATAATTCATTTAATATGGCGTTTTTGTATTCAGTTCCCATGTCCGTAATGAACGTCTTCATTGGACCATATATAAGAATGAAATTTTCAAAAATTGCCTTAGCGATTGTTTGCGCGCTTTTGTCCCGTATGGGTATTGTGACTAAATACTTAGTCAGGTCACATATCATTGTTATGGCGTATTCATTTCCGTAAATTGATTTAGGAAATGGACCAATGGTATCGACAAATACCGTATCAAAAATACCGTATCAGAAGCTCCCGCCGGCGTAGGAGTTATTACTAATGGACCTTTCAAATGTTTGTTGGTTTTGGTTGTCTGACACGTGTGGCACATTTTGACATATCTAGTTATGTCTTTTATCATGTTTCGCCAAAAATAATACCGTTTTACTTTCTGTATTGTCCTGAAAGATCCACAGTGACCACCTTCAATGGGGTCATCATGATATTTTATCATTATGTTCTGAATAGCTATAGCATCTTTGCAATCAATGTGGGTCACCTTATTTAGTAGCGCTACTTTAATATGAATTAATTTCCTATTGCCCATATCTTTGAATTCATTAATCGAGATAAATTCGAAAATTATCTCACTAGGTGCCACTTGTAATTTGTCAATGCTGTGTTTACAGGCTACTTCTTCGAGGCTCGGGAAGAACTGTCCTAAGTCAAGTTTCTCATTATTAAACAAGTCATTGATTTGTATATATGCTATTATAGATTTTCCACGTTTGATGTAACATCTTGCGGGAAAAATCTTTAATTTATAATATTTCCTGACGTCAGTGTTATTTAAAGGAACATATATACTGGGCTTTTTAATTTTATTTGATTTATGCTGCTCATTCAAAGTATTACTTTTATCCGTATTCATATTATTTCGTGTCATGTATCTTGTCGTTATTGTCAATATTTGTGTTGCTGTTATATTCATGTCCTTGAGATCATGTATTGTTATTCGCGATAGCGCGTCTGCAACGTAATTATCTTTTCCCCTAAGATATTCTACTGTAAAGTCATATTCCTCTAGGTCAAGCCTCATTCTCGTCAGTTTTGAACTTGGGTTCCTCATTGAAAATAGATATGATAGTGGTCTGTGATCCGTACGGACGAGGAATTGTCTTCCGTATATGTATGGTCTAAAGTGTGTTATAGCCCAATGGATTGCTGTTAATTCTTTTTCGATGGTTGATTTATTGCTTTCACCTTTAGTAAAGGTTTTGGAAGCATAGGCGACTGGTAAATGTTTTCCTTCATGTTCCTGAGTCAAAACTGCGCCGCAAGCGTGTTTGCTTGCGTCCGTAATTATGCAAAACTGCTTTTCGAAATCCGGGTATTGCAGTAATGTTGGACTCATTAATGCCTTTTTTAAGTGATTAAATGCTATGTCGCAATCTTTAGTCCATTCGAACTGAACACCTTTTTTAGACAGTCTTGTAAGATGCCGAGAATATTCTGAGAAGTTTTTAATAAATCTTCGATAGTAATTGCAGAAGGCTACGAATCTTCTCGCGCCATCTGCATCAGTGGGTTTTGGGTAATTTTCAATTACTGAGTATTTACTATCATCGGGTAGTATTCCCTTATCTGTACATTTGTGTCCTAGGTATGTTACTTCTGTCATAAAAAATGAACATTTTTTAGGGTGTAACTTGAGATTGGTTTTTCGACATAGTTCAAAAACATTTGTAAGATTTGAAAGCATGTGTTTTTCGGAACATCCTAATACGACCAGGTCGTCCATGTATAGGAAAGCTTGTTCTGGTTTCAAACCACTGAAAGCCAATGTCATCATTCTTTGGAATGAATTTGGTGCTATTTTTAGTCCATAAGGAAGTCTAGTGAATCTGTATGACCCATTATTAGTCGAGAATGACGTAAGGTCTCTAGATTTCTCTTCCAACTGGATTTGATGGAATCCAGACATTAAATCTAAACATGAGAAATATTTAGCCCTACCAAGTTGGTCTAGAATAAAGGGAATTTGTCCGCTACTAGCTTTTTGTTAATCTGTCTATAATCTATTACAAGTCTCCATCTCTTTTCCTTAGAACCAGGGAGAGACTTTTTGGGAACCAACAAGATTGGACTGTTATACTCGGAATACGATGGTTCGACTATTCCATCGTCTATTAGTTTCTTTACGTGTTTGTGAATTTCCTCCTTATGTGTATGTGGTACACGGTAGTTCTTAATATATACCGGTTGTTTGTCCTTAACCCTTAACTTTTGTTTATAGAAATTATTTGTGGTTATTGTTTCCGTTTCTAAACCAAAGACATCACTGAATTCGGAACAAAGATCTTTTAAAACATTTTCGAACTGTTTTGGAAAATTTTTCTCTAGTATTTGCAAAATTTGTGTCTTTCTTTGTTTTTCATTTGAATTGTTTGTAATAATTTCGTAATCATTAATGTCTTCAGTTGTGATTTGTGATTCTTTTATTGTAACTATTGTATCGTTTTGTATTTAAAATGCGAATATATGCATTGTTTGCCTTTACCAAGGTGCTAGCTATAAAAATACCTGGTTGAATTTCTTGGTGAGGTACCAATATGTCTTGATTTGTGGCCACTAGCCTAATATGGCGTATCACCTCAGATCTTGCTGGTAGTGTTAAGCTTTCATTGCATGTATTCGTAATTTCTATTTCTATCTGTTGTGTGAAATTTGGTGGTCGTAGGATAAGGTAATCAAAATCATCATTAAAGTCTAAAATACAATTGTATTTTCTTATAAAATCCATACCGATGATTCCGTCGCATGGTATTGGGAAATCATCGTTCACAACGTGAAAAGTATGGGGAATTAAAAAGTTTTTGTATCTTAGATCAAAATTTGTCGTTCCTATTGATTTTATTTTACCATGTCCTATACCACTTAATGTTGATATTCTATTCGTGTTTATTTCATCTTGTGTAAAGTGAGCAAGTTTTATTAATGAAATATCTGCTCCTGTGTCTACTAATAATGTTATTTTTTCGTTATGGTGTTCTATTTTTTCGTTAACAAAAATACTAAAGTTAAGGCTAAGGTTATACACTTTTCTGTTCTCTGGCTTGATCTTAGGGGAATTTTCTAGTTTTCCGGGTTGTCTTGGTCTGTGTTAGTTACTCTAACGTTACTGTTTCGACCATTGTGGTTTTGTCTGTTATTATTATAATTGTGGTTGTTTCCACGTCTGTTTCCACGGTAGTTAGAATTGTCATTTCTGTATCTATTGTTGTTATTGCGATTGTTGCCATTGCCATTTCTTCCTCTATATCCACCTCTACCATGTGGTCTTCCTCTGTTCCCACGGTAGTTTCTGTTTGACCTGTTTCCGAAGTATAGGATAGTATTTTGTTGTCCAGTAGCGTCTGTGCAGCTACTAATAAATTTTCCTATAGCTTCGTTCATATTGTCAAACTGACCTGCTTCCATGATGAGTTTAACTCTTTCAATGGTGCAATTTTTGGTCATTGCCTTCACCGCGACTTGGGTGGTATATTTTTGTGCCAATGTGCGTGACAAACCATCGGAGATGTATGCACCTTCCAATGATTTTGTCAATTTGTCCAGCTCATCACAATAAGAATTGGCAGACTTATTGTTCTGTCGGATGTTCAGTATTTTGGCTGATAGGACCTCAACTGATTCACCTTTCACAGAACTTGACAGTTTCGAAATTACGTCTTGAATGGTGGATTCATTTTCAAGTAGGTTTCTGGCGTTACCTGTTAATTTTGTCTTAATCTGGTTTATGGCTACCGCTTCGTGGGTGCCTTTTAGTGTATCCACTAAAGAAAGTGCATCTAAAAATGATCTTAAATTCTCAGGTTTCCCATCGAAATCAGGGATTAACCTTGTGGCCGTATTTAAAAATTCTATAACTGTTTGTGCCATATTGACTTCCGTTCCAATTGACTCAATGGTTTTCGTCCTAATTGTGGCTTCACTTTCAATATTATCATCACCTTCCGTATTATCTAGTGTTATGTCCAATTCCTCGTGAAGGTATAAAGGAATTGTTATTTCTATTCCTCTTCTCGAAGCTACATTTAGGAATTTTTCCCTTATATCTCCGTAAAAAGCGTCAGCTGCTACCTTGTGAGCAGTGGTTAATCGATCGTAATAAACGTTGAATAATACCTGTATTTTCTTTAACGATTGTCTAAGAATTTTAAAATGTTTTGATACGGTTTCTTCCCTCGTATCTCTATCAATATTCAGGCACTTATATGATCTACCAAAGGTTTCCCTAATTAGTCGTGCCTTTTGCACTACTTCTGCCCAATGCATTTAGTATTTAAAAATTTAATCTGAGTTTGGGACATTATATATAAGTCTACAGTAGGTAACTATTTTATCCCGATCCATAAGATACAATGTGGTGCTTAGATTTTGTCTAAGTTATCTCCACGACTTGAGTATCTCTTCTTTAGACATCTCTTATGCAATAAATATAACTTAAGTAATAAGTTGACTGCACTTAATACTGTAGAGATGAGTAGGAGGATCCACAATGAATCTATTTGTGAAGTGTGATCGACCACTTCTACATTATTAATGACATTCGCAGTCGGATTACTTATTTTTGAGTTTCTATGACCCATAATTATCCTTATCCACTCAGGGTTTCCTTTCTTTTTTTTTTTTACATAGAAATTATTTTATTAAATATACATACAATTTTGTTTATTATATTTTCTTTTAAAATAATTTTTCTTCTTTTGTCTCGAGCGGGTACTCGCTTATAGACCCTATGTATGCGCTTGGAATCGCATACGAAAATACAAGGAAATTTTTCTATAATAATTTTTCTATATACTATATTCCCGTCTCAATTGGTCATCGCCGAATGGGGATCTTCCTTCTCTAGCCGTCGTTGCCCCTTCTCGAAATCCTCGATTGTTCTCGATTGTTGTACCTTCCTTCATTCTACTGTTGTTTTTCTCTTCTCGCTGTGGCCTCTCTCATATGGCTGGGCCAACTGTCTTTTGGCCAGACAGTATCTTCCTTCTCGCCGCTGACGGATTTTTGGCTATCACGTCAGAGAAAATGTTTCTTTAATCCTGGTGCATTTTGGTGCACTTCAGGATTTAACAGCGGCTAAAATGCTATGTTATTTGGACAAAATGATCCAACTCCAGCTCCTTTTTATTTTTCGACCACCAGCAACGAACAAAACATTGTGCCTCCACTCCGAGTATAGCGATCTCCTCGGGAATCATGTAGAATTCGATTGGTATATATTTGATAATCCAGAAATTAAATTTGCGCGAGCTATAGGGTGGATTTTTTTGGAAATGTGTAAATCATTTTCGTATGTGTGGGCAAAATTCGCACTTACATTTTCGGCCACCAGCAGCGAACAAAACATTGCGTATCCACTGCGAGTATTTGCATCGCCTTGGGATATTTATACAAATCGACTCGTATGTGTCTCATTATCCAGAAATGATATTTGCGCGAGCTATAGGGTGGACATTTTAGGAAAAATTTAAAATATTTTTATATGTGTGGCCAAATCGATAGGTATATATCTGATTAGCCAGAAATAAATTTTCGCGAGCTATATGGTGGACATTTTTGAAAAAGAGTAAAACATTTTCGAATGTGTGGCCAAAATACGCACTAACATTTTCGGCCACCAGCAGCGAACAAAACATTGCGCATCCACAACGAGTTTAAAGATTTACTCAGGAGACATGTACTCGATTGGTATATATCTGATTAGCCAGAATTAAATTTTCTCGAGCTCTGGGGTGGGCATTTTTAGAAAAGTGTAAAACATATTGATATGTGTGGCCAATATATGCAATTACATTTTCGGCCACCAGCAGTGAGTATAACAATCTCCTCGGGAATCATGTACAAACGGATTGGTATATGTCTGATTACTCAAAAATAAATTTGCGTGTGATGTACGGTGGACATTTTTGGAAAAGAGTAAAACATTTCAAATGTGTGGCCAAAATACGCACTTACATTTTCGGCCACCAACCGCGAACAAAACATTGTGCATCCACTCCGAGTATAACGATCTCCTCGGGAATCATGTACAATTCGATTGATATATATTTTATTATCCAGAAATAAAATTTGCGCGAGCTATAGGGTGGATTTTTTTGGAAATGTGTAAACCATTTTCGTATGTGTGGGCAAAATTCGCACTTACATTTTAGGGCACCAGCAGCGAACAAAACATTGTGCATTCACTCCGAGTATAACCCTCTCCTCGGGAATCATGTACAATTCGATTGGTATAGTTTTTATTATTCAGTATTTAAATTTGCGCGAGCTATAGGGTGGACATTTTTGGAAAAATTCAAAATATTTGCATATGTGTGGCCAAAATACGCAATTATATTTTAGGCCACCAGCAGCGAACCAAATATTGTGCATCCACTCCGAGTAGAAGTATATCCTTAAGAGACACGTTCAACTCGATTGGTGTATCTATGATTATCCAGAAATTAAATTTGCGTGTGATATACGGTGGAAATTTTTGGAAAAGAGTAAAACATTTTCAAATGTGTGGCCAAAATACGCCCTTACATTTTCGGCCACCAGCAGCGAACAAATCATTGCGCATCCACAACGAGTTTAAAGATCTCCGCAGGAGACATGTGCAAATCGATTGGTGTACATTTTATTTTTCAGAAATTAAATTTGCGTGAAGGAGAACAGTTTTGGAAATGTGTAAATCATTTTCGTTTTCGTGGCAAAAATACGCACTTACATTTTCGGTTACCAGCAGCGAACAAATCATTCCGCATCCACAACGAGTTTAAAGGTCTCCTCAGGAGACATGTGTAAATCGATTGGTGTACATTTTATTATTCAGAAATTAAATTTGCGTGAGCTATAAGGAGGACAGTTTTGGAAATGTGTAAATCATTTTCGTTTTTGTGGCCAAAATACGCACTTACATTTTTGGCCACCAGCAGCAAACCAAAGACTGTGCATCCACTCCGAGTAGAATTTTTGGAAAAGAGTAAAACATTTCAAATGTGTGGCCAAAATACGCACTTACAGTTTCGGCCACCAGCAGCGAACAAAACATTGCGTATCCACTGCGAGTATGTGCATCGCCTTGGGATACTTATACAAATCGACTCGTATGTGTCTCATTATCCAGAAATGATATTTGCGCGAGCTATAGGGTGGACATTTTAGGAAAAATTTAAAATATTTTTATATGTGTGGCCAAATCGATTGGTATATATCTGATTAGCCAGAAATAAATTTTCGCGAGCTATATGGTGGACATTTTTGAGAAACTGTAAAACATTTTCGAATGTGTGGCCAAAATACGCACGTACATTTTCGGCCACCAGCAGCGAACAAAACATTGTGCATCCACTCCGAGTACAACGATCTCCTCAGGAGACACGTTCAAATCGATTGGTATATATCTGATTAGCCAGAAAGAAATTTTCGCGAGCTATAGGGTAGATACTTTTGGAAATGTTGAAACCATTTTCGTATGTGTGGGCAAAATTCGCACTTACACTTTAGGCCACCAGCAGCGAACAAAATAGGGTGTATCCAATACGAGTAGAAGAGTCTTCTCGGGAGTCTTATACAAATCGATTGGTATTTATTTTATTATTCATAAATTATATTTGCGTGAGCTATAAGGAGGACAGTTTTGGAAATGTGTAAATCCTTTTCATTTTTGTGGCCAAAATCCGCACTTACATTTTTGGCCACCAGCAGCAAACCAAATATTGTGCATCCAGTCGAAGTAGAAGTATCTTCTTGAGAGACACGTGCAACTCGATGGGTGTATCTCTCATTATCTAGAAACTAAATTTGCGTGAGCTATACGGTGGATATTTTTGGAAAAGTGTAAAACATTTTCATATGTGTGGCCAAAATACGCAATTACATTTTCGACCACCAGCAGAGAACAAAACATTGCGTCTCCACTGCGAGTATTTGAATCTCCTCGGGAGACTTGTACCAATCGACTCGTATGTGTCTCATTATCCATAAATTACATTTGCGCGAGCTATAGGGTAGATATTTTAGGAAAAGTGTAAAACGTTCTCATATGTGTGGCCAAAATATGCAATTACATTTTCGACCACCAGCAGCAAACCAAAGACGGTGTATTCACTCCGAGTAGAAGCAACTCCTCGAGAGACACGTACAAATCGATTGGTGTATCACGCGTTATCCAGTAGTTAAAGTTGCGCGAGCTATAGGGTGGGCATTTTTGCAAAAATTCAACACATTTGCATGTGTGTGGCCAAAATACGCAATTATATTTTAGGCCACAAGCAGCGAACAAAATAGGCTGTATCCACTACGAGTATTTGAATCTCCTCGGAAGACTTATACAAATCGATTCGTATGCGTGTCATTATCCAGAAATTAAACTTGCGCGAGATATAGAGTTCACATTTTTGGAAAACATTTAAAACATTTGTATATGTGTGCCCAAAATACGCAATTACATTTTTGGCCACCAGCAGCGAATAAAGCGACCAAAACATTGCGAATCCACAACGAGTTTAAAGATATAGTCAGGAGACATGTACAAATCGCTTGGTATATATCTGATTAGCCAGAATTAAATTTTCGCGAGCTCTAGGGTGGACATTTTTAGAAAAGTGTAAAACGTATTCATATGTGTGGCCAAAATATGCAATTACATTTTCGGCCACCAGCAGTGAGTATAACAATCTCCTCGGGAATCATGTACAAACGGATTGGTATATGTCTGCTTACTCAAAAATAAATTTGCGTGTGATATACGGTGGACATTTTTGGAAAAGAGTAAAACATTTCAAATGTGTGGCCAAAATACGCACTTACATTTTCGGCCACCAACCGCGAACAAAACATTGTGAATCCACTCCGAGTATAACGATCTCCTGGGAATCATGTACAATTCGATTGATATATATTTTATTATCCAGAAATAAAATTTGCCCGAGCTATATTGTGGATTTTTTTGGAAATGTGTAAACCATTTTCGTATGTGTGGGCAAAATTCGCACTTAGATTTTAGGGCACCAGCAGCGAACAAAACATTGTACATCCACTCCGAGTATAACGCTCTGCTCGGGAATCATGTACAATTCGATTGATATATATTTTGTTATCCAGAAATAAAATTTGTGCGACCTATAGGGTGGATTTTTTTGGAAATGTGTAAACCATTTTCGTATGTGTGGGCAAAATTCGCACTTACGTTTTAGGGCACCAGCAGCGAACAAAACATTGTGCATCCACTCCGAGAATAACGCTCTCCTCGGGAATCATGTACAATTCGATTGGTATAGTTTTTATTATCCAGTATTTAAATTTGCGCGAGCTATACGGTGGACATTTTTGGAAAAATTCAAAACATTTGCATGTGTGTGGCCAAAATACGCAATTATATTTTAGGCCACCAGCAGCGAACCAAATATTGTGCATCCACTCCGAGTAGAAGTATATCCTTGAGAGACACGTACAACTCGATTGGTTTATCTATGATTATCCAGAAAATAAATTTGCGTGTTATATACGGTGGAAATTTTTGGAAAAGAGTAAAACATTTTCAAATGTGTGGCCCAAATACGCCCTTACATTTTCGGCCACCAGCAGCGAACAAATCATTGGGCATCCACAACGAGTTTAAAGATCTCCGCAGGAGACATGTGCAAATCGATTGGTGTACATTTTATTATTCAGAAATTAAATTTGCGTGAGCTATAAGGAGAACAGTTTTGGAAATGTGTAAATCATTTTCGTTTTCGTGGCAAAAATACGCACTTACATTTTCGGTTACCAGCAGCGAACAAAACATTGTGCATCCACTCCGAGTATAACGATCTCCTCAGGAGACATGTACAAATCGATTGGTATATATCTGATTAGCCAGAAAGAAATTTTCGCGAGCTATAGGGTAGATATTTTTGGAAATGTTGAAACCATTTTCGTATGTGTGGGCAAAATTCGCACTTACACTTTAGGCCACCAGCAGCGAACAAAATAGGGTGTATCCAATACGAGTAGAAGTGTCTTCTCGGGAGTCTTATACAAATCGATTGGTATTTATTTTATTATCCAGAAATAGAATTTGCCCGAGCTGTAGGGTGGATTTTTTTGGAAATGTGTAAACCATTTTCGTATGTGTGGGCAAAATTCGCACTTACATTTTAGGGCACCAGCAGCGAACAAAACATTGTACATCCACTCCGAGTATAACGATCTCCACGGGAATCATGTACAAATGGATTGGTATATGTCTCATTACTCAAAAATAAATTTGCGTGTGAAATACGGTGGACATTTTTGGAAAAGAGTAAATCATTTTCGTTTTTGTGGCCAAAATACGCACTTACATTTTTGGCCACCAGCAGCAAACCAAATACTGTGCATCCACTCCGAGTAGAAGTATATCCTTAAGATACACGTACAAATCGATTGGTGTATCACGCGTTATCCAGTAATTAAAGTTGCGCGAGCTATAGGGTGCGCATTTTTGCAAAAATTCAACACATTTGCATGTGTGTGGCCAAAATACGCAATTATATTTTAGGCTACCAGCAGCGAACAAAATAGGTTGTATTCACTACGAGTAGAAGTGTCTTCTCGGGAGTCCTGTACAAATCGATTGGTATATAATTTATTATTCAGAAATTAAATTTTGCGTGAGCTATAAGGAGGACAGTTTTGGAAATGTGTAAATCATTTGCGTTTTTGTGGCCAAAATCTGCACTTACATTTTTGGCCACCAGCATCAAACCAAATACTGTGCATCCATTCCGAGTAGAAGCAACTCCTCGAGAGACACGTACAAACCGATTGGTATATATCTGATTAGCCAGAAAGAAATTTTCGGGAGCTATAAGGTAGATATTTTTGGAAATGTTGAAACCATCTTCGTAAGTGTGGGCAAAATTCGCACTTACACTTTAGGCCACCAGCAGCGAACAAAACAGCGTGTATCCACTACGAGTAGAAGCGTTTTCTCGGGAGTCTTATACAAATCGATTGGTATTTATTTTATTATTCATAAATTACATTTGCGTGAGCTATAAGGAGAACAGTTTTGAAAATGTGTAAATCATTTTCATTTTTGTGGCCAAAATCCGCACTTACATTTTTGGCCAACAGCAGCAAACCAAATATTGTGCATCCACTCCGAGTAGAAGTATCTCCTTGAGAGACACGTACAACTCGATTGGTGTATCTCTCATTATCTAGAAATTAAAGTTGCGTGAGCTATACGGTGGATATTATTGGAAAAGTGTAAAACATTTTCATATGTGTAGCCAAAATACGCAATTACATTTTCGACCGCCAGCAGCGAACGAAACATTGCGTCTCCACTGCGAGTATTTGAATCTCCTCGGAAGACTTATACAAATCGATTCGTATGCGTCTCATTATCCAGAAATTAAATTTGCGCGAGCTATAGGGTGGACATTTTTGGGTAAATTTAAAACATTTGTATATGTGTGCCCAAAATACGCAATTGCACTTTTGGCCACCAGCAGCGTATAAAGCGACCAAAACATTGCGCATCCACAACGAGTTTAAAGATATAGTCAGGAGACATGTACACATCGATTGGTATATATCTGATTGGCCAGAATTAAATTTTCGCGAGCTCTAGGGTGGACATTTTTAGAAAAGTGTAAAACATATTGATATGTGTGGCCAAAATATGCAATTACATTTTCGGCCACCAGCAGTGAACAAAATATTGTGCATCCACTCCGAGTATAACTATCTCCTCGGGAATCATGTACAAATGGATTGGTATATGTCTCATTACTCAAAAATAAATTTGTGTGTGAAATACGGTGGACATTTTTGGAAAAGAGTAAAACATTTTCAAATGTGTGGCCAAAATACGCACTTACATTTTCGGCCACCAGCAGCGGCCACATCATTGCGCATCCACAACGAGTTTAAGGATCTCCTCAGGAGACATGTGCAAATCAATTGGTATATATTTTATTATTCAGAAATTCAATTTGCGTGAGCTATAAGGAGAACTGTTTTGGAAATGTGTAAATCATTTTCGTTTTTGTGGCCAAAATACGCACTTATATTTTTGGCCACCAGCAGCAAACCAAATACTGTGCATCCACTCCGAGTAGAAGCATATCCTTGAGAGACACGTACAAATCGATTGGTGTATCTCTCATTATCTAGAAATTAAATTTGCGTGAGCTATGCGGTGGATATTTTTGGAAAAGTGTAAAACATTTTCATACGTGTGGCCAAAATACGCAATTACATTTTGGACCGCCAGCAGCGAACGAAACATTGCGTCTCCACTGCGAGTATTTGAATCTCCTCGGAAGACTTATACAAATCGATTCGTATGGGTCTCATTATCCATAAATTAAATTTGCGCGAGCTATAGATTGGACATTTTTGGAAAAATTTAAAACATTTGTATATGTGTGCCCAAAATACGCAATTACATTTTTGGCCACCTGCAGCGAATAAAGCGACCAAAACATTGCGCATCCACAACGAGTTTAAAGATATCGTCAGGAGACATGTACACATCGATTGGTATATATCTGATTAGCCAGAATTAAATTTTCGCGAGCTCTAGGGTGGACATTTTTAGAAAAGTGTAAAACATATTGATATGTGTGGCCAAAATATGCAATTACATTTTCGGCCACCAGCAGTGAACAAAATATTGTGCATCCACTCCGAGTATAACTATCTCCTCGGGAATCATGTACAAATGGATTGGTATATGTCTCATTACTCAAAAATAAATTTGTGTGTGAAATACGGTGGACATTTTTGGAAAAGAGTAAAACATTTTCAAATGTGTGGCCAAAATACGCACTTACATTTTCGGCCACCAGCAGCGGCCACATCATTGCGCATCCACAACGAGTTTACGGATCTCCTCAGGAGACATGTGCAAATCAATTGGTATATATTTTATTATTCAGAAATTCAATTTGCGTGAGCTATAAGGAGAACTGTTTTGGAAATGTGTAAATCATTTTCGTTTTTGTGGCCAAAATACGCACTTATATTTTTGGCCACCAGCAGCAAACCAAATACTGTGCATCCACTCCGAGTAGAAGCATATCCTTGAGAGACACGTACAAATCGATTGGTGTATCTCTCATTATCTAGAAATTAAATTTGCGTGAGCTATGCGGTGGATATTTTTGGAAAAGTGTAAAACATTTTCATACGTGTGGCCAAAATACGCAATTACATTTTGGACCGCCAGCAGCGAACGAAACATTGCGTCTCCACTGCGAGTATTTGAATCTCCTCGGAAGACTTATACAAATCGATTCGTATGGGTCTCATTATCCAGAAATTAAATTTGCGCGAGCTATAGATTGGACATTTTTGGAAAAATTTAAAACATTTGTATATGTGTGCCCAAAATACGCAATTACATTTTTGGCCACCTGCAGCGAATAAAGCGACCAAAACATTGCGCATCCACAACGAGTTTAAAGATATCGTCAGGAGACATGTACAAATCGATTGGTATATATCTGATTAGCCAGAATTACATTTTCGCGAGCTCTAGGGTGGGCATTTTTAGAAAAGTGTAAAACATATTGATATGTGTGGCCAAAAATGCAATCACATTTTCGGCCACCAGCAGTGAACAAAATATTTTGCATCCACTCCGAGTATAACGCTCTCCTCGGGAATCATGTACAAATGGATTGGTATATGTCTCATTACTCAAAAATAAATTTGAGTGTGAAATACGGTGGACATTTTTGGAAAAGAGTAAAACATTTTCGAATGTGTGGCCAAAAATGCAATTACATTGTCGGCCACCTGCAGCGAATCAAATATTGTGCATCCACTCCGAGCAGAAGTATCTCCTCGAGAGACACGTACAAATCGATTTGTGCATCTCTCATTATCTAGAAATTAAATTTGCGTGAGCTATACGGTGGACGTTTTTGGAAAAGTGGAAAACATTTTCGATTGTGTGGCCAAAATACGCCCTTACATTTTCGGCCACCAGCAGCGAACAAACCATTGCGCATCCACAACGAGTTTAAAGATCTCCGCAGGAGACATGTGCAAATCGATTGGTGTACATTTTATTATTCAGAAAGTAAATTTGCGTGAGCTATAAGGAGAACAGTTTTGAAAATGTGTAAATCATTTTCGTTTTCGTGGCAAAAATACGCACTTACATTTTCGGTTACCAGCAGCGAACAAATCATTGCGCATCCACAACGAGTTTAAAGATCTCCTCAGGAGACATGTGCAAATCGATTGGTGTACATTTTATTATTCAGAAATTAAATTTGCCTGAGCTATAAGGAGAACAGTTTTGGAAATGTGTAAATCATTTTCGTTTTCGTGGCAAAAATACGCACTTACATTTTCGGCTACCAGCAGCGAACAAAACATTGTGCATCCACTCCTAGTATAACGATCTCCTCAAGAGACATGTACAAATCGATTGGTATATATCTGATTAGCCAGAAATAAATTTTCGCGAGCTATATGGTGGACATTTTTGAAAAACTGTAAAACATTTTCGAATGTGTGGCCAAAATACGCACGTACATTTTCGGCCACCAGCAGCGAACAAAACATTGTGCATCCACTCCGAGTATAACGATCTCCTCAGGAGACACGTTGAAATCGATTGGTATATATCTGATTAGCCAGAAAGAAATTTTCGCGAGCTATAGGGTAGATATTTTTGGAAATGTTAAAACCAATTTCGTATGTGTGGTCAAAATTCGCACTTACACTTTAGGCCACCAGCAGCGAACAAAATAGGGTGTATCCAATACGAGTAGAAGTGTCTTCTCGGGAGTCTTATACAAATCGATTGGTATTTATTTTATTAGTCATAAATTAAATTTGCGTGAGCTATAAGGAGGACAGTTTTGGAAATGTGTAAATCATTTTCATTTTTGTGGCCAAAATCGGCACTTACATTTTTGGCCACCAGCAGCAAACCAAATATTGTGCATCCAGTCGGAGTAGAAGTGTCTCCTTGAGAGACACGTGCAACTCGATGGGTGTATCTCTCGTTATCTAGAAACTAAATTTGCGTGAGCTATACGGTGGATATTTTTGGAAAAGTGTAAAACATTTTCATATGTGTGGCCAAATTACGCAATTACATTTTCGACCACCAGCAGAGAACAAAACATTGAGTCTCCACTGCGAGTATTTGAATCTCCTCGGGAGACTGGTACCAATCGACTCGTATGTGTCTCATTATCGATAAATTACATTTGCGCGAGCTATAGGGTAGATATTTTAGGAAAAGTGTAAAACGTTCTCATATGTGTGGCCAAAATATGCAATTACATTTTCGACCACCAGCAGCAAACCAAAGACGGTGTATCCACTCCGAGTAGAGAATCTCCTCGACAGACACGTACAAATCGATTGGTGTATCACGCGTTATCCAGTAGTTAAAGTTGCGCGAGCTATAGGGTGGTCATTTTTGCAAAAATTCAACACATTTGCATGTGTGTGGCCAATATACGCAATTATATTTTAGGCCACAAGCAGCGAACAAAATAGGCTGTATCCACTACGAGTAGAAGTGTCTTCTCGGGAGTCATGTAGAAATCGATTGGTATATAATTTATTATTCAGAAATTAAATTTTGCGTGAGCTATAAGGAGGACAGTTTTGGAAATATGTAAATCATTTTCGTTTTTGTGGCCAAAATCCGCACTTACATTTTTGGCCACCAGCAGCAAACCAAATATTGTGCATCCACTCCGAGTAGAAGCAACTCCTCGAGAGATACGTAGAAATCGATTGGTGTAATTAAATTCAGTAATTAAAGTTGCGCGAGCTATAGGGTGGGAATTTTTGCAAAAATTCAAAACATTTGCATGTGTGTGGCCCAAATACGCAATTATATTTTAGGCCACAAGCAGCGAACGAAACATTGCGTCTCCTCTGCGAGTATTTGAATCTCCTCGGAAGACTTGTACAAATCGATTCGTATGCGTGGCATTATCCAGAAATTAAACTTGCGCGAGCTATAGAGTTCACATTTTTGGAAAACATTTAAAACATTTGTATATGTGTGCCCAAAATACGCAATTACATTTTTGGCCACCAGCAGCGAATAAAGCGACCAAAACATTGCGCATCCACAACGAGTTTAAAGATATAGTCAGGAGACATGTACAAATCGCTTGGTATATATCTGATTAGCCAGAATTACATTTTCGCGAGCTCTAGGGTGGACGTTTTTAGAAAAGTGTAAAACATATTCATATGTGTGGCCAAAAAATGCAATTACATTTTCGGCCACCAGCAGTGAACAAAATACTTTGCATCCACTCCGAGTATAACGATCTCCTCGGGAATCATGTACAAATGGATTGGTATATGTCTCATTACTCAAAAATAAATTTGCGTGTGAAATACGGTGGACATTTTTGGGAAAGGGTAAACCATTTTCGTATGTGCGGTCAAAATTCGTTTAAAGATCTACTCAGGAGACTTGTACTCGATTGGTATATATCTGATTAGTCAGAGTTAAATTTTCGCGAGCTCTGGGGTGGGCATTTTTAGAAAAGTGTAAAACATATTGATATGTGTGGCCAATATATGCAATTACATTTTCGGCCACCAGCAGTGAGTATAACAATCTCCTCGAGAATCATGTACAAACGGATTGGTATATGTCTGCTTACTCAAAAATAAATTTGCGTGTGATATACGGTGGACATTTTTGGAAAAGAGTAAAACATTTCAAATGTGTGGCCAAAATACGCACTTACATTTTCGGCCACCAACCGCGAACAAAACATTGTGCATCCACTCCGAGTATAACGATCTCCTGGGAATCATGTACAATTCGATTGATATATATTTTATTATCCAGAAATAAAATTTGCGCGACCTATAGGGTGGATTTTTTTGGAAATGTGTAAACCATTTTCGTATGTGTGGGTAAAATTCGCACTTACATTTTAGGGCACCAGCAGCGAACAAAACATTGTGCATCCACTCCGAGTATAAAGCTCTCCTCGGGAATCATGTACAATTCGATTGGTATAGTTTTTATGATTCAGAAATTAAATTTGCGTGAGCTATAAGGAGAACAGTTTTGGAAATGTGTAAATCATTTTCGTTTTTGTGGCCAAAATACGCACTCACAAATCGCTTGGTATATATCTGATTAGCCAGAATTACATTTTCGCGAGCTCTAGGGTGGACGTTTTTAGAAAAGTGTAAAACATATTCATATGTGTGGCCAAAAAATGCAATTACATTTTCGGCCACCAGCAGTGAACAAAATACTTTGCATCCACTCCGAGTATAACGATCTCCTCGGGAATCATGTACAAATGGATTGGTATATGTCTCATTACTCAAAAATAAATTTGCGTGTGAAATACGGTGGACATTTTTGGGAAAGGGTAAACCATTTTCGTATGTGCGGTCAAAATTCGTTTAAAGATCTACTCAGGAGACTTGTACTCGATTGGTATATATCTGATTAGTCAGAGTTAAATTTTCGCGAGCTCTGGGGTGGGCATTTTTAGAAAAGTGTAAAACATATTGATATGTGTGGCCAATATATGCAATTACATTTTCGGCCACCAGCAGTGAGTATAACAATCTCCTCGAGAATCATGTACAAACGGATTGGTATATGTCTGCTTACTCAAAAATAAATTTGCGTGTGATATACGGTGGACATTTTTGGAAAAGAGTAAAACATTTCAAATGTGTGGCCAAAATACGCACTTACATTTTCGGCCACCAACCGCGAACAAAACATTGTGCATCCACTCCGAGTATAACGATCTCCTGGGAATCATGTACAATTCGATTGATATATATTTTATTATCCAGAAATAAAATTTGCGCGACCTATAGGGTGGATTTTTTTGGAAATGTGTAAACCATTTTCGTATGTGTGGGTAAAATTCGCACTTACATTTTAGGGCACCAGCAGCGAACAAAACATTGTGCATCCACTCCGAGTATAAAGCTCTCCTCGGGAATCATGTACAATTCGATTGGTATAGTTTTTATGATTCAGAAATTAAATTTGCGTGAGCTATAAGGAGAACAGTTTTGGAAATGTGTAAATCATTTTCGTTTTTGTGGCCAAAATACGCACTTACATTTTAGGCCACCAGCAGCAAACCAAATACTGTGCATCCACTCCGAGTAGAGCATCTCCTCGAGAGACACGTACAAATCGATTGGTGTATCACGCGTTATCCAGTAATTAAAGTTGCGCGAGCTATACGGTGGGCATTTTTGCAAAAATTCAACACATTTGCATGTGTGTGGCCAAAATACGCAATTATATTTTAGGCCACCAGCAGCGAACAAAATAGGTTGTATTCACTACGAGTAGAAGTGTCTTCTCAGGAGTCCTGTACAAATCGATTGGTATATAATTTATTATTCAGAAATTAAATTTTGCGTGAGCTATAAGGAGGACAGTTTTGGAAATGTGTAAATCATTTTCGTTTTTGTGGCCAAAATCCGCACTTACATTTTTGGCCACAGGAGCAAACCAAATATTGTGCATCCACTCCGAGTAGAAGCAACTCCTCGAGAGACACGTACAAATCGATTGGTGTATCACGCGTTATCCAGTAATTAAAGTTGCGCGAGCTATACGGTGGGCATTTTTGCAAAAATTCAACACATTTGCATGTGTGTGGCCAAAATACGCAATTATATTTTAGGCCACAAGCAGCGAACAAAATAGGCTGTATCCACTACGAGTAGAAGTGTCTTCTCGGGAGTCATGTAGAAATCGATTGGTATATAATTTATTATTCAGAAATTAAATTTTGCGTGAGCTATAAGGAGGACAGTTTTGGAAATGTGTAAATCATTTTCGTTTTTGTGGCCAAAATCCGCACTTACATTTTTGGCCACAGGAGCAAACCAAATATTGTGCATCCACTCCGAGTAGAAGCAACTCCTCGAGAGACACGTACAAATCGATTGGTATATATCTGATTAGCCAGAAAGAAATTTTCGCGAGCTATAAGGTAGATATTTTTGGAAATGTTGAAACCATTTTCGTATGTGTGGGCAAAATTCGCACTTACACTTTAGGCCACCAGCAGCGAACAAAACAGCGTGTATTCACTACGAGTAGAAGTGTCTTCTCGGGAGTCCTGTACAAATCGATTGGTATATAATTTATTATTCAGAAATTAAATTTTGCGTGAGCTATAAGGAGGACAGTTTTGGAAATGTGTAAATCATTTTCGTTTTTGTGGCCAAAATCCGCACTTACATTTTTGGCCACAGGAGCAAACCAAATATTGTGCATCCACTCCGAGTAGAAGCAACTCCTCGAGAGACACGTACAAATCGATTGGTATATATCTGATTAGCCAGAAAGAAATTTTCGCGAGCTATAAGGTAGATATTTTTGGAAATGTTGAAACCATTTTCGTATGTGTGGGCAAAATTCGCACTTACACTTTAGGCCACCAGCAGCGAACAAAACAGCGTGTATCCACTACGAGTAGAAGTGTCTTCTCGGGAGTCTTATACAAATCGATTGGTATTTATTTTATTATTCATAAATTAAATTTGCGTGAGCTATAAGGAGAACAGTTTTGGAAATGTGTAAATCATTTTCATTTTTGTGGCCAAAATCCGCACTTACATTTTTGGCCAACAGCAGCAAACCAAATATTGTGCATCCAGTCCGAGTAGAAGTATCTCCTTGAGAGACACGTACAACTCGATTGGTGTATCTCTCAATATCTGGAAATTAAAGTTGCGTGAGCTATACGGTGGATATTTTTGGAAAAGTGTAAAACATTTTCATATGTATGGCCAAAATACGCAATTACATTTTCGACCGCCAGCAGCGAACGAAACATTGCGTCTCCACTGCGAGTATTTGAATCTCCTCGGAAAACTTATACAAATCGATTCGTATGCGTCTCATTATCCAGAAATTAAATTTGCGCGAGCTATAGGGTGGACATTTTTGGGAAAATTTAAAACATTTGTATATGTGTGCCCAAAATACGCAATTACATTTTTGGCCACCTGTAGATTAATGCAACACTTGAGTATTATTTCGCTATCTAGAGCGATCAGTGGTTCTTTATTGAATCTGTTGTTTTGGGCATTTGTCGCCTCTTTTATATCATTTCCTACAACATTAGCGTAACTCTAGTTTACATAAACATATCTACGTACTAATATACACTCAGTACTTACATTCTATAGTTCTTACTTATTCATATATATTCTCCATATATATGAATATACACACATACATATATTCCAGCATATAGTCTGGAGTGGAGTGTGTCCATATACCAAGGGTAGTGGCTACAACTATGTATGAACACAATAGTACTCACAGTATTCATTGACGGCGCCTCGTCAATGCAGTTGCAGCACAATCAAAGCGTGTGAATTATCGCGGCACTTGTGGCATTGAACAAATGCCATTGAGTTTGGGGTGTAACTGGACACCCTTTGATTTAAGACCTTGAATTGTACAGAGTGTTGGTATGCATATCGAATATGGGTCATTCCATATTATATGGGACACTCTACACCTCCACTTTTCGGAAGAATGTTCATATATTTGTAAAATTTATGGACATTCTTTAGTATGTTTATATTCTAATCATTTTACTCTAAAATAATATTTCTTTTGTCATTATTATTATCATCATTATTATTATTATTGGATCCTTTTAATTTTTCATTATTTTGTTTATTTTGTACATATCTTAAGTCGGTTTTTATGCACTATTTCTATTTCACCTGTCCTCTTATCAGCTATTTTAACATTATTATTCTTAAGTAATTCTTTAATTATATAAGGTCCTTTGTATTGTGGGTCTAGCTTATCCCACTCTCATGACGTAGTAAAACTAAATCTCCTATACAAAAGTTATAGTCTAATATGTTCTCATCATATAGTAATTTCCGTTTCCCTTTAAACCTATTTATCATCTGCTTAGCCCTATCATATGCTATTTCATATCTAAATTTTACTTCTTTAGCATAATTTTCTAAATTATATAGTGGAGTTATTCTATCTATTTGACTAAACTGTTGAAATTCATTTGGAATCTTCCCAAAAACTAATTCATAGGGACAGTAACTATGTACCGTTGACGGTGTAGTATTAAAACAATATGTAAAATATTTGATCCATTCATCCCAATCACTTTTATCAACGGATATGTAAGATCTTACGTATTCGTTGAATGTTCTGTGGCTTCGTTCCACAGTACCAAGAGTCTGGTGATGGTAGGCTGTTGATGTCAACTTATTTATCCTAAGCAAACTACATAATTCTGTCAGTAATGCATTTTTGTACTCTGTACCCATGTCCGAAATGAACGTCTTCATTGGACCATAGGTGAGAATAAAATGCTCAAATATTGCCTTAGCGACAGTTTTTGCGCTTTTGTCAATGATTGGTATTGTCACCAAATATTTTGTCAGGTCACAAATTACAGTGACTGCGTATTCATTTCCAGCGATTGATCGTGGAAAGGGGCCGATAGTGTCCGCGTATACAATATCGAATGCCCTATTCGGTGTTTGGGTTAGTGTCAATGGGGCCTTTGTGTTCTTTGTTACCTTAGCACTTTGGCATGCTCTGACGTATTTTCTAACGTCTTTTCCCATATTATCCCAGTGGTAGTATCTCTTAATTTTGTTAAGAGTTCTCAAAACACCACAATGGCCTCCTTCTGCAGGGTTTTCATGATAACGTGTTATAATATTCTGAATAGTTTTACAATCTAATCTATCAATTTTGGTCACCTCATTTAGTAGCGCTACTATAATTTTATTCAATTTTTCAATGCCCATTTCTTTGAATTCATTAATCGAGACAAATTCGAAAATTTTCTCATTGGGTGCCAATTGTAACTTGTCAATGTTGTATGTACCGGCCACTTCTTCGAGCCTAGGGAAGAATTGTCCTAAGTCAAGTTTCCCTTTAGTAAATTAATCATTGATCTGTATATATGCAATTATAGATTTTCCTCGTTTGATGTAACATCTTCCGGGGGTAATCTTCAATTTGTAATATCTTCTGACGTCAGTATTGTTTATTGGAATATATATACCGGGCTTCTTTTCATTATTCGATAGATGATTTTCATTCAGAGTGTCATTTCCACCCATGCAATGTTTTGTCCTTGTCATCGATCTTGTCGTGACTTTTAATATCCTTGTAGTTTCAATGTTAATATCCTTAAGATCACGTATTGTGATCCTTGATAATGCGTCGGCAACGTAATTGTCTTTTCTCCTAAGATACTCAACAGTAAAGTCATACTCTTCTAAATCGAGCCTCATTCCAGTTAGTCTTGAGCTTGGGTTCTTCATAGAAAATAGGTAAGACAGGGGTCTATGGTCTGTACGGACAAGAAAATGTTGTCCATATACGTACGGCCTAAAATGTATAATAGCCCAATGAATCGCAGTTAACTCTTGCTCAATGGTTGATTTGTTGCTTTCACATTTTGTAAAGGTCTTTGAAGCATATGCTATTGGTAGATGTTTTCCTTCATGTTCCTGAGTCAAAACTGCTCCACAAGCGTGTTTGCTTGCATCAGTTGTAATGCAAAACTGTCTCCCGTAGTCCGGGTATTGTAGTAGTGTAGGACTCATTAATGATTTTCTCAAATGATTGAACGCTGTGTCACAATCTTTAGTCCATTCGAACTGTACACCTTTTTTCGATAATCGTGTAAGATGCCTAGCATACTCCGAAAAGTTCTTGATAAACCTTCGATAGTAGTTACAAAAAGCCACAAATCTTCTTGCACCATCTGCATCAGTAGGTATAGGGTAGTTCTCAATTACTGAGTATTTACCATCGTCTGGAAGTATTCCCTTATCAGTACATTTATGTCCTAGGTATGTTACTTCCGTCCTGAAAAATTAACATTTTTCGGGGTGTAGCTTGAGATTGTGTTCACGACAGAGCTCAAAAACATTTGTCAAATTCGAAAGCATATGTTTTTCAGAACAACCCAATACAACTAGATCGTCCATATATAGGAAAGCTTGTTCAGGTTTCAAACCACTAAAAGCGAATGTCATCATCCTCTGAAAAGAGTTTGGTGCTATCTTTAGACCATATGGTCTAGTGAATCCGTATGATCCATTATTAGTTGAAAATGATGTAAGGTCTCTCGACCTCTTTTCCAATCCGATTTGGTGGAATCCCGACATTACGTCTAAGCAAGAAAAATACTTAGCTCTGCCGAGTTGGTCTAGAATATCGTCAATTCTAGGTAATGGAAATTTGTCTGCTACCAATTTTTTATTAATTTGCCTATAATCTATTACATGTCTCCACCTCTTCTCCTCAGAACCGGGAAGAGATTTTTTTGGGAACCAATAAAATTGGACTGTTATACTCAGAATGTGACGGTTCGACTATTCCATCGTTTATTAATTTCTTGACCTGTTTGTCAATTTCCTCTTTGTGAGTATGTGGTATCCGATAATTTTTGATATATACTGGTTGTTTATCCTTAACTCTTAACTTTTGCTCATAAAAATTATTCGTTGTTACTGTTTCTGATTCCAAACCAAAGATATCACTGAATTCAATACAAAGTTCAGTTAACGTATTTTTAAATTGTTGTGGAAAATTTTTCCTTCAAATATGTAAAATTTCCGACTTTCTATGCTCTTTTCTTGACGTATTTGTTAATATTTCGTAATCATTGACATCCTCTGTTTTGATATTTGATTCTTTCAGTGTTATTGTGTTAGTATTCGTGTTTAGAATACGAATAAATGCTTTGTCCGTTTCACCCAAGTGCTTGCAATAAAAACACCTGGATGAATTTCTTGATGAGGTACCAATACCTCTTGACTAGAAGTCAAAAGCCTCACCTGACGTATCACCTCAGACCTTGCTGGAATGGTGAGTTCATCATTGCATGTATTCGTCATTGGTATTTCTATATACTGTTTTATATTGGGGTGGGCGTAGGATAAGGCAATCATAATCTTCATTGAAATCTATTACACAATTGTACTTCCTAATGAAATCCATACCGATGATTCCATCACAAGGTATCGGGAAATCGTCATGTACTACATGAAAAGTATGTGGTATTAAGAAATTCTTGAATTTCATATCAAAGTTTGTTGTCCCAATCGATCTGATTTTACCCTGTCCTATGCCGCTTAGTGTTGCTATTCTGTTTGTATTTATCTGTTGATGTTCAAAATAATTTGATTTTATTAATGATATGTCTGCACCTGTGTCTACTAATAATGTTAGTATGGTGTTTGTGTGATTTATTTGTTCTTGTATAAAGATGCTCAAGTTAAGGTTAAGGTTATATACCTTTCCTTCTATTGGTTTGATCCTAAGGGACTGTTCGAGTTTTCCGAACGGGTTTGGTCTGTGTTAGTCACTCTAACGTTATTATTACGATTGTCATGCCCATTATTCCTATTACGATTTTGACCATGGCGGTTTCCACGAAAATTGCCATTAGTATTGCCATTTCGGTTGTAGTTGTTGCTATTGTTGTTATTGTTCCTATTATATCCACTCCTACCACGGAATCTTCCTCTACCACCGCGGTAGTTGTTATTGTTGAATTTATTCTTGTAGTACAAGATAGCGTTCTGCTGTCCTGTAGCTTCTGTGCAACTACTGACAAATTTTCCGATAGCATCATTCATGTTCCCAAACTGACCTGCTTCCATGATAAGTTTAACCTTATCGATGGTACAGTTCTTTGTCATTGCCTTTACGGCAATCTGAGTGGAATATTTAGAAGCTAGTTCGCATGAGAGTCCATCCGAGATGTAAGCACTTTCTAGTGTCCTAGTCAATGATTCGATCTCGCTACAATAAGCGTTGGCAGATTTACTGCTTTGTCGATTATTTACATTCCGGGTTATGTTGTATCTAGCCAATGCCCTTACTAATAGATCTCTTAGACCCCAGTATTCTCCTAGAGCCTTTTCTCTATGTTCGTTTGTAAATTTTGATAAATTTGAGGATATTACCTCTCTTATGTTTCCTAGTGAACTGATAATAATACCTAAATGTTTTTTCACAGTTTCCTGGGTTATGTGTCTATTCTGGTTAATACATTTATAAGATCTTCCTATGATATCTTTTTCCGTGATAATTAGCCTATTTATTACGTCCCACTGATCCATGGGTACTTATATTTTCTCCACTGAGTTCATTCTATTTAGGTACCTTCTTTTCAACCTTCTGGTATGCATACCATAAATCTTCAGAGCTAAATTAATTTTCTCCACTGAGTTCATTCTATTTAGGTACCTTCTTTTCAACCTTCTGGTATGCATACCATAAATCTTTAGAGCTAAATTATGACCTAGAAGCACTGTTATCATTATCAAAGTTACTTCTACAATTGCAGAATTTGGTGCTTCTTGTGTAATTTCAATTTCATTAAATAAATTTGCTGTTGGGTCAGTTATCTTAGATTGTCTACCACCCATTTTCAAAGGACCGTATATTTACATTTGGATTTCAAGACTTTCAGTTTGTTTTTTGTATAAATATGTAATGGGGAAATCCCAGAAAGTAAAAATTACAAAAAGTTTAATTTAAATTATAAAAAAGATAGATAGACATTTTTTATTATAACATAATTTTTTTTTAAGAGTAATAATTTTCATAATTTTTTTTTTTACAAGAGAAAAAGAAAAAAAAAATGATATCAACAAGATAATTACATTTTAATAATAAAAAAAAAATGATATCAACAAGATAATTACATTTTAATAATAAAAAAAAATGATATCAACAAGATAATTACATTTTAATAATAAAAAAAAATCTTTGCCACGAGCGATTATCGCTTACTGGCTTATACCTCCGCTAGCTAGAGCGATGGTTTTTTGTTTTTATCTAATTTTCTTTTTTTGTTTTAATTTTTTCTGCTGCGTATGTATTGTTCCACTAGGAACTCTATTTCAGATATTCTCTTCCACAGTTGTGTGGCCTTATCCCACGACGGTGGTGGATTGCTGTTCACCGTCCTCAATAGTATGGATTTTTCCCTTTTCAATTTCTGGGTATAGCCTCCTCGGCGCTTGACCCTGTTGATTACTGGTACCGTGGCCTCTTTCGGTTTTTGTTGTTGCTGGCGCCTTCGGTACTCCTCAATTGATAAGGGCTGTGGACCTTCCTTAATTCTTCCCATTATCCTCGCAGCTGACGGACTTTTGGCTGTCTACGTCAGGACAACAATTTGTAGTGGTGCTTCTTGAGCCCTTCCTTGATGTTTTATGTACTAGTGCTTAGTGTAGCACCTAGGCAGGATTTTTATCCTTAGGTCCTTAGTGCTTGGGATAGCAACTAAGGCAGACTGGCAGGATCGCCATGTAGATTAATGCAACACTTGATTATTATTTCGCTATCTAGAGTGATCAGTGGTTCTTTATTGAATCTGTTGTTTTGGGCATTTGTCGCCTCTTTTATATCATTTCCTACAACATTAGCTTAACTCTAGTTTACATATACATATCTACGTACTAATATACATTCAGTACTTACATTCTATAGTTCTTACTTATTCATATATATTCTCCATATATATGAATATACACACATGCATATATTCCAGCATATAGTCTGGAGTGGAGTGTGTCCATATACCAAGGGTAGTGGCTACAACTATGTATGAACACAATAGTACTCACAGTATTCATTGACGGCGACTCGTCAATGCAGTGTCAGCACAATCAAAGCGTGTGAATGATCGCGGCACTTGTGGCATTGAACAAATGCCATTGAGTTTGGGGTGTAACTGGACACCCTTTGATTTAAGACCTTGAATTGTACAGAGTGTTGGTATGCATATCGAATATGGGTCATTCCATATTATATGGGACACTACACACCAGCAGCGTATAAAGCGACCAAAACATTGCGCATCCACAACGAGTTTAAAGATATAGTCAGGAGACATGTGCAAATCGATTGGTATATATGTGATTAGCCAGAATTAAATTTTCGCGAGCTCTAGGGTGGACATTTTTAGAAAAGTGTAAAACATATTAATATGAGTGGCCAAAATATGCAATTACATTTTCGGCCACCAGCAGTGAACAAAATATTGTGCATCCACTCCGAGTATAACGATCTCCTCGGGAATCATGTACAAATGGATTGGTATATGTCTCATTACTCAAAAATAAATTTGCGTGTGAAATACGGTGGACATTTTTGGAAAAGAGTAAAACATTTTCAAATGTGTGGCCAAAATACGCGCTTACATTTTCGGCCACCAGCAGCGACCATGGGACTGTCCGTGGAGGTGGAAAGTTTCTGATTGCCATTCACTTGGGAGTGGCCAGAAATGATTCCTTCATTGGGCAGTCCAAGCAGCTCACTACTTCCACGCAGTATGTCCTGGGCAATGGCTTTTCGGAAACCTCCGTTAGCTAGCTAGAGTGAGAAGGCGAAACAAATGAGCATCAAATCAGGTATAGTAGGTGACTGATGTCACTGAAGCTCATCAAACAATCGGGCATATTCTTTTGTCCTTAGAAGGCGGATGAGCCAAACATACGGGCCAACGGCGGATAGAAACTAAAAGAAGAAAATCCAGGTTCAACATATCGCATCCTGGTCAGCGTCTGATCCATAATGGGCGGCTGCAATCAAATATCCTGGCAGTAGGTAAAATGCAAAAACCCGGTGGGCTGGGTTTGCCTCCCGCCACCGTTCATAATGGCAGTGAAAATACAAAAACGAAACAGAAAACATAAACAACCCCTATTTGTTGACGACCCCCGCAAACGTTATAAGGACCACGATTTACGGATATGCACTTGGAATGTAAGAACTCTATATAGATCCGGTGCAAGTATCCAACTGGCAGATGTCCTCGAAAGTTATAAGGCTGACATTACCGCTATCCAGGAAATGCGATGGACAGGACATGGCTGCACAAGAAAAAGAAACTGCGATATATACTACAGTTGCCATGAAAAAAAACATGAATTTGGTTGTGGATTTGTAGTTGGCAAAAGACTGCGACATCTAGTCTCTAGGTTCAATCCTGTGAGTGAACGAATAGCCACAATCCGCATAAAAGCGAAATATTTTTATATTTCCCTAATTTGTGTGCATGCCCCGACAGAAGAGAAAGATGATGATGCCAAAGACATATTCTATGAGCTCGTAGAGGAAACGTATGACCGCTGCCCTGGCCATGACATTAAGATTGTACTAGGAGATTTTAATGCCAAAGTAGGAAGGGAGAATGTGTTTAATCCAACTATTGGCAATTTCAGTCTTCATGCTGACAGTTCCGACAACGGTATGAGACTGATTGACTTTGCCGCGGCAAAAAACATGGTCATCAGTGGCACAAGATTCCAGCATAAAGACATCCACAAGGCTACTTGGGTATCCCCTGATCAAAGAACTAGGAACCAAATTGATCACGTGGTAATTGATGGAAGGCACTCATCCAGTGTAATGGACGTACGAGTGATCAGAGGAGCTAACATCGATTCTGATCACTACCTGGTAGCAGCAAAGGTTCGCACAAGATTAAGTAGAGCGAAAATCGTGCGAAACCAGACGCAGAGGAAGCTGGACATCGGAAAGCTGCAATTACCAGAGGTAGCCACAGCCTACTCAAGGAAGCTCTCGCAACTTTTGGCACAGAACCCACCCGCTCCCGATGACGATCCTGATGCGCAGTGGAAACCCATTTCCGACTCTATAAAAACTGCCGCAACAACCGTACTTGGTTTCGAAAAACCTCTTCGCAATAAACCGTGGTACGATGAAGAGTGTCGCATAGCAAATGACGAAAAGACGCTGCACGTATGGTAATGCTTCAGTCAATTTCAACGCGAGCTGCAACTGAGCGGTATAGGGAGAAGAGAAAGGAGGTAAACCGTCTCTTTAGGCGTAAGAAACGGCAGTGGAGAAAACGCGAGAGTGAGAAAATTGAGACATACAGAAGGAAGAACGAAGCCCGAAAATTCTACCAAAAAGTTAAAAACGGAACTAATGGACATGGTTCAGGGCCCCCCTTCTGTAAAGACAAAGACGGAAATCTCGTCGCAGATGTGCAGAGCATGTTGGGAATATGGAGAGAGCATTTCTCCGCGCTACTAGTACCTGAGATATCCGATGACGATGGGACAATCGATCACAATATGGACGACGACGTCGATTGCCCCCCTCCTAACCAAGACGAGGTCAGAACAGCTATTGCCCGGCTTAAGAACAACAAAGCCGCAGGAGCCGATGGATTACCGGCGGAGCTGTTTAAGGCTGGCGGCGATGAGCTGATAAGGTGCATGCATCAGCTCATTAGCAAAATTTGGTTAGATGAATGCATGCCCGGCGATTGGAGTCTCAGTGTACTATGTCCCATATTTAAAAAAGGTGACCCGAGTATTTGTGCCAACTACCGTGGAATAAGCCTTTTATCCATAGCATATAAGGTTCTATCAAGTATAATGTGCGAAAGACTAAAACCAATTATCGCTGACCTGATTGGACCATACCAGTGTGGCTTTAGGCCTGGAAAATCGACAACTGACCAGATTTTCACGCTACGCCAAATCCTGGAGAAGACACACGAAAAACAAATCGACACCTATCATCTATTTATCGATTATAAAGCAGCCTTCGATAGTCCGATACGGGAGAAACTCTATGAAGCAATGTCTGAGCTTGGTATTCCTGCAAAACTCATACGCCTTTGCAGGATGACCTTGACGAACACCAAATCCGCAGTGAAAGTTGGTAAGGATCTTACCGAACCTTTCGAAACTAAGCGAGGCCTCAGGCAAGGCGACACCCTATCGTGCGATCTCTTTAACATCTTAATGGAGATCATTATGAGAAAAGCTGCAGTCAATATGAATAAAACCATCAGCAGCAAAAGTCACATGCTGCTCGCGTATGCTGATGATATAGATATCATTGGGCGCACAATTAGAGAAGTTACTGCGGTTTTTTCGAGAATTGAGAAGGAGTCAGCAAAAGTGGGTCTGACGGTGAATGAGGACAAGACAAAATTAATGGTTTCAACGAACAGAGCCTCCACGCGATTAGACCAAAGCGTGAACGTTGATAACCGTTATAACTTCGAGGTAGTGGACGAATTTATATACCTCGGATCTGCCGTGAACAAAACCAACAACGTCAGCCTTGAGATCAAACGGAGAATTGTGCTTGCGAATAGATGTTATTTTGGGCTAAGCAAGCACTTTCGAGATAAAGCCCTCTCTCGAGTAACAAAAGTCCAGCTGTACCAGACTCTCATTCAACCTGTCTTGCTTTATGGCGCAGAATCCTGGGTCCTATCGCAAGCAGACGAAACATCTGTAGGAGTCTTCGAGAGAAAAATACTCAGAAAAATTTATGGCCCTATAGTGCACAACGGCGAGTATCGGCGACGCATGAATCATGAGCTGTATGAGCTTTATCCTGACATTGACATAGTTAAGCGGATCAAGATAACGCGATTGCGCTGGCTAGGCCATGTCAGTAGAATGGATGAAGATGAACCAGCGCGAAGGCTTTTCGAAACCGAACTCGAAGGAAGACGAAAAATAGGAAGACCAAGACTCCGCTGGAGGGATCAGGTTGACGAATCCCTGCGTACACTTGGTATTGCCAACTGGAGAGATAAAGCAAAAGATCGAACTGGTTGGCGAAATATGTTATCTTCGTTTTGTAAGGTCCCTGACCCCCCGGGGTTGTCCGAGACCGGATAAGTAAGTAAGTAAGCAGCGACCACATCATTGCGCATCCACAACGAGCTTGAGGATCTCCTCAGGAGACATGTGCAAATCAATTGGTATATATTTTATTATTCAGAAATTCAATTTGCGTGAGCTATAAGGAGAACTGTTTTGGAAATGTGTAAATCATTTTCGTTTTTGTGGCCAAAATACGCACTTACATTTTTGGCCACCAGCAGCAAACCAAATACTGTGCATCCACTCCGAGTAGAAGTATATCCTTGAGAGACACGTACAACTCGATTGGCGTATCTCTCATTATCTAGAAATTAAATTTGCGTGAGCTATGCGGTGGATATTTTTGGAAAAGTGTAAAACATTTTCATATGTGTGGCCAAAATACGCAATTACATTTTCGACCACCAGCAACGAACAAAACATTGAGAATCCCCTACGAGTATAGCGATCTCCTCGGGAATCATGTGCAATTCGATTAGTTTATATTTTATTATCCAGAAATTAAATTTGCGCGAGCTATAGAGTGGATATTTTTGAAAATGTTGAAACCATTTTTGTATGTGTGGGCAAAAATTCGTACTTACACTTTAGGCCACCAGCAGCGAACAAAACAGTGCGTATCCACTACGAGTAGAAGTGTCTTCTCGGGAGTCATGTACAAATCGATTGGTATAGTTTTTATTATTCAGAAATTAAATTTGGTATCACGCGTTATCCAGTAATTAAAGTTGCGCGAGCTATAGGGTGGGCATTTTTGCAAAAATTCAACACATTTGCATGTGTGTGGCCAAAATACGCAATTATATTTTAGGCCACCAGCAGCGAACAAAATAGGTTGTATTCACTACGAGTAGAAGTGTCTTCTCGGGAGTCCTGTACAAATCGATTGGTATATAATTTATTATTCAGAAATTAAATTTTGCGTGAGCTATAAGGAGGAGAGTTTTGGAAATGTGTAAATCATTTTCATTTTTGTGGCCAAAATCCGCACTTACATTTTTGGCCACCAGCAGCAAACCAAATATTGTGCATCCACTCCGAGTAGAAGCAACTCCTCGAGAGACACGTACAAATCGATTGGTATATATCGGATTAGCCAGAAAGAAATTTTCGCGAGCTATAAGGTAGATATTTTTGGAAATGTTGAAACCATTTTCGTATGTGTGGGCAAAATTCGCACTTACACTTTAGGCCACCAGCAGCGAACAAAACAGCGTGTATCCATTACGAGTAGAAGTGTCTTCTCGGGAGTCTTATACAAATCGATTGGTATTTATTTTATTATTCATAAATTAAATTTGCGCGAGCTATAAGGAGAACAGTTTTGGAAATGTGTAAATCATTTTCATTTTTGTGGCCAAAATCCGCACTTACATTTTTGGCCAACAGCAGCAAACCAAATATTGTGCATCCACTCCGAGTAGAAGTATCTCCTTGAGAGACACGTACAACTCGATTGGTGTATCTCTCAATATCTGGAAATTAAAGTTGCGTGAGCTATACGGTGGATATTTTTGGAAAAGTGTAAAACATTTTCATATGTGTGGCCAAAATACGCAATTACATTTTCGACCGCCAGCAGCGAACGAAACATTGCGTCTCCACTGCGAGTATTTGAATCTCCTCGGAAAACTTATACAAATCGATTCGTATGCGTCTCATTATCCAGAAATTAAATTTGCGCGAGCTATAGGGTGGACATTTTTGGGAAAATTTAAAACATTTGTATATGTGTGCCCAAAATACGCAATTACATTTTTGGCCACCAGCAGCGTATAAAGCGACCAAAACATTGCGCATCCATAACGAGTTTAAAGATATAGTCAGGAGACATGTACAAATCGATTGGTATATATCTGATTAGCCAGAATTAAATTTTCGCGAGCTCTAGGGTGGACATTTTTAGAAAAGTGTAAAACATATTGATATGAGTGGCCAAAATATGCAATTACATTTTCGGCCACCAGCAGTGAACAAAATAATGTGCATCCACTCCGAGTATATCGATCTCCTCGGGAATCATGTACAAATGGATTGGTATATGTCTCATTACTCAAAAATAAATTTGCGTGTGAAATACGGTGGACATTTTTGGAAAAGAGTAAAACATTTTCAAATGTGTGGCCAAAATACGCGCTTACATTTTCGGCCACCAGCAGCGACCACATCATTGCGCATCCACAACGAGTTTAAGGATCTCCTCAGGAGACATGTCCAAATCAATTGGTATATATTTTATTATTCAGAAATTCAATTTGCATGAGCTATAAGGAGAACTGTTTTGGAAATGTGTAAATCATTTTCGTTTTTGTGGCCAAAATACGCACTTACATTTTTGGCCACCAGCAGCAAACCAAATACTGTGCATCCACTCCGAGTAGAAGTATATCCTTGCGAGACACGTACAACTCGATTGGTGTATCTCTCATTATCCAGAAATTAAATTTGCGTGAGCTATACCGTGGATATTTTTGGAAAAGTGTAAAACATTTTCATATGTGTGGCCAAAATTCGCAATTACATTTTCGACCGCCAGCAGCGAACGAAACATTGCGTCTCCACTGCGAGTATTTGAATCTCCTCGGAAGACTTATACAAATCGATTCGAATGCGTCTCATTATCCAGAAATTAAATTTGCGCGAGCTATAGATTGGACATTTTTGGAAAAATTTAAAACATTTGTATATGTGTGCCCAAAATACGCAATTACATTTTTGGCCATATAGTCAGGAGACATGTACAAATCGATTGGTATATATCTGATTAGCCAGAATTAAATTTTCGCGAGCTCTAGGGTGGGCATTTTTAGAAAAGTGTAAAACATATTGATATGTGTGGCCAAAATATGCAATTACATTTTCGGCCACCAGCAGTGAACATAATATTGTGCATCCACTACGAGTATAACGATCTCCTCGGGAATCATGTACAAATGGATTGGTATATGTCTCATTACTCAAAAATAAATTTGCGTGTGAAATACGGTGGACATTTTTGGAAAAGAGTAAAACATTTTCAAATGTGTGGCCAAAATACGCACTTACATTTTCGGCCACCAGCAGCGACCACATCATTGCGCATCCACAACGAGTTTAAGGATCTCCTCAGGAGACATGTGCAAATCAATTGGTATATAATTTATTATTCAGAAATTAAATTTGCGTGAGCTATAAGGAGAACAGTTTTGGAAATGTGTAAATCATTTTCGTTTTTGTGGCCAAAATACGCACTTACATTTTTGGCCAACAGCAGCAAATCAAATATTGTGCATCCAGTCCGAGTAGAAGTATCTCCTTGAGAGACACGTACAACTCGATTGGTGTATCTCTCATTATCTAGAAATTAAATTTGCGTGAGCTATACGGTGCATATTTTTGGAAAAGTGTAAAACATTTTCATATGCGTGGCCAAAATACGCAATTACATTTTCGACCGCCAGCAGCGAACGAAACATTGCGTCTCCACTGCGAGTATTTGAATCTCCTCGAAAGACTTACACAAATCGATTCGTATGCGTCTCATTATCCAGAAATTAAATTTGCGCGAGCTATAGGGTGGACATTTCTGGAAAAATTTTAAAATCCGCACTAACATTTTTGGCCACCAGCAGCAACCCAACTATTGTGCATCCACGCCGCGTAGAAGTATCTCCTTGAGAGACACGTGCAACCCGATGGGTGTATATCTCATTATCTAGAAATTAAATTTGCGTGAGCTATACGGTGGATATTTTTGGAAAAGTGTAAAACATTTTCATATGTGTGGCCAAATTACGCAATTACATTTTCGACCACCAGCAACGAACAAAACATTGAGAATCCCCTACGAGTATAGCGATCTCCTCGGGAATCATGTGCAATTCGATTAGTTTATATTTTATTATCCAGAAATTAAATTTGCGCGAGCTATAGAGTGGATATTTTTGAAAATGTTGAAACCATTTTTGTATGTGTGGGCAAAAATTCGTACTTACACTTTAGGCCACCAGCAGCGAACAAAACAGTGCGTATCCACTACGAGTAGAAGTGTCTTCTCGGGAGTCATGTACAAATCGATTGGTATAGTTTTTATTATTCAGAAATTAAATTTGCGTGAGCTACAAATAGAACAGTTTTGGAAATGTGTAAATCATTTTCGTTTTTGTGGCCAAAATACGCACTTAAATTTTTGGCCACCAGCAGCAAACCAAATACTGTGCATCCGCTCCGAGTAGAGCATCTCCTCGAGAGACACGTACAAATCGATTGGTGTATCACGCGTTATCCAGTAATTAAAGTTGCGCGAGCTATATGGTGGGCATTTTTGCAAAAATTCAACACATTTGCATGTGTGTGGCCAAAATACGCAATTATATTTTAGGCCACCAGCAGCGAACAAAATAGGTTGTATTCACTACGAGTAGAAGTGTCTTCTCGGGAGTCCTGTACAAATCGATTGGTATATAATTTATTATTCAGAAATTAAATTTTGCGTGAGCTATAAGGAGGTCAGTTTTGGAAATGTGTAAATCATTTTCGTTTTTGTGGCCAAAATCCGTACTTACATTTTTGGCCACCAGCAGCAAACCAAATATTGTGCATCCACTCCGAGTAGAAGCAACTCCTCGAGAGACACGTACAAATCGAGTCGGAAATGGGTTTCCACTGCGCATCAGGATCGTCATCGGGAGGGGGTGGGTTCTGTGCCAAAAGTTGCGAGAGCTTCCTTGAGTAGGCTGTGGCTACCTCTGGTAATTGCAGCTTTCCGATGTCCAGCTTCCTCTGCGTCTGGTTTCGTACGATTTTCGCTCTACTTAATCTTGTGCGAACCTTTGCTGCTACCAGGTAGTGATCAGAATGGATGTTAGCTCCTCTGATCACTCGTACGTCCATTACACTGGATGAGTGCCTTCCATCAATTACCACGTGTTCAATTTGGTTCCTAGTTCTTTGATCAGGGGATACCCAAGTAGCCTTGTGGATGTCTTTATGCTGGAATCTTGTGCCACTGATGACCATGTTTTTTGCCGCGACAAAGTCAATCAGTCTCATACCGTTGTCGGAACTGTCAGCATGAAGACTGAAATTGCCAATAGTTGGATTAAACACATTCTCCCTTCCTACTTTGGCATTAAAATCTCCTAGTACAATCTTAATGTCATGGCCAGGGCAGCGGTCATACGTTTCCTCTAGGAGCTCATAGAATATGTCTTTGGCATCATCATCTTTCTCTTCTGTCGGGGCATGCACACAAATTAGGGAAAAATAAAAATATTTCGCTTTTATGCGGATTGTGGCTATTCGTTCACTCACAGGATTGAACCTAGAGACTAGATGTCGCAGTCTTTTGCCAACTACAAATCCACAACCAAATTCATGTTTTTTTTCATGGCAACTGTAGTATATATCGCAGTCTTTTTCTTGTGCAGCCATGTCCTGTCCATCGCATTTCCTGGATAGCGGTAATGTCAGCCTTATAACTTTCGAGGACATCTGCCAGTTGGATACTTGCACCGGATCTATATAGAGTTCTTACATTCCAAGTGCATATCCGTAAATCGTGGTCCTTATAACGTTTGCGGGGGTTATAAGGACCACGATTTACGGATATGCAACTCTATATTGATCCGGTGCAAGTATCCAACTGGCAGATGTCCTCGAAAGTTATAAGGCTGACATTACCGCTATCCAGGAAATGCGATGGACAGGACATGGTTTATGTTTTCTGTTTCGTTTTTGTATTTTCACTGCCATTGTGAACGGTGGCGGGAGGCAAACCCAGCCCACCGGGTTTTTGCATTTTACCTACTGCCAGGATATTTGATTGCAGCCGCCCATTATGGATCAGACGCTGACCAGGATGCGATATGTTGAACCTGGATTTTCTTCTTTTAGTTTCTATCCGCCGTTGGCCCGTGTGTTTGGCTTATCCCCCTTCTAAGGACAAAAGAATATGCCCGATTGTTTGATGAGCTTCAGTGACATCAGTCACCTACTAAACCTGATTTGATGCTCATTTGTTTCGCCTTCTCACTCTAGCTAGCTAACGGAGGTTTCCGAAAAGCCATTGCCCAGGACATACTGCGTGGAAGTAGTGAGCTGCTTGGACTGCCCAATGAAGGAATCATTTCTGGCCACTCCCAAGTGAATGGCAATCAGAAACTTTCCACCTCCACGGACAGTCCCATGTCTCATTACTCAAAAATAAATTTGCGTGTGAAATACGGTGGACATTTTTGGAAAAGAGTAAAACATTTTCAAATGTGTGGCCAAAATACGCGCTTACATTTTCGGCCACCAGCAGCGACCACATCAGTGCGCATCCACAACGAGTTTAAGGATCTCCTTAGGAGGCATGTGCAAATCAATTGGTATATATTTATTATTCACAAATTAAATTTGCGTGAGCTATAAGGAGAACAGTTTTGGAAATGTGTAAATCATTTTCGTTGTTGTGGCCAAAATACGCATTTACATTTTTGGCCACCAGCAGCAAACCAAATACTGTGCATCCACTCCGCGTAGAAGTATCTCCTTGAGAGACACGTGCAACTCGATTAGTGTATCTCTCAATATCTGGAAATTAAAGTTGCGTGAGCTATACGGTGGATATTTTAGGAAAAGTGTAAAACATTTTCATATGTGTGGCCAAAATACGCACTTACATTTTCGGCCACCAGCAGCGACCACATCATTGCGCATCCACAACGAGTTTAAGGATCTCCTCAGGAGACATGTGCAAATCAATTGGTATATAGTTTATTATTCAGAAATTAAATTTGCGTGAGCTATAAGGAGAACAGTTTTGGAAATGTGTAAATCATTTTCGTTTTTGTGGCCAAAATACGCACTTACATTTTTGGCCACCAGCAGCAAACCAAATACTGTGCATCCACTCCGAGTAGAAGTATCTCCTTGAGAGACACGTACAACTCGATTGGTGTATCACGCGTTATCCAGTAATTAAAGTTGCGCGAGCTATAGGGTGGGCATTTTTGCAAAAATTCAACACATTTGCATGTGTGTGGCCAAAATACGCAATTATATTTTAGGCCACCAGCAGCGAACAAAATAGGTTGTATTCACTACGAGTAGAAGTGTCTTCTCGGGAGTCATGTACAAATCGATTGGTATATAATTTATTATTCAGAAATTAAATTTGCGTGAGCTATAAGGAGGACAGTTTTGGAAATGTGTAAATCATTTTCGTTTTTGTGGCTAAAATCCGCACTTACATTTTTGGCCACCAGCAGCAACCCAAATATTGTGCATCCACGCCGCGTAGAAGTATCTCCTTGAGAGACACGTGCAACCCGATGGGTGTATCTCTCATTATCTAGAAATTAAATTTGCGTGAGCTATACGGTGGATATTTTTGGAAAAGTGTAAAACATTTTCATATGTGTGGCCAAAATACGCAATTACATTTTCGACCACCAGCAACGAACAAAACATTGAGAATCCCCTACGAGTATAGCGATCTCCTCGGGAATCATGTGCAATTCGATTAGTTTATATTTTATTATCCAGAAATTAAATTTGCGCGAGCTATAGAGTGGATATTTTTGAAAATGTTGAAACCATTTTTGTATGTGTGGGCAAAAATTCGTACTTACACTTTAGGCCACCAGCAGCGAACAAAACAGTGCGTATCCACTACGAGTAGAAGTGTCTTCTCGGGAGTCATGTACAAATCGATTGGTGTATATTTTATTATTCAGAAATTAAATTTTGCGTGAGCTATAAGGAGGACAGTTTTGGAAATGTGTAAGTCATTTTCGGTTTTGTGGCCAAAATCCGCACTTACATTTTTGGCCACCAGCAGCAAACCAAATATTGTGCATCCACTCCGAGTAGAAGCGACTCCTCGAGAGACACGTACAACTCGATTGGTGTATCACGCGTTATCCAGTAATTAAAGTTGCGCGAGCTATAGGGTGGGCATTTTTGCTAAAATTCAAAACATGTGCATGTGTGTGGCCAAAATGCGCAATTATATTTTAGGCCACAAGCATCGAACAAAATAGGTTGTATCCACTGCGAGTAGAAGTGTCTTCTCGGGAGTCATGTACAAATCGATTGGTATATAACTTATAATTCAGAAATTAAATTTTGCGTGAGCTATAAGGAGGACAGTTATGGAAATGTGTAAATCATTTTCGGTTTTGTGGCCAAAATCCGCACTTACATTTTTGGCCACCAGCAGCAAACCAAATATTGTGCATCCACTCCGAGTAGAAGCGACTCCTCGAGAGACACGTACAACTCGATTGGTGTATCTCCCATTATCTAGAAATTAAATTTGCTTGAGCTATACGGTGGATATTTTTGGAAAAGTGTAAAACATATTCATACGTGTGGCCAAAATACGCGATTACATTTTCGACCGCCAGCAGCGAACGAAACATTGCGTCTCCATTTCGAGTATTTGAATCGCCTCGGAAGACTTGTACAAATCGATTCGTATGCGTCTCATCATCCAGAAATTAAATTTGCGCGAGCTATAGGGTGGATATTTTTGGAAAAATTTAAAACATTTGTATATGTATACCCAAAATATGCAATTACATTTTTGGCCAATTACATTTTTGGAGACATGTACAAATCGATTGTTATATATCTGATTAGCCAGAATTAAACTTTCGCGAGCTCTAGGGTGGACATTTTTAGACAAGTGTAAAACATATTGATATGTGTGGCCAAAATATGTAATTACATTTTCGGCCAACAGCAGTGAACAAAATATTGTGCATCCACTCCGAGTATATCGATCTCCTCGGGAATCATGTACAAATGGATTGGTATATGTCTCATTACTCAAAAATAAATTTGCGTGTGAAATACGGTGGACATTTTTGAAAAAGAGTAAAACATTTTCAAATGTGTGGCCAAAATACGCACTTACATTTTCGGCCGCCAGAAGTGAACAAATCATTGCGCATCCACAACGAGTTTAAGGATCTCCTCAGGCGACATGTGCAAATCGATTGATATATATTTTATTATTCAGAAATTAAATTTGCGTGAGCTATAAGGAGAACAGTTTTGGAATTGTGTAAATCATTTTGGTTTTTGTATCCACTGCGAGTATTTGAATCTCCTCGGGAGACTTGTACAAATCGACTCGTATATGTCTCATTACCCAGAAATTACATTTGCGGGAGATATAGGGTGGATATTTTTGGAAAAGTGTAAAACATTTTCATATGAGTGGCCACTCCGAGTAAAAAGATCTCCTTGGGAATCACTTACAAATCGATTGGTATTATTCAAAAATTAAACTTGCGTGAGCTATAAGGAGGATAGTTTTGGAAATGTGTAAATCATTTTCGTTTTTATGGCCAAAATACGCACTAACATTTTTGGCCACCAGCAGCTCACCAAAGACTGTGCATCCACTCCGAGTAGAATTTTTGGAAAAGAGTAAAACCAAGGGGTACCGACTCGCCAGTTATTCAATTTAGTACTTGGAGAACAGATAGAGAATATGCTTTCAAAGAAGAAATGTTGATGGCTGACTGGAATTCAGCAAAAATGTTCCTCAAATAATCAACTGTTTTTCACTTTGGTTTTGATGTTTTCGTTCGTGGTCGCGTTCTTAATTTCGGGTAGTTTTGTGAAATATTATATTAAAAAAGTGGTAAAAAGTTATTAAATTAATAAAAAATATAATAACAAATCAAATGCAATACGTTTATTCGGTGGAAGTAAATGAAACACGACACAAATCGCGGAAATCAATCCTCAAAAAAAAGCGAAGTATACCGTAAAACAAAAGTGAACAAAACACATTTCCTTTTACTACGCTGTACTCTATATGTTTCCCAAGTCTTCCACGGAACTCGTTAGTACAAAAAATAACTAGTGCACACTCTTAAAGTATTACTCGGTGAGTAAAACATTTCAAATGTGTGGCCAAAATACACACTTACTGTTTCGGCCACCAGCCGCGAACAAAACATTGTGCCTCCACTCTGAGTATAGCGATCTCCTCGGGAATCATGTACAGCAGCTCACCAAAGACTGTGCATCCACTCCGAGTAGAATTTTTGGAAAAGAGTAAAACATTTCAAATGTGTGGCCAAAATACGCACATACATTTTCGGCCACCAACCGCGAACAAAACATTGTGCATCCAATCCGAGTATAACGATCTCCTCGGGAATCATGTACAATTCGATTGATATATATTTTATTATCCAGAAATAAAATTTGAGCGAGCCACCAGCAGCGAACAAAACAGTGTGTATCCACTACGAGTAGAAGTGTCTGGTCGGGAGTCATGTACAAATCGCTTGGTATGTATTTTATTTTTCTGAAATTAAACTTGCGTGAGCTATAAGGAGAACAGTTTTGGAAATGTGTAAATCATTTTCGTTTTTGTGGCCAAAATACGCACTTACATTTTTGGCCACCAGCAGCAAACCATAGACTGTGCATCCACTCCAAGCAGAATTTTTGGAAAAGAGTAAAACATTTCAAATGTGTGGCCAAAATTCGCACTTACATTTTCGGCCACCAGCAGCGAACAAAACATTGCGTATCCACTGCGAGTATTTGCATCGCCTTGGGATACTTATACAAGTCGACTCGTATGTGTCTCATTATCCAGAAATGATATTTGCGCGAGCTATAGGGTGGACATTTTAGGAAAAATATTGATTTTTGATTTGATATATATTTGATTAGTCAGAAATAAATTTTCGAGAGCTATATGGTGGACATTTTTGAAAAAGAGTAAAACATTTTCGAAGGTGTGGCCAAAATACGCACTAACATTTTCGGCCACCAGCAGCGAACAAAACATTGCGCATCCACAAGAGTTTAAACATCTACTCAGGGGACATGTACTCGATTGGTATATATCTGATTAGCCAGAATTACATTTTCGCGAGCTCTGGGGTGGACATTTTTAAAAAAGTGTAAAACATATTGATATGTGTGGCCAATATATGCAATTACATTTTCGGCCACCAGCAGTGAGTATAACAATCTCCTCGGGAATCATGTACAAACGGATTGGTATATGTCTGATTACTCAAAAATAAATTTGCGTGTGATATACGGTGGACATTTTTGGAAAAGAGTAAAACATTTCAAATGTGTGGCCAGAATACGCACTTACATTTTCGGCCACCAACCGCGAACAAAACATTGTGCATCCACTCCGAGTATAACGATCTCCTCGGGAATCATGTACAATTCGACTGATATATATTTTATTATCCAGAAATAATATTTGCGCGAGCTATAAGGAGAACAGTTTTGGAATTGTGTAAATCATTTTCGTGTTTGTGGCCAAAATACGCACTTACATTTTTGGCCACCAGCAGCAAACCAAATACTGTGCATCCACTCCGAGTAGAGCATCTCCTCGAGAGACACGTACAAATCGATTGGTGTATCACGCGTTATCCAGTAATTAAAGGTGGACATTTTTGGAAAAATTCAAAACATTTGCATGTGTGTGGCCAAAATACGAAATTATATTTTAGGCCACCAGCAGCGAACAAAATAGGTTGTATCCACTACGAGCAGAAGTGTCTTCTCGGGAGTCATGTACAAATCGACTGGTATATAATTTATTATTCACAAATTAAGTTTGCGTGAGCTATAAGGAGGACAGCTTTGGAAATGTGTAAATCATTTTCGTTTTTGTGGCCAAAATCCGCATTTAAATTTTTGGCCACCAGCAGCAACCCAAATATTGTGCATCCACTCCGAGTAAAAGTATCTCCTTGAGAGACACGTACAACTCGATTGGTGTATCTCTCATTATCTAGAAATTAAATTTGCGTGAGCTATACGGTGGATATTTTTGGAAATGTTGAAACCATTTTCGTATGTGTGGGCAAAATTCGCACTTACACTTTAGGCCACCAGCAGCGAACAAAATAGGTTGTATCCACTACGAGTAGAAGTGGCTTCTCGGGAGTCATGTACAAATCGATTGGTATATATTTTATTATCCAGAAAAAATATTTGCGTGAGCTATAGGGTGGATTTTTTTGGAAATGTGTAAACCATTTGCGTATGTGTGGGCAAAATTCGCACTTACATTTTAGGGCACCAGCAGCGAACAAAACATTGTGCATCCACTCCGAGTATAACGCTCTCCTCGGGAATCATGTAGAATTCGATTAGTATAGTTTTTATTATTCAGCATTTAAATTTGCGCGAGCTATAGGGAAAAATTCAAAACATTTGCATGTGTGTGGCCAAGATACGCAATTATAGTTTAGGCCACCAGCAGCGAACCAAATATTGTGCATCCACTCCGAGTAGAAGTATATCCTTGAGAGACACGTACAACTCGATTGGTTGATCTATGATTAGTAAAAGAGTAAAAGAGTAAAACTTTTCCAAATGTGTGGCCAAAATACGCCCTTACACTTTCGGCCACCAGCAGCGAACAAATCATTGCGCATCCACAACGAGTTTAAACATCTCCTCAGGAGACATGTGCAAATCGATTGGTGTACATTTTATTATTCAGAAATTAAATTTGCGTGAGCTATAAGGAGAACAGTTTTGGAAATGTGTAAATCATTTTCGTTTTCATGGCAAAAATACGCACTTACATTTTCGGCTACCAGCAGCGAACAAAACATTGTGCATCCACTCCGAATATAACGATCTCCTCAGGAGACACGTTCAAATCGATTGGTATATATTTTATTATTCAGAAATTACATTTTGCGTGAGCTATAAGGAGGACAGTTTTGGAAATGTGTAAATCATTTTCGTTTTTGCGGCCAAAATCCGCACTTACATTTTTGGCCACCAGCAGCAACCCAAATCCTGTGCATCCACTCCCCGTAGAAGAAGCATCTCCTTGAGAGACACGTACAACTCGATTGGTGTATCTCTCATTATCTAGAAATTAAATTTGCGTGAGCTACACGGTGGATATTTTTGGAAAAGTGTAAAACATTTTCATATGTGTGGCCAAAATATGCAATTACATTTTCGGCCACCAGCAGTGAACAAAATATTGTGCATCCACTCCGAGTATAACGATCTCCTCGGGAATCATGTACAAATGGATTGGTATATGTCTCATTACTCAAAAATAAATTTGCGTGTGAAATACGGTGGACATTTTTGGAAAAGAGTAAAACATTTTCAAATGTGTGGCCAAAATACGCACTTACATTTTCGGCCACCAGCAGCGAACAACTCAGTGCGCATCCACAACGAGTTTAAGGATCTCCTCAGGCAACATGTGCAAATCGATTGGTATATATTTTATTATTCAGAAATTAAATTTGCGTGAGCTATAAGGAGAAATTTTTTGGAAATGTGTAAATCATTTTCGTTTTTGTGTCTAAAATACGCACTTACATTTTTGGCCACCAGTAACAAACCAAATACTGTGCATCCACTCCGAGTAGAGCATCTCCTCGAGAGACACGTACAAATCGATTGGTGTATCACGCGTTATCCAGTAGTTAAAGTTGCGCGAGCTATAGGGCGGGCATTTTTGCAAAAATTCAAAACATTTGCATGTGTGTGGCCAAAATACGCAATTATATTTTAGGCCACAAGCAGCGAACAAAATAGGTTGTATCCACTACGAGTAGAAGTGTCTTCTCGGGAGTCATGTACAAATCGATTGGTATATAATTTATTATTAAGAAATTAAATTTTTCGTGACCTATAAGGCGGACAGTTTTGGAAATGTGTAAATCATTTTCGTTTTTGTGGCCAAAATCCGCACTTACATTTTTGGCCACCAGCAGCAAACCAAATATTGTGCATCCTGTCCGAGTAGAAGTATCCCTTGAGAGGCACGTACAACTCGATTGGTGTATCTCTCATTATCTAGAAATTAAATTTGCGTGAGCTATACGGTGGATATTTTTGGAAAAGTGTAAAACATTTTCATATGTGTGGCCAAAATACGCAATTACATTTTCGACCACCATCAGCGAACGAAACATTGCGTCTCCACTTCGAGTATTTGAATCTCCTCGGAAGACTTGTACAAATGGATTCGTATGCGTCTCTTCATCCAGAAATTAAATTTGCGCGAGCTATAGGGTGGATATTTTTGGAAAAATTTAAAACATCTGTCTGCCGTCCGTACGGACGTGTTTCTGTTTAATTCCGCTTCCAATAGTGATTTAAATTCTTGTCCGTGTCAATCCGTGTGCAAATCCGTGTTAAACTAAATAAGAAAAATAAATAAATAAAAATTAATAAATAACCGTTAACAAACCAAACAAAGCTCAACAAACGAAACTAAATAACTTTACAAAATCGAGACAATAAAATTGAAAATACCTATACGATAATACAAACAATAAACAAAACAACAAAATGTGCAAAACGAAAAGAAGGAAACAATAACAACATCAACTAAGGCTGTTTACGTCAACCACACGAAGGGCTTTTTTGCCCCTCTCTGTGTGGTGCATTTGTTGTCCCCCGATCCCTCTCCTATACAGTACAGCATAGACTGTGTTTTCTTCGTCTTCTCGTTGCTGCTCAGTGCTTAAGGCATAACACTAAGCATTGTGTGGATATCAGCGGGAAGGCGGGGGAATCACTGTTTGTGTTTACTGCTGTGAATTTGTTCTGTGTGTTTATATGTCGCAATGGTGTGTAATTTTGTTATACATTATGGTAACATACGATGGTTGAGAACGAATTTTTTCGGTGTGTACTCTCATATTAATATTCATCGGCCTGATGTTCTTGCTCTATGTGAAACCCAGGTGCGCGAGGATTCTGATCCACAGGATTTTCACGTTCCTGGGTACCACACTGTATCCCTTTTTATTTCCCACAGAGGCCTTGTGGTTTATGTAAAAAATGGCATAGTGTTTCAGAGTCAGCGACATTTCGACTCACAAGATCCAGAATTTAACTCTCTTTGGGTAAAATTCAAGATTGGAACACATGTGCTACATTTCAGGTTTCTTTATAGAAGTCCTAATGCGGGAAGGGAGGCATCCTTTAATGGCTTTGACACCCTTTCCGATTCCATTTCTGAGATATTGGGGAATTATCCAGACAGTGAAATCGTTGTTGCTGGTGATTTCAATGTCCATAATTCCTCCTGGTTAACGCATTCGAGCCCTACAACTACGGAGGGCCAATACGCTGAGCTCTTCGCCGCTCATAATAACTTAACGCAATTGGTGAATGAACCGACGCACATTCCGTGTGTTCAAGGGCACAACCAAAATTTACTTGACCTCTTCTTAACTGCGCACCCTGAAAAGTACGAAGTTAACACGCTTGCACCTCTGGGTAATTCGGATCACTGTATCATTTCAGCGTCCTTTTCGTATCCAGCTCTTCGTCTCGCTTCAAACACAGTCCCGAAGCGAACAAATTTTATCTACGAAGAGGCACGTTAGGCTGAGCTCAACAACTTTTATCAGCATTTTAACTGGAAGCTTTGTTTTTTGGACAATGACATAGATGCTGCTGCTGAAATGATCGAGAAGATAATTTTGATTGGTATGAATTCATTCATTCCGACGAAAATTATTTCGGTTAAACCATCGGAAAAAAGTTGGTGTAACCAGACATGCAAGAATGCTGTCAGATGCAAAGAGGACGCGTTCAGAGACTGGCGTTCTAATAAAAACGTTGATAATGAACTGCTACGCAAACAGGCAAGATCCAAGTGTGCCAAAGTACTTCGACGCGAAAAGTGTCTTCACGAACAGCATATTCGTGCTAAAGTCCTTTCTTTCCCTGGTGGAAGTAAGAACTTTTGGTCATTTGCAAGAAGAATAAAGGATAGTTCTTCCTCTATCCCAACTCTTCTTAAAGATGTCATAACATTCACTAAGCCGGTTGATAAAGCTAACCTCTTGGCTGAAATGTTTGCAAGGAACTCTTCCTTGCCGGATAGCAATCAACCACTCCCCGTGATCAATTACGTATCTTGTTCCATGCCCAAGATATTTTTTCGAACGCGAGGAGTTAAAAAGGTTCTTGCGAATCTCGTCGTAGGTAAATCCCCGGGCCCGGATGGCATATCTGCACTGGTCTTGAGTAGGTGCTCTTCGACACTGGCGTGTCCACTGCGCAATCTTTTCAACCTTGCATACCGTGCCAGAGTCTTCCCGGCGCGTTGGAAGATTGCTAATGTCCAGCCAATCCCTAAAATTGCAATTGCAATTTGTTCTGCGCTCTCGAAGGTTATGGAGAGCATGGTTAACCACCATCTAGTGAAGTATCTTGAGTCCAATGACATTGTTAATGATCGGCAGTATGGCTTCCGTAGAATGAGATCTACTGGAGACCTGATGGCGTTCCTTTCGGAACAGTGGAGTCGATCCATCCACCGGCTTGGTGAGAGTAAGGTAGTGGCTCTTGATATTTCCAAGGCCTTTGACAGAGTATGGCACGATGCACTCTTATCAAAGCTCGCTGCTTTTGGTGTCGGCGATAACTTCACTCGATTTATATACAGTTTTCTCAGAGATCGCACTATACGAGTTGTTGTAGATGGGGTTTCATCCGACGAGCATAAATTGACTGCAGGTGTACCACAGGGCTCTGTTCTTTTTTTCTTATTTTCATTGACGATCTCCTGGGTCAGACTGTGAATCCAATCTACTCTTTTGCCGATGACAGTAACCTCTGCCATTCTTATTGATTCGATCGTAGGCCAAGACTTCAAGAGATTGAAGTCAAACGCCGGACGATGAATGAAACACTCGACCGCGATCTGGTGTCCATTGTTGAATGGGGTCGAAGGAATAGAGTAGATTTTAATGCCAGTAAGACCCAGTGTTGTTTGTTGTCGCATAAACGTATTGCTGACCCAGGTGTGTCGTCATTGTCTATGGACGGTGTGGATACTGATGAATCAGACGCTCTTGATGTTCTGGGCATGAAAATACAATGTGATGTCCGTTGGGCAAAACATGTATTTGAAGTGTCGAAAGATGCATTCAAGTGTCTAGGCTTTTTAAAGCGGTGCAAGAAATACTTCACTCCATCTGATCTTCTCAATATCTACACCACCTACATCAGGCCAAAGATGGAGTATAACTCCCATATATGGGCAGGTGCTCCTAGGACTTCTTTGGAGCTTCTCGACCGTGTCCAGAGGAGGGCGACGGTGTTAATAGGGGACAGTAGGGTATCCAACTCTATTGCCTCCCTTGAGCATCGTCGAAATGTGGGTTGCGTGTCACTGTTCTATCGATATTTCCACGGTATGTGTTCCTCGGACATCCGTCAACTTATGCCGGACGTGAGGATATTTAGCCGAAGTACGCGGCTTTCCGTTTTTTATCGAGTGGCCGATTGACCGCACTACACACTATAGAGAAAATTCGTTCTTCAGCCGTACAGTCCGTATGTGGAATAAACTTCCGGCTAGTGTATTTCCCACCAATTGTGACATACAAACATTCAAGTTAAATATAAACAGACACTACTCCCTCTTTCCACCCTCTACTACCTCAATTTTCCTTCGCCAACACAATGCACCGCATTTATAGGGGTATCCCCTGAGTGGCGGTTTGATAAAAAAAAAAAAAAAATATGTATGCCCAAAATACGCAATTACATTTTTGGCCACCAGCAGCGAATAAAGCGACCAAAATATTGCGCATCCACAACGAGGTTAAAGATATAGTCAGGAGACATGTACAAATCGATTGCTATATATCTGATTAGCCAGAATTAAATTTTTGCGAGCTCTAGGGTGGACATTTTTAGAAAAGTGTAAAACATATTGATATGTGTGGCCAAAATATGCAATTACATTTTCGGCCACCAGCAGTGAACAAAATATTGTGCATCCACTCCGAGTATAACGATCTCCTCGGGAATCATGTACAAATGGATTGGTATATGTCTCATTACTCAAAAATAAATTTGCGTGTGAAATACGGTGGACATTTTTGGAAAAGAGTAAAACATTTTCAAATGTGTGGCCAAAATACGCACTTACCAGCAGCGAACAACTCAGTGCGCATCCACAACGAGTTTAAGGATCTCCTCAGGCAACATGTGCAAATCGATTGGTATATATTTTATTATTCAGAAATTAAATTTGCGTGAGCTATAAGGAGAAATTTTTTGGAAATGTGTAAATCATTTTCGTTTTTGTGTCTAAAATACGCACTTACATTTTTGGCCACCAGCAACAAACCAAATACTGTGCATCCACTCCGAGTAGAGCATCTCCTCGAGAGACACGTACAAATCGATTGGTGTATCACGCGTTAGCCAGTAGTTAAAGTTGCGCGAGCTATAGGGCGGGCATTTTTGCAAAAATTCAAAACATTTGCATGTGTGTGGCCAAAATACGCAATTATATTTTAGGCCACAAGCAGCGAACAAAATAGGTTGTATCCACTACGAGTAGAAGTGTCTTCTCGGGAGTTATGTACAAACCGATTGGTATTTATTTTATTATTCAGAAATTAAATTTGCGTGACCTATAAGGAGGACAGTTTTGGAAATGTGTAAATCATTTTCGTTTTTGTGGCCAAAATCCGCACTTAGATTTTTGGCCACCAGCAGCAACCCAAATATTGTGCATCCACTCCGAGTAGAAGTGTCTCCTTGAGAGACCCGTACAACTCGATTGGTGAATCTCTCATTATCTAGAAATTAAATTTGCGTGAGCTATACGGTGGATATTTTTGGAAAAGCGTAAAACATATTCATATGTGTGGCCAAAATACCCACAACATTTTCGGCCACCAGCAGCGAACTAAACATTGTACATCCACCAAAAGATCTCCTTGGGAGTCATGTACAAATCGATTGGTACATATTTTATTATTCAGAAATTAAATTTGGGTGAGCTATAAGGAGGACAGTTTTGGAAATGTGTAAATCATTTTCGTTTTCGTGGCAAAAATACGCACGTACATTTTCGGCCACCAGCAGCGAAAAAAACATTGTGCATCCACTCTGAGTATAACGATCTCCTCAGGAGACATGAACAAATCGATTGCTATATATCTGGTTAGCCAGAAAGAATGTTGAAACCATTTTCGTATGTGTGGGCAAAATTCGCACTTACACTATAGGCCACCAGCAGCGAACAAAACAGCGTGTATCCACTGCGAGTAGAAGTGTCTTCTCGGGAGTCATGTACAAATCGATTGGTATTTATTTTATTATTCAGAGATTAAATTTGCGTGTGCTATAAGGAGGACAGTTTTGGAAATGTGTAAAACATTTTCATATGTGTGGCCAAAATACGCAATTACATTTTCGACCACCAGCAGCGAACAAAACATTGCGTCTCCACTGCGAGTATTTGAATCTCCTCGGAAGACTTGTACAAATCGACTCGTATGCGTCTCATTATCCAGAAATTAAATTTGCGCGAGCTGTAGGGTGGACATTTTTGGAAAAATTTAAAACATTTGTATATGTGTGCCCAAAATACGCAATTACATTTTTGGCCACCAGCAGCGAATAAAGCGATCTGATTAGCCAGAAATAAATTTTCGCGAGCTTTATGGTGGACATTTTTGAAAACCTGTAAAATATTTTCGAATGTGTGGCCAAAATAAGCACTTACATTTTCGAAAACCAGCAGCGAACAAAACATTGTGCCTCCACTCCGAGTATAGCGATCTTCTCGGGAGTCATGTACAACTCGATTGGTGTATATTTTATTATCCAGAAATTAAATTTGCGCGAGCTATAGGGTTGATTTTTTTTGGAAATGTGTAAACCATTTTCATATGTGAGGGCAAAATTCGCACTTACATTCTCGGCCACCAGTAGCGAACAAAACATTGCGTATCCACTGCGAGTATTTGCATCGCCTTGGGATACTTATACAAATCGACTCGTATGTGTCTCATTATCCAGAAAAGATATTTGCGCGAGGTATAGTGTGGACATTTTAGGAAAAATTTGAAACATTTTTATATGTGTGGCCAAATCGATTGGTATATATCTGATTAGCCAGAAATAAATTTTCGCGAGCTATATGGTGGACATTTTTGAAAACGAGTAAAACATTTTCGAATGTGTGGCCAAAATACGCACTAACATTTTCGGCCACCAGCAGCGAACAAAACAAGATCTACTCAGGAGACATGTACTCGATTGGTATATATCTGATTAGCCAGAATTAAATTTTCGCGAGCTCTGGGGTGGACATTTTTAAAAAAGTGCAAAACATATTGATATGTGTGGCCAATATATTCAATTACATTTTCGGCCACCAGCAGTGAGTATAACTATCTCCTCGGAAATCATGCACAGACGGATTGGTACATGCCTGATTACTCAAAAATAAATTTGCGTGTGATATACGGTGGACATTTTTGGAAAAGAGTAAAACATTTCAAATGTGTGGCCAAAATACGCACTTACATTTTCGGCCACCAACCGCGAACAAAACATTGTGCATCCACTCCGAGTATAACGATCTCCTCGGGAATCATGTACAATTCGATTGGTATATATTTTATTATCCAGAAATTAAATTTGCGCGAGCTATAGGGTGGATTTTTTTGGAAATGTGTAAACCATCTTCGTATGTGTGGGCAAAATTCGCACTTACATTTTAGGGCACCAGCAGCGAACAAAACATTGTGCATCCACTCCGAGTATAACGCTCTCCTCGGGAATCATGTACAATTCGATTGGTATATATTTTATTATGCAGTATTTAAATGTGCGCGAGCTATAGGGTGGACATTTTTGGCAAAATTCAAAATATCTGCATGTGTGTGGCCAAAATACGCAATTATATTTTAGGCCATCAGCAGCGAACCAAATATTGTGCATCCACTCCGAGTAGAAGTATATCCTTGAGGGACACGTACAACTCGATTGGTTTATCTCTGATTATCCAGAAATTAAATTTGTGTGTGATATACGGTGGAAATTTTTGGAAAGAGTAAAACATTTTCAAATGTGTGGCCAAAATACGCCCTTACATTTTCGGCCACCAGCAGCGAACAAATCATTGCGCATCCACAACGAGTTTAAAGATCTCCTCACGAGACATGTGCAAATCGATTAGTGTACATTTCATTATTCAGAAATTAAATTTGCGTGAGCTATAAGGAGGAAATATGTCAATCACTTTCGTTTTCCTGGCCAAAATACGCACTTACACTTTCGGCCACCAGCAGCGAACAAAACATTGTGCATCCACTCCGAGTATAACGATCCCCTCAGGAGACATGTACAAATTGATTGGTATATATCCGATTAGCCAGAAATAGATTTTCGCGAGCTATATGGTGGACATTTTTGAAAAACTGTAAACCGTTTTCGAATGTGTGGCCAAAATAAGCACTTACATTTTCGGCAACCAGCAGTGAAAAAAACATTACGAATTCAAACGAGATTAAAGATCTACTCAGGAGACACGTACAAATCGATTGGAGTAACTCTGATTATCTAGAAATTAAATGTGCGTGTGATATACGGTGGACATTTTTGGAAAAGAGTAAAACATTTTCGAATGTGTGGCCAAAATACGCACTTACACTTTAGGTCACCAGCAGCGAACAAAACAGTGTCTATCCACTACGAGTAGAAGTGTCTTCTCGGGAGTCATGTACAAATCGATTGGTATATATTTTATTATTCAGAAATTAAACTTGCGTGAGCTATAAGGAGGACAGTTTTGGCATTGTGTAAATCATTTTCATTTTTGTGGCCAAAATACGCACTTACATTTTTGGCCACCAGCAGCAAACCAAAGACTGTGCATCCACTCCAAGTAGAATTTTTGGAAAAGAGTAAAACATTTCAAATACGTGGCCAAAATACGCACTTACAGTTTCGGCCACCACCCGCGAACAAAACATTGTGCCTCCACTCCGAGTATAGCGATCTCCTAGGCAATCATGTACAATTCCATTGGTATATATTTAATTATCCAGGAATTAAATTTGCGCGAGCTATAGGGTGGATTTTTTTGGAAATGTGTAAACCATTTTCGAATGTGTGGGCAAAATTCGCATTTACATTTTCGGCCACCAGCAGCGATCAAAACATTGCGTATCCACTGCGAGTATTTGCATCGCATTGGGATACTTATACAAATCGACTCGTATGTGTATCATTATCCAGAAATGATATTTGCGCGAGCTATTTTAGGAAAAATTTAGGAAAAATTTAAAATATTTGTATATGTGTGGCCAAATCGATTGGTATGTATCTGATTAGCCAGAAATAAATTTTCGCGAGCTATATGGTGGACATTTTTGAAAAAGAGTAAAACATTTTCGAATGTGTGGCCAAAATACGCACTAACATTTTCGCCCACCAGCAGCGATCAAAACATTGCGTATCCACTGCGAGTATTTGCATCGCATTGGGATACTTATACAAATCGACTCGTATGTGTCTCATTATCCAGAAATGATATTTGCGCGAGCTATTTTAGGAAAAATTTAGGAAAAAATTAAAATATTTGTATATGTGTGGCCAAATCGATTGGTATATATCTGATTAGCCAGAATTAAATTTTCGCGAGCTCTGGGGTGGACATTTTTAAAAAAGTGTAAAACATATTGATATGTGTGGCCAATATAAGCAATTACATTTTCGGCCACCAGCAGTGAGTATAACAATCTCCTCGGGAATTATGTACAAACGGATTGGTACATGCCTGAGTACTCAAAAATAAATTTGCGTGTGATATACGGTGGACATTTTTGGAAAAGAGTAAAACATTTCAAATGTGTGGCCAAAATACGCACTTACATTTTCGGCCACCAACCGCGAACAAAACATTGTGCATCCACTCCCAGTATAACGATCTCCTCGGGAATCATGTACAATTCGATTGATATATATTTTATTATCCAGAAATAAAATTTGCGCGAGCTATAGGGCGGATTTTTTTGAAATGTGTAAACCATTTTCGTATGTGTGGGCAAAATTCGTACTTACATTTTAGGGCACCAGCAGCGAACAAAACATTGTGCATCCACTCCGAGTATAGCGATCTTGTTGAACGAATATTTTATACAACTATGTATCTAACTTCAGTGTACATATAATTGCAACTATGCACTTACAGTATAAATGCAACTTTGGTGTAATGAGAGTTGTCAAATAAAACTTCCTCTTCCGATCTGATAGTTTAACATAACCACACGCGTTTCATTTTCATTGTGCAAAAGTTACTTCAACAGGTTATGGGCCTATAAAGTGTTTTTTAAAGTACAAGTTTTTTTCACGTAACATAATGAGCTCCAAGTTATCATTCCCATTTGAAAAGTTACGAGGACGAGAAAACTTCGACATATGGAAGCAGCAAGCCAAGTCTTACTTGGTGATAAAAGGGCTGTGGAAGGTGGTGGAATGTGCTCTGGACGCAAATGCCACTGCAGCTCAAAAAGAGTCAGACTGCCGTGCGTCTGCGGAAATTTACTTGATGGTGGAACCGAGCAACTTTGGGCTTATTGCCGAAAAACGAACGGCAAAAGAGGCTTGGGACAGTCTTATTGAGGCGTACGAGGACAAGGGACTAACCAGTTGAGTTGCTTAAAACCTTAGTTCATCTAAAGTTATCCGACTTTCCCTCTATGCAAGAATACATAAACGCCATGGTGCTTACTTCCATTAAAGTAAAAAATGCTGGACTTGCAATTGAAGAGGAACTGATTGCGTCGTTGTTGTTGGCCGGGTTGCCAAGTGAATTCAGACCACTGGTGTTAGCTATTGAAAATACAAAAAAAAAGCTAACTGTGGATGCCATAAAATCATTGTTGCTACAAGACTCAAAGTTCGATGGAAGGAGCGGTGACGAATTGGCGTTATATTCAGGCGCAAACAACAACACAAATAACAAGCCGAAAAAGAAAACGTTTCGGTGTCATTATTGTAAAAATCCTGGAGACTTCGCAAAAAATTGTCCCTTAAAATCAAATAGGGACAATAATCATGTTCTGCTGGCAACCCTATGCACAAATGTCAAAGATGCCAACGACTGGCATATTGATTCAGGGGCCACAAACCACATGACACACTGTGACAAATACTTACAAAACAAAGTGTCAAGAACAAACAAAGCAATTACAATTGCAGATAATAGCAAATTAAAAGTGGCAAGTGTTGGTGAAGTTAACCTTGTTAGCAATAGCATTGGCAAAAACATCAAAGTGAAAAATGTTGAATATGTGCCGAATTTATGCACAAATCTTTTGTCAGTGAGCCAAATGGCGACAAATGGAAAAAAAATTGTTTTCCAGGACAAATGGTGCAAGATATTTGATAAAGGCAACAATCTACTTGCATCTGCGGATTTAGTTGATGGCCTATACAAACTAAATTGCAAGCAAAGTTATGATAACGATGTCGGTGCGTTTGCGGCTATAAATTACAACTTGTGGCATAGAAGATTTGGACATGTGAGTAACAAATTGATGTCTGCAACGGGAAATGCATGTGGTGCGGATTTTAAACCTGAGGCCAATGTTAAGTGTGTTGTGTGTATTAAAGGCAAACAAGCCCGAGTGCCATTTAAAGACAGTGAAAACACAGCTGGAAGTGTTTTGGATGTTGTGCACAGTGACGTAATGGGACCGTTTAAAGTGGCATCATTTTCTGGTGGGTTATACATACTGACATTTGTCGATGATTATACACGGAAGGTATTTGCAATACCAATTAAATCAAAATCCGATGTATTCGACGAGTTTGTAAAATTCAAAAGCTTTGTTGAAAATCAGTGCTCCAAACACATTAAATTACTGCGGACAGACAATGGCACAGAGTATATAAACAAACGTTTTGAACAATACATTTCAAAACATGGAATTTTACATCAAACCACAGCTCCATACACCCCTGAACAGAACGGCGTGGCAGAGCGAATGAATCGCACTCTGATGGAGCGTGTTCGGTGCATGCTACTAGATGCTAAATTGAATCATAAATATTGGGCAGAAGCGGTGAATGCGGCAGCGTATGTGTTAAATCGAATTAACAGACAACCAAACCTGGCAAGCCCTGAAGAACTTTGGTCAGGCAACAAACCCGATCTGAAATTTCTACGAGTTTTTGGTTGCAGAGCATTAATCCATATACCAAAACAAAAACGTGAAAGTAAATTAGCAACAAAATCAATTGAATGCATATTTGTTGGCTACAGTAATAAAAGTAAGGCATATCGATTATTCAACCCGGTTACAAAATCAATTGTAATCAGCCGCGACGTGGTCTTTCTGGAAAATGAAACTCCAATATCATTATCTGAATCAAATACTTGGAATCAATCAATTGACTGCGATGCCAATTCAGAAGAGGGACCTACAGTTAATGAACTGTCATCGGGTGCCATTGAAGAAGCTAGAACAGAGGTGGTGAGTGATGCAGAGGTGAACGGTAATGCAATTTCAACAAACGATAGCAGCGATGATAGCGATGATTTTCTGGGATTTGATGAGGACGAAGATGGTAACGATGAAACGACTGTGCCGGAGGAAGATGTCAGCCTAGCCAATTCAGAGGTACGTAGATCTGAACGTATTAATAATCAGTTGCAAACCGCCAATAATTTTTGCGCGATGAGTTATATCCTTAAAGATCCTGAAACAGTTGATGAAGCTCTGTCCAGTGAAAGCGCTGATGAATGGAAGAGCGCTATGGAGAGTGAAATGGCTTCACATTTAGCCAACGAGACGTGGGAACTCACGATGCTACCCCCCCAAAAAATGCCATTAAATGCAAGTGGGTTTTTAAAACTAAACTGAACGCTGATGGTGAACCAGCCAGATACAAGGCGAGACTGGTTGTTAAAGGCTTTAGTCAGCAAAGGGGAATAGACTACGAGGAGACGTTCGCACCAGTCGTACGATACACGTCACTTAGACTTCTTATGGCCTTGGCTGCTAAACATGATTGGGCTATACATCAAATGGATGCTGTTACTGCATTTTTAAATGGAAATCTTACGGAGGAAATCTACATGTCTCAACCCGCTGGCTACGACGATTATTCCGGAAGGGTCTGTAAGCTGAAGAAGTCACTATATGGCTTAAAGCAATCCTGTCGAGTTTGGAATGAAAAGCTTAACTCCGTGCTGCTGAATTTTGGCCTGCATAGAAGTGAAGTGGACCAATGTATTTATCACGATGGAGCCGACAACGAATTGTTAGTTGTGGCCATATATGTAGACGATGTGCTAATCTTCTGCAAACATCTCAACAAAATTAATCAGATAAAGGCAAGTCTGATGAAAGCGTTCAAGATGACTGACGTGGGCGAAATTACTTCTGTCCTGGGCATGCGAGTCACGCGGAGCGATGAAGGTATCAAAATTGAGCAATCAACGTAACGACGTATTAAAACGTTTTGGCATGGACACGTGCCACCCTATATCCACACCTATCGACACAAATCAGAGGCTTACAACCAATATGAGCCCGAAGACCGAAATGGAGCGAGCGGAAATGGCTAAGGTGCCATACATGCAAGCGGTGGGATGTCTTTTATATGCTGCCCAAATCACAGGGCCTGACATTTGCTTTGCGGTTAACATGCTGAGCCGGTTTTCTACTAATCCTGGCAAGGCGCACTGGACTGCACTAAAACGTGTCTTGAGGTACTTACAAGGTACTAAAAATAAATGTCTGTTTTTTAGAAAAGGTTCCGATGAAATCACTGGTTTTTGCGATGCGGACTGGGCTGGAGATATCGACAGCAGACGTTCTACTACTGGATATATTTTCATGTTCCAAGGTGGAGCAATCTCATGGTCAACTAAAAGGCAACATACGGTGGCACTCTCGTCAACAGAAGCTGAGCTAATGTCTGCAGTCTGTTCCATTCAGGAGTCCGTCTGGCTGAAGCGACTACACACCGAGCTACTACCGAGCGCGCTGAAGACCATGGTCATATTTTGCGACAACAAATCGCAATGTGCATAGCCATCAACAATTCTTATTCAGCGCGTACAAAACACGTGGACATTAAAGCGAAGTTCATCCAAGAGAAGATCTCGAACGGTGAGGTCACATTGAATTACGTCAACACTGACAACATGCTAGCAGATGCTTTAACGAAAGCCGTAAGTGCACCCAAAATAAGTTCATTCCTAAATGAAGTCGGCCTAATAAAATTTTTTGAATACGTTTTTATGAATTTATATGAATTAACGTAAATATTTTATTGAATGTATTTACATTATTTTATGCATACAATATAAAACATTCCGGAAGGGTGTTGAACGAATATTTTATACAACTATGTATCTAACTTCAGTGTACATATAATTGCAACTATGCACTTACAGTATAAATGCAACTTTGGTGTAATGAGAGTTGTCAAATAAAACTTCCTCTTCCGATCTGATACTTTAACATAACCACACGCGTTTCATTTTCATTGTGCAAAAGTTACTTCAACAGATCTCCTCGGGAATCATGTACAATTCGATTGGTATATATTTTAATATCCAAAAATTAAATTTGCGCGAGCTATAGGGTGGATTTTTTTGGAAATGTGTAAACCATTTTCGTATATGTGGGCAAAATTCGCACTTACATTTTCGGCCACCAGCAGCGAACAAAACATTGCGTATCCACTGCGAGTATTTGCATCGCCTTGGGATACTTATACAAATCGGCTCGTATGTGTCTCATTATCCAGAAATGATATTTGCGCGAGCTATAGGGTGGACATTTTAAGAAAAATTTAAAATATTTTTATATGTGTGGCCAAATCGATTGGTATATATCTGATTAGCCAGAAATAAATTTTCGCGAGCTATATGGTGGACATTTTTGAAAAAGAGTAAAACATTTTAGAATGTGTGGCCAAAATACACACTAACATTTTCGGCCACCAGCAGCGAACAAAACATTGCGCATCCACAACGAGTTTAAAGATCTACTCAGGAGACATGTACTCGATTGGTATATATCTGATTAGCCAGAATTAAATTTTCGCGAGCTCTGGGGTGGACATTTTTAGAAAAGTGTAAAACATATTGATATGTGTGGCCAATATATGCAATTACATTTTCGGCCACCAGCACCGAGTATAACAAACTCCTCGGGAATCATGTACAAATGGATTGGTATATGTCTGATTACTCAAAAATAAATTTGCGTGTGATATACGGTGGATATTTTTGGAAAAGAGTAAGACATTTCAAATGTGTGGCCAAAATACGCACTTACATTTTAGGGCACCAGCAGCGAAAACAACATTGTGCATCCACTCCGAGCATAACGCTCTCCTCGGGAATCATGTACAATTCGATTGGTATATATTTTATTATCCAGTATATAAATTTGCGCGAGCTATAGGGTGGACATTTTTGGAAAAATTCAAAACATCTGCATGTGTGTGGCCAAAATACGCAATTATATTTTAGGCCGTCAGCAGCGAACCAAATATTGTGATTCCACTCCGAGTAGAAGTATATCCTTGAGAGACACGTACAACTCGATTGGTTTATCTCTGATTATCCAGAAATTAAATTTGCGTGTGATATACAGTGGAAATTTTTGCAAAAGAGTAAAGCATTTTCAAATGTGGATCCAAAATACGCCCTTACATTTTCGGCCACCACCAGCGAACAAATCATTGCGCGTCCACAACGAGTTTAAAGATCTCCTCACGAGACATGTGCAAATCGATTGGTGTACATTTTATTATTCAGAAATTAAATTTGCGTGAGCTATAAGGAGGACAGTTTTGGAAATGTGTAAATCATTTTCGTTTTCCTGGCCAAAATACGCACTTACACTTTCGGCCACCAGCAGCGAACAAAACATTGTGCGTCCACTCCGAGTATAACGATCTCCTCAGGAGACATGTACAAATCGATTGGTATATATCTGATTAGCCAGAAATAAATTTTCGCGACCTATATGGTGGACATTTTTGAAAAACTGTAAAATATTTTCGAATGTGTGGCCAAAATAAGCACTAACACTTTCGGCCACCAGCAGCGAACAAAACATTGTGCATCCACTCCGAGTATAACGATGTCCTCAAGAGACATGTACAAATCGATTGGTATATATCTGATTAGCCAGAAATAAATTTTCACGAGCTATATGGTGGACATTTTTGAAAAACTGTAAAACATATTCGAATGTGTGGCCACAATAATCACTTACATTTTCGGCCACCAGCAGCGAACAAAACATTGTGCATCCACTCCGAGTATAACGATCTACTCAGGAGACACGTACAAATCGATTGGAGTCACTCTGATTATCTAGAAATTAAATGTGCGTGTGATATACGGTGGACATTTTTGGAAACGAGTAAAACATTTTCGGATGTGTGGCCAAAATACGCACTTACATTTTCGGCCACCAACCGCGAACAAAACATTGTGCATCCACTCCGAGTATAATGCTCTCCTCGGGAATCATGTACAATTCGATTCGTATAGTTTATATTATCCAGAAATTAAATTTGCGCGAGCTATAGGGTGGACATTTTCGGAAAAATTCAAAACATTTGCATGTGTGTGACCAAAATACGCAATTATATGTTAGGCCACCAGCAGCGAACCAAATATTGTGCATCCACTCCGAGTAGAAGTATATCCTTGAGAGACACGTACAACTCGATTGGTTTATCTCTGATTATCCTGAAATTAAATTTGCGTGTGATATACGGTGGCAATTTTTGGAAAAGAGTAAAACATTTTCAAATGTGTGGCCAAAATACGCCCTTACATTTTCGGCAACCAGCAGCGAACACATCATTGCGCATCTACAGCGAGTTTACAGATCTCCTCAGGAGATATGTGCAAATCGATTGGTGTACATTTTATTATTCAGAAATTAAATTTGCGTGAGCTATAAGTAGGACAGTTTTGGAAATGTGTAAATCATTTTCGTTTTCCTGGCCAAAATACGCACTTACACTTTCGGCCACCAGCAGCGAACAAAACATTGTGCATCCACTCCGAGTATAGCGATCTCCTCAGGAGACATGTACAAATCGATTGGTATATATCTGATTAGCCAGAAATAAATTTTCGCGAGCTATATGGTGGACATTTTTGAAAAACTGTAAAACATATTCGAATGTGTGGCCACAATAATCACTTACATTTTCGGCCACCAGCAGCGAACAAAACACTACGAATCCACAACGAGATTAAAGATCCACTCAGGAGACACGTACAAATCGATTGGAGTCACTCTGATTATCTAGAAATTAAATGTGCGTGTGATATACGGTGGACATTTTTGGAAACGAGTAAAACATTTTCGAATGTGTGGCCAAAATACGCACTTACCCTTTACACCACCAGCAGCGACCAAAACAGTGTGTATCCACTACGAGTAGAAGTGTCTTCTCGGGAGTCATGTATAAATCGATTGGTATATATTTTATTATTCCGAAATTAAACTTGCGTGAGCTATAAGGAGGACAGTTTTGGAAATGTGTAAATCATTTTCGTTTATGTGGCCAAAATACGCACTTACAGTTTCGGCCACTAGCCGCGAACAAAACATTGCGCCTCCACTCCGAGTATAGCGATCTTGTTGAACGAATATTTTATACAACTATGTATCTAACTTCAGTGTACATATAATTGCAACTATGCACTTACAGTATAAATGCAACTTTGGTGTAATGAGAGTTGTCAAATAAAACTTCCTCTTCCGATCTGATACTTTAACATAACCACACGCGTTTCATTTTCATTGTGCAAAAGTTACTTCAGCAGGTTATGGGCCTATAAAGTGTTTTTTAAAGTACAAGTTTTTTTCACGTAACATAATGAGCTCCAATTTATCATTCCCATTTGAAAAGTTACGAGGGCGAGAAAACTTCGACATATGGAAGCAGCAAGCCAAGTCTTACTTGGTGATAAAAGGGCTGTGGAAGGTGGTGGAATGTGCTCTGGACGCAAATGCCACTGCAGCTCAAAAAGAGTCAGACTGCCGTGCGTCTGCGGAAATTTACTTGATGGTGGAACCGAGCAACTTTGGGCTTATTGCCGAAAAACGAACGGCAAAAGAGGCTTGGGACAGTCTTATTGAGGCGTACGAGGACAAGGGACTAACCAGTTGAGTTGCTTAAAACCTTAGTTCATCTAAAGTTATCCGACTTTCCCTCTATGCAAGAATACATAAACGCCATGGTGCTTACTTCCATTAAAGTAAAAAATGCTGGACTTGCAATTGAAGAGGAACTGATTGCGTCGTTGTTGTTGGCCGGGTTGCCAAGTGAATTCAGACCACTGGTGTTAGCTATTGAAAATACAAAAAAAAAGCTAACTGTGGATGCCATAAAATCATTGTTGCTACAAGACTCAAAGTTCGATGGAAGGAGCGGTGACGAATTGGCGTTATATTCAGGCGCAAACAACAACACAAATAACAAGCCGAAAAAGAAAACGTTTCGGTGTCATTATTGTAAAAATCCTGGAGACTTCGCAAAAAATTGTCCCTTAAAATCAAATAGGGACAATAATCATGTTCTGCTGGCAACCCTATGCACAAATGTCAAAGATGCCAACGACTGGCATATTGATTCAGGGGCCACAAACCACATGACACACTGTGACAAATACTTACAAAACAAAGTGTCAAGAACAAACAAAGCAATTACAATTGCAGATAATAGCAAATTAAAAGTGGCAAGTGTTGGTGAAGTTAACCTTGTTAGCAATAGCATTGGCAAAAACATCAAAGTGAAAAATGTTGAATATGTGCCGAATTTATGCACAAATCTTTTGTCAGTGAGCCAAATGGCGACAAATGGAAAAAAAATTGTTTTCCAGGACAAATGGTGCAAGATATTTGATAAAGGCAACAATCTACTTGCATCTGCGGATTTAGTTGATGGCCTATACAAACTAAATTGCAAGCAAAGTTATGATAACGATGGCGGTGCGTTTGCGGCTATAAATTACAACTTGTGGCATAGAAGATTTGGACAAGTGAGTAACAAACTGATGTCTGCAACGGGAAATGCATGTGGTGCGGATTTTAAACCTCAGGCCAATGTTAAGTGTGTTGTGTGTATTAAAGGCAAACAAGCCCGAGTGCCATTTAAAGACAGTGAAAACACAGCTGGAAGTGTTTTGGATGTTGTGCACAGTGACGTAATGGGACCGTTTAAAGTGGCATCATTTTCTGGTGGGTTATACATACTGACATTTGTCGATGATTATACACGGAAGGTATTTGCAATACCAATTAAATCAAAATCCGATGTATTCGACGAGTTTGTAAAATTCAAAAGCTTTGTTGAAAATCAGTGCTCCAAACACATTAAAGTACTGCGGACAGACAATGGCACAGAGTATATAAACAAACGTTTTGAACAATACATTTCAAAACATGGAATTTTACATCAAACCACAGCTCCATACACCCCTGAACAGAACAGCGTGGCAGAGCGAATGAATCGCACTCTGATGGAGCGTGTTCGGTGCATGCTACTAGATGCTAAATTGAATCATAAATATTGGGCAGAAGCGGTGAATGCGGCAGCGTATGTGTTAAATCGAATTAACAGACAACCAAACCTGGCAAGCCCTGAAGAACTTTGGTCAGGCAACAAACCCGATCTGAAATTTCTACGAGTTTTTGGTTGCAGAGCATTAATCCATATACCAAAACAAAAACGTGAAAGTAAATTAGCAACAAAATCAATTGAATGCATATTTGTTGGCTACAGTAATAAAAGTAAGGCATATCGATTATTCAACCCGGTTACAAAATCAATTGTAATCAGCCGCGACGTGGTCTTTCTGGAAAATGAAACTCCAATATCATTATCTGAATCAAATTCTTGGAATCAATCAATTGACTGCGATGCCAATTCAGAAGAGGGACCTACAGTTAATGAATTGTCATCGGGTGCCATTGAAGAAGCTAGAACAGAGGTGGTGAGTGATGCAGAGGTGAACGGTAATGCAATTTCAACAAACGATAGCAGCGATGATAGCGATGATTTTCTGGGATTTGATGAGGACGAAGATGGTAACGATGAAACGACTGTGCCGGAGGAAGATGTCAGCCTAGCCAATTCAGAGGTACGTAGATTTGAACGTATTAATAATCAGTTGCAAACCGCCAATAATTTTTGCGCGATGAGTTATATCCTTAAAGATCCTGAAACAGTCGATGAAGCTCTGTCCAGTGAAAGCGCTGATGAATGGAAGAGCGCTATGGAGAGTGAAATGGCTTAACATTTAGCCAACGAGACGTGGGAACTCACGATGCTACCCCCCCAAAAAATGCCATTAAATGCAAGTGGGTTTTTAAAACTAAACTGAACGCTGATGGTGAACCAGCCAGATACAAGGCGAGACTGGTTGTTAAAGGCTTTAGTCAGCAAAGGGGAATAGACTACGAGGAGACGTTCGCACCAGTCGTACGATACACGTCACTTAGACTTCTTATGGCCTTGGCTGCTAAACATGATTGGGCTATACATCAAATGGATGCTGTTACTGCATTTTTAAATGGAAATCTTACGGAGGAAATCTACATGTCTCAACCCGCTGGCTACGACGATTATTCCGGAAGGGTCTGTAAGCTGAAGAAGTCACTATATGGCTTAAAGCAATCCTGTCGAGTTTGGAATGAAAAGCTTAACTCCGTGCTGCTGAATTTTGGCCTGCATAGAAGTGAAGTGGACCAATGTATTTATCACGATGGAGCCGACAACGAATTGTTAGTTGTGGCCATATATGTAGACGATGTGCTAATCTTCTGCAAACATCTCAACAAAATTAATCAGATAAAGGCAAGTCTGATGAAAGCGTTCAAGATGACTGACGTGGGCGAAATTACTTCTGTCCTGGGCATGCGAGTCACGCGGAGCGATGAAGGTATCAAAATTGAGCAATCAACGTAACGACGTATTAAAACGTTTTGGCATGGACACGTGCCACCCTATATCCACACCTATCGACACAAATCAGAGGCTTACAACCAATATGAGCCCGAAGACCGAAATGGAGCGAGCGGAAATGGCTAAGGTGCCATACATGCAAGCGGTGGGATGTCTTTTATATGCTGCCCAAATCACACGGCCTGACATTTGCTTTGCGGTTAACATGCTGAGCCGGTTTTCTACTAATCCTGGCAAGGCGCACTGGACTGCACTAAAACGTGTCTTGAGGTACTTACAAGGTACTAAAAATAAATGTCTGTTTTTTAGAAAAGGTTCCGATGAAATCACTGGTTTTTGCGATGCGGACTGGGCTGGAGATATCGACAGCAGACGTTCTACTACTGGATATATTTTCATGTTCCAAGGTGGAGCAATCTCATGGTCAACTAAAAGGCAACATACGGTGGCACTCTCGTCAACAGAAGCTGAGCTAATGTCTGCAGTCTGTTCCATTCAGGAGTCCGTCTGGCTGAAGCGACTACACACCGAGCTACTACCGAGCGCGCTGAAGACCATGGTCATATTTTGCGACAACAAAAGCGCAATGTGCATAGCCATCAACAATTCTTATTCAGCGCGTACAAAACACGTGGACATTAAAGCGAAGTTCATCCAAGAGAAGATCTCGAACGGTGAGGTCACATTGAATTACGTCAACACTGACAACATGCTAGCAGATGCTTTAACGAAAGCCGTAAGTGCACCCAAAATAAGTTCATTCCTAAATGAAGTCGGCCTAATAAAATTTTTTGAATACGTTTTTATGAATTTATATGAATTAACGTAAATATTTTATTGAATGTATTTACATTATTTTATGCATACAATATAAAACATTCCGGAAGGGTGTTGAACGAATATTTTATACAACTATGTATCTAACTTCAGTGTACATATAATTGCAACTATGCACTTACAGTATAAATGCAACTTTGGTGTAATGAGAGTTGTCAAATAAAACTTCCTCTTCCGATCTGATACTTTAACATAACCACACGCGTTTCATTTTCATTGTGCAAAAGTTACTTCAACAGATCTCCTCGGGAATCATATACAATTCGATTGGTATATATTTTAATATCCAAAAATTAAATTTGCGCGAGCTATAGGGTGGATTTTTTTGGAAATGTGTAAACCATTTTCGTATATGTGGGCAAAATTCGCACTTACATTTTCGGCCACCAGCAGCGAACAAAACATTGCGTATCCACTGCGAGTATTTGCATCGCCTTGGGATACTTATACAAATCGGCTCGTATGTGTCTCATTATCCAGAAATGATATTTGCGCGAGCTATAGGGTGGACATTTTAGGAAAAATTTAAAATATTTTTATATGTGTGGCCAAATCGATTGGTATATATCTGATTAGCCAGAAATAAATTTTCGCGAGCTATATGGTGGACATTTTTGAAAAAGAGTAAAACATTTTAGAATGTGTGGCCAAAATACACACTAACATTTTCGGCCACCAGCAGCGAACAAAACATTGCGCATCCACAACGAGTTTAAAGATCTACTCAGGAGACATGTACTCGATTGGTATATATCTGATTAGCCAGAATTAAATTTTCGCGAGCTCTGGGGTGGACATTTTTAGAAAAGTGTAAAACATATTGATATGTGTGGCCAATATATGCAATTACATTTTCGGCCACCAGCACCGAGTATAACAAACTCCTCGGGAATCATGTACAAATGGATTGGTATATGTCTGATTACTCAAAAATAAATTTGCGTGTGATATACGGTGGACATTTTTGGAAAAGAGTAAAACATTTCAAATGTGTGGCCAAAATACGCACTTACATTTTCGGCCACCAACCGCGAACAAAACATTGTGCATCCACTCCGAGTATAACGATCTCCTCGGGAATCATGTACAATTCGATTGGTATATATTTTATTATCCAGAAATTAAATTTGCGCGAGCTATAGGGTGGATTTTTTCGGAAATGTGTAAACCATTTTCGTATATGTGGGCAAAATTCGCACTTACATTTTAGGGCACCAGCAGCGAAAACAACATTGTGCATCCACTCCGAGTATAACGATCTCCTCGGGAATCATGTACAATTCGATTGGTATATATTTCATTATCCAGTATTTAAATTTGCGCGAGGTATAGGGTGGACATATTTGGAAAAATTCAAAACATCTGCATGTGTGTGGCCAAAATACGCAATTATATTTTAGGCCACCAGCAGCGAACCAAATATTGTGATTCCACTCCTAGTAGAAGTATATCCTTGAGAGGCACGTACAACTCGATTGGTTTATCTCTGATTATCCAGAAATTAAATTTGCGTGTGATATACGGTGGAAATTTTTGCAAAAGAGTAAAACATTTTCAAATGTGTAGCCAAAATACGCCCTTACACTTTCGGCCACCACCAGCGAACAAATCATTGCGCGTCCACAACAAGTTTAAAGATCTCCTCAAGAGACATGTGCAAATCGATTGGTGTACATTTTATTATTAAGAAATTAAATTTGCGTGAGCTATAAGGAGGACAGTTTTGGAAATGTGTAAATAATTTTCATTTTCCTGGCCAAAATACGCACTTACACTTTCGGCCACCAGCAGCGAACAAAACATTGTGCATCCACTCCGAGTATAACGATCTCCTCAGGAGACATGTACAAATCGATTGGTATATATCTGATTAGCCAGAAATAAATTTTCGCGACCTATATGGTGGACATTTTTGAAAAACTGTAAAACATTTTCGAATGTGTGGCCAAAATAAGCACTAACACTTTCGGCCACCAGCAGCGAACAAAACATTGTGCATCCACTCCGAGTATAACGATCTCCTCAGGAGACATGTACAAATCGATTGGTATATACCTGATTAGCCAGAAATAAATATTCACGAGCTATATGGTGGACATTTTTGAAAAACTGTAAAACATATTCGAATGTGTGGCCACAATAATCACTTACATTTTCGGCCACCAGCAGCGAACAAAACATTGTGCATCCACTATGAGTATAACGATCTACTCAGGAGACACGTACAAATCGATTGGAGTCACTCTGTTTATCTAGAAATTAAATGTGCGTGTGATATACGGTGGACATTTTTGGAAAAGAGTAAGACATTTCAAATGTGTGGCCAAAATACGCACTTACATTTTAGGGCACCAGCAGCGAAAACAACATTGTGCATCCACTCCGAGCATAACGCTCTCCTCGGGAATCATGTACAATTCGATTGGTATATATTTTATTATCCAGTATATAAATTTGCGCGAGCTATAGGGTGGACATTTTTGGAAAAATTCAAAACATCTGCATGTGTGTGGCCAAAATACGCAATTATATTTTAGGCCGTCAGCAGCGAACCAAATATTGTGATTCCACTCCGAGTAGAAGTATATCCTTGAGAGACACGTACAACTCGATTGGTTTATCTCTGATTATCCAGAAATTAAATTTGCGTGTGATATACGGTGGAAATTTTTGCAAAAGAGTAAAGCATTTTCAAATGTGTAGCCAAAATATGCCCTTACATTTTCGGCCACCACCAGCGAACAAATCATTCCGCATCCACAACGAGTTTAAAGATCTCCTCACGAGAGATGTGCAAATCGATTGGTGTACATTTTATTATTCAGAAATTAAATTTGCGTGAGCTATAAGGAGGACAGTTTTGGAAATGTGTAAATCATTTTCGTTTTCCTGGCCAAAATACGCACTTACACTTTCGGCCACCAGCAGCGAACAAAACATTGTGCATCCACTCCGAGTATAACGATCTCCTCAGGAGACATGTACACATCGATTGGTGTACATTTTATTATTCAGAAATTAAATTTGCGTGAGCTATAAGGAGGACAGTTTTGGAAATATGTAAATCATTTTCGATTTCCTGGCCAAAATACGCACTTACACTTTCGGCCACCAGCAGCGAACAAAACATTGTGCATCCACTCCGAGTATAACGATCTCCTCAGGAGACATGTACAAATCGATTGGTATATATCTGATTAGCCAGAAATAAATTTTCGCGAGCTATATGGTGGACATTTTTGAAAAACTGTAAAACATTTTCGAATGTTTGGCCAAAATAACTACTTACATTTTCGGCCACCAGCAGCGAACAAAACATTACGAATCCACAACGAGATTAAAGATCTACTCAGGAGACACGTGCAAATCGATTGGTGTAACTCTGATTATCTAGAAATTAAATGTGGGTGTGATATACGGTGGACATTTTTGGAAAAGAGTAAAACATTTCGAATGTGTGGCCAAAATACGCACATACACTTTAGGCCACCAGCAGCGAACAAAACAGTGTGTATCCACTGCGAGTAGAAGTGTCTTCTCGGGAGTCATGTACACATCGATTGGAATATATTTTATTATTCAGAAATTAAACTTGCGTGAGCTATAAGGAGGAAGTTTTGGAAATGTGTAAATCATTTTCGTTTTTGTGGCCATAATACGCACTTACATTTTTGGCCACCAGCAGCAAACCAAAGACTGTGCATCCACTCCAAGTACAATTTTTGGAAAAGAGTAAAACATTTCAATTGGGTGGCCAAAATACGCACTTACAGTTTCGGCCACCAGCCGCGAAAGAAACATTGTGCCTAAACTCCGAGTAAAGAGATCTCCTCGGGAATCATGTACAATTCGATTGGTATATATTTTATTATCCAGAAATTAAATTTGCGCGAGCTATAGGGTGGATTTTTTTGGAAATGTGTAAACCATTTTCGTATGTGTGGGCAAAATTCGCACTTACATTTTCGGCCACCAGCAGCGAACAAAACATTGCGTATCCACTGCGAGTATTTGCATCGCCTTGGGATACTTGTACAAATCGACTCGTATGTGTCTCATTATCCAGAAATGATATTTGCGCGAGCTATAGGGTGGACATTTTAGGAAAAATTTAAAATATTTTTATATGTGTGTCCAAATCGATTGGTATATATCTGATTAGCCAGAACTAAATTTTCGCGAGCTATATGGTGGACATTTTTGAAAAAGAGTAAAACATTTTCGAATGTGTGGCCAAAATACGCACTAACATTTTCGGCCACCAGCAGCGAACAAAACATTCCGCATCCACAACGAGTTTAAAGATCTACTCAGGAGACATGTACTCGATTGGTATATATCTGATTAGCCAGAATTAAATTTTCGCGAGCTCTGGGGTGAACATTTTTAGAAAAGTGTAAAACATATTGATATGTGTGGCCAATATATGCAATTACATTTTCGGCCACCAGCACCGAGTATAACAAACTCCTCGGGAATCATGTACAAATGGATTGGTATATGTCTGATTACTCAAAAATAAATTTGCGTGTGATATACGGTGGACATTTTTGGAAAAGAGTAAGACATTTCAAATGTGTGGCCAAAATACGCACTTACATTTTAGGGCACCAGCAGCGAAAACAACATTGTGCATCCACTCCGAGCATAACGCTCTCCTCGGGAATCATGTACAATTCGATTGGTATATATTTTATTATCCAGTATATAAATTTGCGCGAGCTATAGGGTGGACATTTTTGGAAAAATTCAAAACATCTGCATGTGTGTGGCCAAAATACGCAATTATATTTTAGGCCGTCAGCAGCGAACCAAATATTGTGATTCCACTCCGAGTAGAAGTATATCCTTGAGAGACACGTACAACTCGATTGGTTTATCTCTGATTATCCAGAAATTAAATTTGCGTGTGATATACTGTGGAAATTTTTGCAAAAGAGTAAAGCATTTTCAAATGTGTAGCCAAAATATGCCCTTACATTTTCGGCCACCACCAGCGAACAAATCATTGCGCATCCACAACGAGTTTAAAGATCTCCTCACGAGACATGTGCAAATCGATTGGTGTACATTTTATTATTCAGAAATTAAATTTGCGTGAGCTATAAGGAGGACAGTTTTGGAAATGTGTAAATCATTTTCGTTTTCCTGGCCAAAATACGCACTTACACTTTCGGCCACCAGCAGCGAACAAAACATTGTGCATCCACTCCGAGTATAACGATCTCCTCAGGAGACATGTACAAATCGATTGGTATATATCTGATTAGCCAGAAATAAATTTTCGCGAGCTATATGGTGGACATTTTTGAAAAACTGTAAAACATTTTCGAATGTGTGGCCAAAATAACTACTTACATTTTCGGCCACCAGCAGCGAACAAAACATTACGAATCCACAACGAGATTAAAGATCTACTCAGGAGACACGTACAAATCGATTGGTGTAACTCTGATTATCTAGAAATTAAATGTGGGTGTGATATACGGTGGACATTTTTGGAAAAGAGTAAAACATTTTCGAATGTGTGGCCAAAATACGCACATACACTTTAGGCCACCAGCAGCGAACAAAACAGTGTGTATCCACTGCGAGTAGAAGTGTCTTCTCGGGAGTCATGTACACATCGATTGGAATATATTTTATTATTCAGAAATTAAACTTGCGTGAGCTATAAGGAGGAAGTTTTGGAAATGTGTAAATCATTTTCGTTTTTGTGGCCATAATACGCACTTACATTTTTGGCCACCAGCAGCAAACCAAAGACTGTGCATCCACTCCAAGTACAATTTTTGGAAAAGAGTAAAACATTTCAATTGGGTGGCCAAAATACGCACTTAGAGTTTCGGCCACCAGCCGCGAAAGAAACATTGTGCCTAAACTCCGAGTATAGCGATCTCCTCGGGAATCATGTACAATTCGATTGGTATATATTTTATTATCCAGAAATTAAATTTGCGCGAGCTATAGGGTGGATTTTTTTGGAAATGTGTAAACCATCTTCGTATGTGTGGGCAAAATTCGCACTTACATTTTAGGGCACCAGCAGCGAACAAAACATTGTGCATCCACTCCGAGTATAACGCTCTCCTCGGGAATCATGTACAATTCGATTGGTATATATTTTATTTTCCTGTATTTAAATTTGCGCGAGCTATATGGTGGACATTTTTGGAAAAATTCAAAACATTTGCATGTGTGTGGCCAAAATATACAATTATATTTTAGGTCACCAGCAGCGAACCAAATATTGTGCATCCACTCCGAGTAGAAGTATATCCTTGAGAGACACGTACAACTCGATTGGTTTATCTGTGATTATCCAGAAATTAAATTTGTGTGTGATATACGGTGGATATTTTTGGAAAGAGTAAAGCATTTTCAAATGTGTGACCAAAATACGCACTAACATTTTCGGCCACCAGCAGCGAACAAAACATTCCGCATCCACAACGAGTTTAAAGATCTACTCAGGCGACATGTACTCGATTGGTATATATCTGATTAGCCAGAATTAAATTTTCGCGAGCTCTGGGGTGGACATTTTTAGAAAAGTGTAAAACATATTGATATGTGTGGCCAATATATGCAATTACATTTTCGGCCACCAGCACCGAGTATAACAAACTCCTCGGGAATCATGTACAAATGGATTGGTATATGTCTGATTACTCAAAAATAAATTTGCGTGTGATATACGGTGGACATTTTTGGAAAAGAGTAAGACATTTCAAATGTGTGGCCAAAATACGCACTTACATTTTAGGGCACCAGCAGCGAAAACAACATTGTGCATCCACTCCCAGCATAACGCTCTCCTCGGGAATCATGTACAATTCGATTGGTATATATTTTATTATCCAGTATATAAATTTGCGCGAGCTATAGGGTGGACATTTTTGGAAAAATTCAAAACATCTGCATGTGTGTGGCCAAAATACGCAATTATATTTTAGGCCGTCAGCAGCGAACCAAATATTGTGATTCCACTCCGAGTAGAAGTATATCCTTGAGAGACACGTACAACTCGATTGGTTTATCTCTGATTATCCAGAAATTAAATTTGCGTGTGATATACGGTGGAAATTTTTGCAAAAGAGTAAAGCATTTTCAAATGTGTAGCCAAAATATGCCCTTACATTTTCGGCCACCACCAGCGAACAAATCATTCCGCATCCACAACGAGTTTAAAGATCTCCTCACGAGAGATGTGCAAATCGATTGGTGTACATTTTATTATTCAGAAATTAAATTTGCGTGAGCTATAAGGAGGACAGTTTTGGAAATGTGTAAATCATTTTCGTTTTCCTGGCCAAAATACGCACTTACACTTTCGGCCACCAGCAGCGAACAAAACATTGTGCATCCACTCCGAGTATAACGATCTCCTCAGGAGACATGTACACATCGATTGGTGTACATTTTATTATTCAGAAATTAAATTTGCGTGAGCTATAAGGAGGACAGTTTTGGAAATATGTAAATCATTTTCGATTTCCTGGCCAAAATACGCACTTACACTTTCGGCCACCAGCAGCGAACAAAACATTGTGCATCCACTCCGAGTATAACGATCTCCTCAGGAGACATGTACAAATCGATTGGTATATATCTGATTAGCCAGAAATAAATTTTCGCGAGCTATATGGTGGACATTTTTGAAAAACTGTAAAACATTTTCGAATGTTTGGCCAAAATAACTACTTACATTTTCGGCCACCAGCAGCGAACAAAACATTACGAATCCACAACGAGATTAAAGATCTACTCAGGAGACACGTGCAAATCGATTGGTGTAACTCTGATTATCTAGAAATTAAATGTGGGTGTGATATACGGTGGACATTTTTGGAAAAGAGTAAAACATTTCGAATGTGTGGCCAAAATACGCACATACACTTTAGGCCACCAGCAGCGAACAAAACAGTGTGTATCCACTGCGAGTAGAAGTGTCTTCTCGGGAGTCATGTACACATCGATTGGAATATATTTTATTATTCAGAAATTAAACTTGCGTGAGCTATAAGGAGGAAGTTTTGGAAATGTGTAAATCATTTTCGTTTTTGTGGCCATAATACGCACTTACATTTTTGGCCACCAGCAGCAAACCAAAGACTGTGCATCCACTCCAAGTACAATTTTTGGAAAAGAGTAAAACATTTCAATTGGGTGGCCAAAATACGCACTTACAGTTTCGGCCACCAGCCGCGAAAGAAACATTGTGCCTAAACTCCGAGTAAAGAGATCTCCTCGGGAATCATGTACAATTCGATTGGTATATATTTTATTATCCAGAAATTAAATTTGCGCGAGCTATAGGGTGGATTTTTTTGGAAATGTGTAAACCATTTTCGTATGTGTGGGCAAAATTCGCACTTACATTTTCGGCCACCAGCAGCGAACAAAACATTGCGTATCCACTGCGAGTATTTGCATCGCCTTGGGATACTTGTACAAATCGACTCGTATGTGTCTCATTATCCAGAAATGATATTTGCGCGAGCTATAGGGTGGACATTTTAGGAAAAATTTAAAATATTTTTATATGTGTGTCCAAATCGATTGGTATATATCTGATTAGCCAGAACTAAATTTTCGCGAGCTATATGGTGGACATTTTTGAAAAAGAGTAAAACATTTTCGAATGTGTGGCCAAAATACGCACTAACATTTTCGGCCACCAGCAGCGAACAAAACATTCCGCATCCACAACGAGTTTAAAGATCTACTCAGGAGACATGTACTCGATTGGTATATATCTGATTAGCCAGAATTAAATTTTCGCGAGCTCTGGGGTGAACATTTTTAGAAAAGTGTAAAACATATTGATATGTGTGGCCAATATATGCAATTACATTTTCGGCCACCAGCACCGAGTATAACAAACTCCTCGGGAATCATGTACAAATGGATTGGTATATGTCTGATTACTCAAAAATAAATTTGCGTGTGATATACGGTGGACATTTTTGGAAAAGAGTAAGACATTTCAAATGTGTGGCCAAAATACGCACTTACATTTTAGGGCACCAGCAGCGAAAACAACATTGTGCATCCACTCCGAGCATAACGCTCTCCTCGGGAATCATGTACAATTCGATTGGTATATATTTTATTATCCAGTATATAAATTTGCGCGAGCTATAGGGTGGACATTTTTGGAAAAATTCAAAACATCTGCATGTGTGTGGCCAAAATACGCAATTATATTTTAGGCCGTCAGCAGCGAACCAAATATTGTGATTCCACTCCGAGTAGAAGTATATCCTTGAGAGACACGTACAACTCGATTGGTTTATCTCTGATTATCCAGAAATTAAATTTGCGTGTGATATACTGTGGAAATTTTTGCAAAAGAGTAAAGCATTTTCAAATGTGTAGCCAAAATATGCCCTTACATTTTCGGCCACCACCAGCGAACAAATCATTGCGCATCCACAACGAGTTTAAAGATCTCCTCACGAGACATGTGCAAATCGATTGGTGTACATTTTATTATTCAGAAATTAAATTTGCGTGAGCTATAAGGAGGACAGTTTTGGAAATGTGTAAATCATTTTCGTTTTCCTGGCCAAAATACGCACTTACACTTTCGGCCACCAGCAGCGAACAAAACATTGTGCATCCACTCCGAGTATAACGATCTCCTCAGGAGACATGTACAAATCGATTGGTATATATCTGATTAGCCAGAAATAAATTTTCGCGAGCTATATGGTGGACATTTTTGAAAAACTGTAAAACATTTTCGAATGTGTGGCCAAAATAACTACTTACATTTTCGGCCACCAGCAGCGAACAAAACATTACGAATCCACAACGAGATTAAAGATCTACTCAGGAGACACGTACAAATCGATTGGTGTAACTCTGATTATCTAGAAATTAAATGTGGGTGTGATATACGGTGGACATTTTTGGAAAAGAGTAAAACATTTTCGAATGTGTGGCCAAAATACGCACATACACTTTAGGCCACCAGCAGCGAACAAAACAGTGTGTATCCACTGCGAGTAGAAGTGTCTTCTCGGGAGTCATGTACACATCGATTGGAATATATTTTATTATTCAGAAATTAAACTTGCGTGAGCTATAAGGAGGAAGTTTTGGAAATGTGTAAATCATTTTCGTTTTTGTGGCCATAATACGCACTTACATTTTTGGCCACCAGCAGCAAACCAAAGACTGTGCATCCACTCCAAGTACAATTTTTGGAAAAGAGTAAAACATTTCAATTGGGTGGCCAAAATACGCACTTAGAGTTTCGGCCACCAGCCGCGAAAGAAACATTGTGCCTAAACTCCGAGTATAGCGATCTCCTCGGGAATCATGTACAATTCGATTGGTATATATTTTATTATCCAGAAATTAAATTTGCGCGAGCTATAGGGTGGATTTTTTTGGAAATGTGTAAACCATCTTCGTATGTGTGGGCAAAATTCGCACTTACATTTTAGGGCACCAGCAGCGAACAAAACATTGTGCATCCACTCCGAGTATAACGCTCTCCTCGGGAATCATGTACAATTCGATTGGTATATATTTTATTTTCCTGTATTTAAATTTGCGCGAGCTATATGGTGGACATTTTTGGAAAAATTCAAAACATTTGCATGTGTGTGGCCAAAATATACAATTATATTTTAGGTCACCAGCAGCGAACCAAATATTGTGCATCCACTCCGAGTAGAAGTATATCCTTGAGAGACACGTACAACTCGATTGGTTTATCTGTGATTATCCAGAAATTAAATTTGTGTGTGATATACGGTGGATATTTTTGGAAAGAGTAAAGCATTTTCAAATGTGTGACCAAAATACGCACTAACATTTTCGGCCACCAGCAGCGAACAAAACATTCCGCATCCACAACGAGTTTAAAGATCTACTCAGGCGACATGTACTCGATTGGTATATATCTGATTAGCCAGAATTAAATTTTCGCGAGCTCTGGGGTGGACATTTTTAGAAAAGTGTAAAACATATTGATATGTGTGGCCAATATATGCAATTACATTTTCGGCCACCAGCACCGAGTATAACAAACTCCTCGGGAATCATGTACAAATGGATTGGTATATGTCTGATTACTCAAAAATAAATTTGCGTGTGATATACGGTGGACATTTTTGGAAAAGAGTAAGACATTTCAAATGTGTGGCCAAAATACGCACTTACATTTTAGGGCACCAGCAGCGAAAACAACATTGTGCATCCACTCCCAGCATAACGCTCTCCTCGGGAATCATGTACAATTCGATTGGTATATATTTTATTATCCAGTATATAAATTTGCGCGAGCTATAGGGTGGACATTTTTGGAAAAATTCAAAACATCTGCATGTGTGTGGCCAAAATACGCAATTATATTTTAGGCCGTCAGCAGCGAACCAAATATTGTGATTCCACTCCGAGTAGAAGTATATCCTTGAGAGACACGTACAACTCGATTGGTTTATCTCTGATTATCCAGAAATTAAATTTGCGTGTGATATACTGTGGAAATTTTTGCAAAAGAGTAAAGCATTTTCAAATGTGTAGCCAAAATATGCCCTTACATTTTCGGCCACCACCAGCGAACAAATCATTGCGCATCCACAACGAGTTTAAAGATCTCCTCAGAAGACATATGCAAATGGATTGGTGTACATTTTATTATTCACAAATTAAATTTGCGTGAGCTATAAGGAGGACAGTTTTGGTAATGTGTAAATCCTTTTCGTTTTCCTGGCCAAAATACGCACTTACACTTTCGGCCACCAGCAGCGAACAAAACATTGTGCATCCACTCCGAGTATAACGATCTCCTCAGGAGACATGTACAAATCGATTGGTATATATCTGATTAGCCAGAAATAAATTTTCGCGAGCTATATGGTGGACATTTTTGAAAAACTGTAAAACATTTTCGAATGTGTGGCCAAAATAAGCACTTACATTTCCGGCCACCAGCAGCGAACAAAACATTACGAATCCACAACGAGATTAAAGATCTACTCAGGATACACGTACAAATCGATTGGGATATATCTGATTAGCCAGAAATAAATTTTCGCGAGACATTTTTGAAAAACACTAGAACATTTTCGAATGTGTGGCCAAAATACGCACTGACATTTCCGGCCACCAGCAACGAACAAAACACTGAGCATCCCCTGCGAGTATAACGATCCCCTCGGGAATCATGTACAATTCGATTGGTATATATTTTATTATCCAGAAATTAAATTTGCGCGCGCTATAGAGTGGATATTTTTGAAAATGTTGGAACCATTTTCATATGTGTGGGCAATATTCGCACTTACACTTTAGGCCACCAGCAGCGAACAAAACAGTGTGTATCCACTACGAGTAGAAGTGTCTTCTCGACAGTCATGTACAAATCGATTGGTATATATTTTATTATTCAGAAATTAACTTAGCGCGAGCTATAGGGTGGACATTTTAGGAAAAATTCAACACATTTGCATATGTGTGACCAAAATACGCAATTACATTTTCGACCACCAGCAGCGAACAAAACATTTGCAGGAGATACAAGGGAAATACGCAATTATCTTTTCGACAACCAGCAGCGCACAAAACATTGCGTATTCACTGCGAGTCTTTAAATCTCCTCGGAGACTTGTACAAATCGACTCGTATGTGTCTCATTATCCTGAAATTACATTTGCAGGAGATACAAGGGAAATACGCAATTATCTTTTCGACAACCAGCAGCGCACAAAACATTGCGTATTCACTGCGAGTATTTGAATCTCCTCGGGAGACTTGTACCAATCGACTCGTATGTGTCTCATTATCCATAAATTACATTTGCGCGAGCTATATGGTGGACATTTTAGGAAAAATTTAAAATAATTTCATATGTGTGGCCAAAATACCCACAACATTTTCGGCCATCAGCAGCGCACTAAACATTGTGCATCCACTCCGAGTATAAAGATAACCTTGGGAATCATGTGCCTCGTTATCCAGAAATAACATTTGCGCGAGCTATAGCGTGGATATATTAGGAAAAATTTAAAATATTTTCGAATGTGTGGCCAAAATACGTACTTACATTTTAGGCCACCAGCAGCGAAGAAAACAGTGCGTATTCACTACGAGTAGAAGTGCCTTCTCGCGAGTCATGTACAAATCGATTGGTACATATTTTACTATTCAGAATTTAAATTTGCGTGAGCTATAAGGAGGACGGTTTTGGAAATGTGTAAATCATTTTCGTTTTTGTGGCCAAAATACGCACTTATATTTTTGGCCACCAGCAGCAATCCAAATACTGTGCATCCACTCCGAGTAGAAGCATCTCCTCGAGAGACACGTAGAAATCGATTGGTGTATCACGGGTTATCCAGTAGTTAAAGTTGCGCGAGCTATGGGTGGGCATTTTTGCAAAAATTCAAAACATTTGCATGTGTGTGGCCAAAATACGCAATTATATTTTAGGCCACAAGCATCGAACAAAATAGGTTGTATCTACTACGAGTAAAAGTGTCTTCTCGGGAGTCATGCACAAATCGATTGGTATATAATTTATTATTCAGAAATTAAATTTCCGTGAGCTATAAAGAGGACAGTTTTGGAAATGTGTAAATCATTTTCGTTTTTGTGGCCAAAATCCGCACTTAGATTTTTGGCCACCAGCAGCAAACCAAATATTGTGCATCCACTCCGAGTAGAAGTTTCTCCTTCAGAGACATGTACAACTCGATTGGTGAATATCTCATTATCTAGAAATTAAATTTGCGTGAGCTATAAGGAGGACAGTTTTGGAAAAGCGTAACACATTTTCATATGTGTGGCCAAAATACGCAATTACATTTTAGGCCACCAGCAGCGAACCAAATATTGTGCATCCACTCCGAGCAGAAGTATCTCCTTGAGAGAAACGTACAACTCGATTGATGTATCTCTCATTCTCTAGGAATTAAATTTGCGTGAGCAATACGGTGGATATTTTTGGAAAATTGTAAAACATTTTCATATGTGTGGCCAAAATACCCACAACATTTTCGGCCACCAGCAGCGAACTAAACATTGTGCATCCACTCCGAGTAAAAAGATCTCCTTTGGAATCATGTACAAATCGATTGGTATATCTTTATTATTCAGAAATTAACTTTGCGTGAGCTATAAGGAGGACAGTTTTGGAAATGTGTAAATCATTTTCGTTTTCGTATCCAAAATACGCAATTACATTTTTGGCCACCAGCAGCGAATAAAGCGATCTGATTAGCCAGAAATAAATTTTCGCAAGCTATATGGTGGACATTTTTGAAAAACTGTAAAACATTTTCGAATGTGTGGCCAAAATAAGCACTTACATTTTCGGCCACCAGCAGCGAACAAAACAATACGAATCCACAACGAGATTAAAGATCTACTCAGGAGACACGTACAAATTGATTGGAGTAACTCTAATTATCTAGAAATTAAATGTGCGTGTGATATACGGTGGACATTTTTGGAAAAGAGTAAAACATTTTCGAATGTGTAGCCAAAATACGCACTTACATTTTCGGCCACCAGCAACTAACAAAACATTGAGCATCCCCTGCGAGTATAACGATCTCCTCGGGAATCATGTACAATTCGATTGGTATATATTTTATTATCCAGAAATTAAATTTGCGCGAGCTATAGAGAGGATATTTTTGAAAATGTTGAAACCATTTTCATATGTGTGGGCAAAATTCGCACTTACACTTTAGGCCACCAGCAGCGAACTAAACAGTGTGTCCACTACGAGTAGAAGTGTCTTCTCGGGAGTCATGTACAAATCGATTGGTATATATTTTATTATTCGGAAATTAAATTTGCGTGAGCTATAAGGAGGACAGTTTTGGAAATGTGTAAATCATTTTCGTGTTTGTGGCCAAAATGCGCACTTTCATTTTTGGCCACCAGCACCAAAACAAAGACTGTGAATCCACTCCGAGTAGAACCAACTCCTCGAGAGATACGTACAAATCGATTGGTGGATCTCGCGTTACCTAGTAATTAAATTTGCGCGAGCTATAGGGTGGACATTTTTGGAAAATTCAAAACATTTGCGTGTGTGTGGCCAAAATACGCAATAATATTTTAGGCCACCAGCAGCGAACCAAATATTGTGCATCCACTCCGAGTAGAAGTATCTCTTTGAGAGGCACGTACAACTCGATTGGTGCATCTCTCATTATCCAGAAATTAAATTTGCGCGAGCTATAGGGTGGGCATTTTAGGAAAAATTCAAAACATTTGCATATTTGTGACCAAAATACGCAATTACATTTTCGAGCACCAGCAGCGAACAAAACATTGCGTATTCACTGCGAGTCTTTGAATCTGCTCGGGAGACTTGTACAAATCGACTCGTATGTGTCTCATTATCGAGAAATTACATTTGCAGGAGATACAAGGTGGATATTTTAGGGAAAATGTAACACATTTTCATATGTGTGGCCAAAATACGCAATTACATTTCCGACCACCAGCAGCGAACAAAACATTGCGTATTCACTGCTAGGATTTGAATCTCCTCGGAAGACTTGTGCCAATCGACTCGTATGTGTCTCATTATCCATAAATTACATTTGCGTGAGCTATAGGGTGGATATTTTAGGAAAAATTTAAAATACTTTCATATGTGTGGCCAAAATACCCACAACATTTTCGGCCAACAGCAGCGAACTATACATTGTGCATACACTCCGAGTATAAAGATATCCCTGGGAATCATGTTCAAGCCGATTGGTATGTACCTCATTATCCAGAAATAACATTTGCGCGAGCTATAGCGTGGATATTTTAGGAAAAATTTAAAATATTTTCGAATGTGTGGCCAAAATACGCACTTACATTTTAGGCCACCAGCAGCGAAGAAAACAGTGTGTATCCACTACGAGTAGAAGTATCTCCTTGAGAGAAACGTACAACTCGATTGATGTATCTCTCATTCTCTAGAAATTAAATTTGCGTGAGCAATACGGTGGATATTTTTGGAAAATTGTAAAACATTTTCATATGTGTGGCCAAAATACCTACAACATTTTCGGCCACCAGCAGCGAACTAAACATTGTGCATCCACTCCGAGAAAAAAAATATCTCCTTGGGAATCATGTACAAATCGATTGGTGTATCACGCGTTATCCAGTAGTTAAAGTTGCGCGAGCTATGGGTGGGCATTTTTGCAAAAATTCAAAACATTTGCATGTGTGTGGCCAAAATACGCAATTATATTTTAGGCCACAAGCATCGAACAAAATAGGTTGTATCTACTACGAGTAAAAGTGTCTTCTCGGGAGTCATGCACAAATCGATTGGTATATAATTTATTATTCAGAAATTAAATTTCCGTGAGCTATAAAGAGGACAGTTTTGGAAATGTGTAAATCATTTTCGTTTTTGTGGCCAAAATCCGCACTTAGATTTTTGGCCACCAGCAGCAAACCAAATATTGTGCATCCACTCCGAGTAGAAGTGTCTCCTTCAGAGACATGTACAACTCGATTGGTGAACCTCTCATTATCTAGAAATTAAATTTGCGTGAGCTATAAGGAGGACAGTTTTGGAAAAGCGTAAAACATTTTCATATGTGTGGCCAAAATACGCAATTACATATTAGGCCACCAGCAGCGAACCAAATATTGTGCATCCACTCCGAGTAGAAGTATCTCCTTGAGAGAAACGTACAACTCGATTGATGTATCTCTCATTCTCTAGGAATTAAATTTGCGTGAGCAATACGGTGGATATTTTTGGAAAATTGTAAAACATTTTCATATGTGTGGCCAAAATACCCACAACATTTTCGGCCACCAGCAGCGAACTAAACATTGTGCATCCACTCCGAGTAAAAAGATCTCCTTGGGAATCATGTACAAAACGATTGGTATATCTTTATTATTCAGAAATTAACTTTGCGTGAGCTATAAGGAGGACAGTTTTGGAAATGTGTAAATCATTTTCGTTTTCGTATCCAAAATACGCAATTACATTTTTGGCCACCAGCAGCGAATAAAGCGATCTGATTAGCCAGAAATAAATTTTCGCAAGCTATATGGTGGACATTTTTGAAAAACTGTAAAACATTTTCGAATGTGTGGCCAAAATAAGCACTTACATTTTCGGCCACCAGCAGCGAACAAAACAATACGAATCCACAACGAGATTAAAGATCTACTCAGGAGACACGTACAAATTGATTGGAGTAACTCTAATTATCTAGAAATTAAATTTGCGTGTGATATACGGTGGACATTTTTGGAAAAGAGTAAAACATTTTCGAATGTGTAGCCAAAATACGCACTTACATTTTCGGCCACCAGCAACTAACAAAACATTGAGCATCCCCTGCGAGTATAACGATCTCCTCGGGAATCATGTACAATTCGATTGGTATATATTTTATTATCCAGAAATTAAATTTGCGCGAGCTATAGAGAGGATATTTTTGAAAATTTTGAAACCATTTTCATATGTGTGGGCAAAATTCGCACTTACACTTTAGGCCACCAGCAGCGAACTAAACAGTGTGTCCACTACGAGTAGAAGTGTCTTCTCGGGAGTCATGTACAAATCGATTGGTATATATTTTATTATTCAGAAATTAAATTTGCGTGAGCTATAAGGAGGACAGTTTTGGAAATGTGTAAATCATCTTCGTTTTTGTGGCCAAAATGCGCACTTTCATTTTTGGCCACCAGCACCAAACCAAAGACTGTGAATCCACTCCGAGTAGAACCAACTCCTCGAGAGATACGTACAAATCGATTGGTGGATCTCGCGTTACCTAGTAATTAAATTTGCGCGAGCTATAGGGTGGACATTTTTGGAAAATTCAAAACATTTGCGTGTGTATGGCCAAAATACGCAATAATATTTTAGGCCACCAGCAGCGAACCAAATATTGTGCATCCACTCCGAGTAGAAGTATCTCTTTGAGAGGCACGTACAACTCGATTGGTGCATCTCTCATTATCCAGAAATTAAATTTGCGCGAGCTATAGGGTGGGCATTTTAGGAAAAATTCAAAACATTTGCATATTTGTGACCAAAATACGCAATTACATTTTCGAGCACCAGCAGCGAACAAAACATTGCGTATTCACTGCGAGTCTTTTAATCTGCTCGGGAGACTTGTACAAATCGACTCGTATGTGTCTCATTATCCAGAAATTACATTTGCAGGAGATACAAGGTGGATATTTTAGGGAAAATGTAACACATTTTCATATGTGTGGCCAAAATACGCAATTACATTTTCGACCACCAGCAGCGAACAAAACATTGCGTATTCACTGCTAGGATTTGAATCTCCTCGGAAGACGTGTGCCAATCGACTCGTATGTGTCTCATTATCCATAAATTACATTTGCGTGAGCTATAGGGTGGATATTTTAGGAAAAATTTAAAATACTTTCATATGTGTGGCCAAAATACCCACAACATTTTCGGCCAACAGCAGCGAACTATACATTGTGCATACACTCCGAGTATAAAGATATCCCTGGGAATCATGTTCAAGCCGATTGGTATGTACCTCATTATCCAGAAATAACATTTGCGCGAGCTATAGCGTGGATATTTTAGGAAAAATTTAAAATATTTTCGAATGTGTGGCCAAAATACGCACTTACATTTTAGGCCACCAGCAGCGAAGAAAACAGTGTGTATCCACTACGAGTAGAAGTATCTCCTTGAGAGAAACGTACAACTCGATTGATGTATCTCTCATTCTCTAGAAATTAAATTTGCGTGAGCAATACGGTGGATATTTTTGGAAAATTGTAAAACATTGTCATATGTGTGGCCAAAATACCCACAACATTTTCGGCCACCAGCAGCGAACTAAACATTGTGCATCCACTCCGAGAAAAAAAATATCTCCTTGGGAATCATGTACAAATCGATTGGTGTATCACGCGTTATCCAGTAGTTAAAGTTGCGCGAGCTATGGGTGGGCATTTTTGCAAAAATTCAAAACATTTGCATGTGTGCGGCCAAAATACGCAATTATATTTTTGGCCACCAGCAGCGAATAAAGCGATCTGATTAGCCAGAAATAAATTTTCGCGAGCTATATGGTGGACATTTTTGAAAAACTTGTAACGTGACGTCAAGAACTGTCCGTACATAATAGTATACATTCACCGCCATGTACACCCCATACGTCCCTCGTCGAACTACCAACTAAGCATACACAACGTCCATCACTCGCACCAACCACCGCGAACAATCACACTCACTTGCAAACACACAAGCTCAGTCGACGTTGTGTACAGGGTAGCAGGGAATTAGTTTTAATGACCGCACAAGAATGAGTGCTTGAATACAATTCTCATTTGCGTCATTACAACGAGGGTACTTAGTTTTAAGGTAAACTAGACTCGAGGTCGCCCCCGAGCGAACAACCAGACAAGATTATAGCATTTTGCCTGGGGCTCTAGTTCTGCAAAGGACAGGAGCACATTTTGGGATCCGTTCTTTAGTAAAGACGGTGATAATACATTTGCTACACAGGAGTTTCGGCTCACTGTTCCTACACAGGAGTTTCGGCTCACTGTTCCTACACAGGAGTTTCGGCTCACTGTTCCTACACAGGGGCTTCGGCTCACTGTTCCTACACAGGGGCTTCGGCTCACTGTTCCTACACAGGAGTTTCGGCTCACTGTTCCTACACAGGAGTTTCGGCTCACTGTTCCTACACAGGAGTTTCGGCTCACTGTTCCTACACAGGAGCTTCGGCTCACTGTTCCTACACAGGAGCTTCGGCTCACTGTTCCTACACAGGAGTTTCGGCTCACTGTTCCTACACAGGAGCTTCGGCTCACTGTTCCTACACAGGGGCTTCGGCTCACTGTTCCTACACAGGAGTTTCGGCTCACTGTTCCTACACAGGGGCTTCGGCTCACTGTTCTTACACAGGAGTTTCGGCTCACTGTTCCTACACAGGGGCTTCGGCTCACTGTTCCTACACAGGAGTTTCGGCTCACTGTTCCTACACAGGAGTTTCAGCTCACTGTTCCTACACAGGAGTTTCGGCTCACTGTTCCTACACAGGGGCTTCGGCTCACTGTTCCTACACAGGGGCTCCGGCTCACTGTTCCTACACAGGGGCTTCGGCTCACTGTTCCTACACAGGAGTTTCGGCTCACTGTTCCTACACAGGAGCTTCGGCTCACTGTTCCTACACAGGAGTTTCGGCTCACTGTTCCTACACAGGGGCTTCGGCTCACTGTTCCTACACAGGGGCTTCGGCTCACTGTTCCTATGTAACTCACCCAACGATAACCGATACCGAACCGTTTCCACCGGACATTCGAAGCACATACCGAGCCAGCATCCCGCATATCCGATACCGAGCTACGCACCGAATCAACCAGCCTGTCCCAGAAGAGTGCTAAGCCAAGATAAGCGCCCCCAGAAGAGTGTTAAGCCAAGATAAGTGCCCCCGGAAGACTGTTAACAACCAAGACGTGTGATTTCAAGCTAAGGGGAGTGTTCCCACCGAGTGAAGCAGTTGATGTTATTTCTGTAAATTTGAATTATATTGTAAGTTAAAGATCAATAAAGAATCTGAATTTGAACCCCCGAATAGGGCAAATTATTCTGTTCTTATTTCGAAAGGTTTGGTGGTTCCTAACGAAGAACTCTGGACATGACTGAGCCTACCTCAGCCCACGACAAAACCATGTTACAAACTGTAAAACATTTTCGAATGTGTGGCCAAAATAAGCACTTACATTTTCGGCCACCAGCAGCGAACAAAACATTGTGGCTCCACTCCGAGTATAGCGATCTTCTCGGAGTCATGTGCAATTCGATTGGTATATATTTTATTATCCAGAAATTAAATTTTCGCGAGCTATAGGGTTGATTTTTTTTGGAAATGTGTAAACCATTTTCGTATGTGTGGGCAAAATTCGCACTTACATTTTCGGCCACCAGCAGCGACCAAAATATTGCGTATCCACTGCGAGTATTTGCATCGCCTTGGGATACTTATACAAATCGACTCGTATGTGTCTCATTATCCAAAAATGATATTTGCGCGAGCTATAGTGTGGACATTTTAGGAAAAATTTAAAACATTTTTATATGTGTGGCCAAATCGATTGGTATATATCTGATTCTGGTATATATGGTGGACATTTTTGAAAAAGAGTAAAACATTTTCGAATGTGTGGCCAAAATACGCACTAACATTTTCGGCCACCAGCAGCGAACAAAACATTGCGCATTCACAACGAGTTTAAACATCTACTCAGGAGACATGTACTCGATTGGTATATATCTGATTAGCCAGAATTAAATTTTCGCGAGCTCTGGGGTGAACATTTTTAAAAAAGTGTAAAACATATTGATATGTGTGGGCAATATATGCAATTACATTTTCGGCCACCAGCAGTGAGTATTACAAACTCCTCGGGAATCTGGTACAAATGGATTGGTATATGTCTGATTACTCAAAAATAAATTTGCGTGTGATATACGGTGGACATTTTTGGAGAAGAGTAAAACATTTCAAATGTGTGACCAAAATACGCACTTACATTTTCGGCCACCAACCGCGAACAAAACATTGTGCATCCACTCCGAGTATAATGATCTCCTCGGGAATCATGTACAATTCGATTGGTATATATTTGATTATCCAGAAATTAAATATGCGCGAGCTATAGGGTGGATTTTTTTGGAAATGCGTAAACCATCTTCGTATGTGTGGGCAAAATTCGCACTTACATTTTAGGGCACCAGCAGCGAACAAAACATTGTGCATCCACTCCGAGTATAACGCTCTCCTCGGGAATCATGTACAATTCGATTGGTATATATTTTATTATGCAGTATTTAAATTTGCGCGAGCTATAGGGTGGAAATTTTTGGCAAAATTCAAATTATCTGCATGTGTGTGGCCAAAATACGCAATTATATTTTAGGCCATCAGCAGCGAACCAAATATTGTGCATCCACTCCGAGTAGAAGTATATCCTTGAGGGACACGTACAACTCGATTGGTTTATCTCTGATTATCCAGAAATTAAATTTGTGTGTGATATACGGTGGAAATTTTTGGAAAGAGTAAAACATTTTCAAATGTGTGGCCAAAATACGCCCTTACATTTTCGGCCACCAGCAGCGAACAAATCATTGCGCATCCACAACTAGTTTAAAGGTCTCCTCACGAGACATGTGCAAATCGATTAGTGTACATTTCATTATTCAGAAATTAAATTTGCGTGAGCTATAAGGAGGACAGTTTTGGAAATGTGTAAATCACTTTCGTTTTCCTGGCCAAAATACGCACTTACACTTTCGGCCACCAGCAGCGAACAAAACATTGTGCATGCACTCCGAGTATAACGATCCCCTCAGGAGACATGTACAAATTAATTGGTATATGGGTGATTGTTCGGAAATTGTTATTTTTCAGATAGGAATTTTTCCAAACCTCGATATGTCTGCAGTACCATTTTTTTTACGTTTCTGAATGTTATCATGGTCCAAAAGTATGATCTGAAGATCACTATACTACAACACCAAAGCAATCGAAGTTATGGAGCATTGATGGTATTCCGATGCCACGGTAGTGACTGCCTGAACGAAACTTGACAAATCAAAGTGTTGATATGATAAACAATTTTATATATATGCATATATCAATTGAATAAAACGCACTATTTTAATGTTCGAACTAATTTATTTAGTGAACTTCGCCAATAGACTAATACCTTTCACGACCTACACACGACTGACGATTGCCACAAGATATGTCAACTACTTCACTCTCGTTTTGCCAGGTCTTCGCAAACGCCTACTGTGTTGCCAGGTCTTCGCAAAAGCCTACTGTGTTGTCAGGTCTTTGCTACAGCCTACTCCACATTAATCATTCAGTGTCAAGAAACCATTATTTATTAATTTTAGTCAGTATTCGAAACTATATGACACGGTTGTGACAGCCACGGTTGTGACTTTCAGTGTTTAACCTAACCGTGCTCCAGACCGGTTTGAAATTCGACAAGTTCCAAAGACAATGAAGTTCAGGCAATGAAATATTACTTTCATAACCGGGAATCAAGCCTAAATATCGTATGGCATATGTGAATCATGAGAGAACGGTTGTGACGTATTATTTTGTGACTTAGCTTTTCAATTTTTCGAATTGAATTCCCCTTCGTATACATGTGCGTGTGTTGACTTCTGCCGGTGTAAATACTGCCACTACCCCCTCCACTCCAAAGTGGCAGCAAGTGGGTCATATTGAATCCCCGGAGATGGCGCCACCACAGTCGAATTCAAATTGTACAAAATTCTGACAAAACTGTTGGACAGACTTCGTGGACCGTTCAATAACCATGGGGTGCATATTCCTCCAATTTTTTTACGTAGAATTGTAAATCTAAATGTCCCTTAGAACATATATGCAGGTAACTTCTTTCAAGCCACGTCCTTGACGGATATTACTGCTGAAGTCCTGAATTCGATACGGAGGACAGGCCATGGTTGTGACATTTTGAACAGTTTTTTTTAAAACCGGCTTACACGGTTCAGAATGGAATGTGTTTCATGCAAATAATAGAGTACCATCGTAGCTTCGGGAACATGTCGCAATTTAATCACCATTCGACCATTTTAGGGTGGGAAAATTCAAAGGACGAGAAAATGACAATTTCCGAACAATCACCCATATATCTGATTAGCCAGAAATAAATTTTCGCGAGCTATATGGTGGACATTTTTGAAAACTGTAAAACATTTTCGAATGTGTGGCGAAAATAAGCACTTACATTTTCGGCCACCAGCAGCGAAAAAAACATTACGAATCCACAACGAGATTGAAGATCTACTCAGGAGACACGTACAAATCGATTGGAGTAACTCTGATTATCCAGAAATTAAATGTGCGTGTGATATACGGTGGACATTTTTGGGAAAGAGTATAACGATCTCCTCGGGAATCATGTACAATTCGATTGGTATATATTTTATCATCCAGAAATTAAATTTGCGCGAGCTATATGGTGGATTTTTTTTGGAAATGTGTAAACCATTTTCGTATGTGTGGGCAAAATTCGCACTTACATTTTGGGGCACCAGCAGCGAACAAAACATTGTGTATCCACTCCGAGTATAACGATCTCCTCGGGAGTCATGTACAAATCGATTGGTATATAGTTTACAATCCAACATTTAAATTTGCGCGAGCTATAAGGTGGACATTTTTGGAAAAATTCGAAACATTTGCATGTGTGTTGCCAAAATACGCACTTACATTTTCTGCCACCAGCTGCGAACAAAACATTGTGCATCCACTCCGAGTATAACGATCTCCTCGAGAGACACGTACAACTCGATTGGTTTATCTCTGATTATCCAGAAATTAAATTTGCGTGTGATATACGGTGGACATTTTTGGAAAAGAATAAAACATTTTCAAATGTGTGGCCAAAATACGCACTTACATTTTCGGCCACCAGCAGCGAACAAATTATTGCACATCCACAACGAGTTTAAAGATCTCCTCAGGAGAAATGTGCAAATCGATTGGTGTATATTTTATTATTCAGAAATTAAATTTGCGTGAGCTATAAGGAGGACAGTTTTGGAAATGTGTAAACCATTTTCGTATGTGTGGGCAAAATTCGCACTTACATTTTAGGGCACCAGCAGCGAACAAAACATTGTGCATCCACTCCGAGTATAACGATCTCCTCGGGAGTCATGTACAAACCGATTGGTATATAGTTTACTATCCAGCATTTAAATTCGCGCGAGCTATAGGGTGGACATTTTGGAAAAATTCGAAACATTTGCATGTGTGTTGTCAAAATACGCACTTACATTTTCGGCCACTAGCTGCGAACAAAACATTGTGCATCCACTCCGAGTACAACGATCTCCTCGAGAGACACGCACAACTCGATTGGTTTATCTCTGATTATCCAGAAATTAAATTTCCGTGTGATATACGGTGGACATTTTTGGAAAAGAGTAAAACATTTTCAAATGTGTGGCCAAAATACGCACTTACCTTTTCGGCCACCAGCAGCGAACAAATTATTGCACATATATGTCGAGTTTAAAGATCTCCTCAGGAGAAATGTTCCAATCGATTGGTGTATATTTTATTATTCAGAAATTAAATTTGCGTGAGCTATAAGGAGGACAGTTTTGGAAATGTGTAAACCATTTTCGTATGTGTGGCCTAAATACGCACTTACATTTTCGACCACCAGCAGCGAACAAAACATTACGAATCCACAACGAGATTAAAGATCTACTCAGGAGACACGTACAAATCGATTGGAGTAACTCTGATTATCCAGAAATTAAATGTGCATGTGATATACGGTGGACATTTTTGGAATATAGTAAAACATTTTCGAATGTGTGGCCAAAATACGCACTTACATTTTCGGCCACCAGCAGCGAACAAAACATTGAGGATCCCCTACGAGTATAACAATCTCCTCGGGAATCATGTACAATTCGATTGGTATATATTTTATTATCCAGAAATTAAATTTGCGCGAGCTATAGAGAGGATATTTTTGAAAATGTTGAAACCATTTTCATATGTGTGGGCAAAATTCGCACTTACACTTTAGGCCACCAGCAGCGAACTAAACAGTGTGTCCACTACGAGTAGAAGTGTCTTCTCGGGAGTCATGTACAAATCGATTGGTATATATTTTATTATTCAGAAATTAAATTTGCGTGAGCTATAAGGAGGACAGTTTTGGAAATGTGTAAATCATTTTCGTTTTTGTGGCCAAAATGCGCACTTTCATTTTTGGCCACCAGCACCAAAACAAAGACTGTGAATCCACTCCGAGTAGAACCAACTGCTCGAGAGATACGTACAAATCGATTGGTGGATCTCGCGTTACCTAGTAATTAAATTTGCGCGAGCTATAGGGTGGACATTTTTGGAAAATTCAAAACATTTGCGTGTGTATGGCCAAAATACGCAATAATATTTTAGGCCACCAGCAGCGAACCAAATATTGTGCATCCACTCCGAGTAGAAGTATCTCTTTGGGAGGCACGTACAACTCGATTGGTGCATCTCTCATTATCCAGAAATTAAATTTGCGCGAGCTATAGGGTGGGCATTTTAGGAAAAATTCAAAACATTTGCATATTTGTGACCAAAATACGCAATTACATTTTCGAGCACCAGCAGCGAACAAAACATTGCGTATTCACTGCGAGTCTTTGAATCTGCTCGGGAGACTTGTACAAATCGACTCGTATGTGTCTCATTATCCAAAAATTACATTTGCAGGATATACAAGGTGGATATTTTAGGGAAAATGTAACACATTTTCATATGTGTGGCCAAAATACGCAATTACATTTTCGACCACCAGCAGCGAACAAAACATTGCGTATTCACTGCTAGGATTTGAATCTCCTCGGAAGACTTGTGCCAATCGACTCGTATGTGTCTCATTATCCATAAATTACATTTGCGTGAGCTATAGGGTGGATATTTTAGGAAAAATTTAAAATACTTTCATATGTGTGGCCAAAATACCCACAACATTTTCGGCCAACAGCAGCGAACTATACATTGTGCATACACTCCGAGTATAAAGATAACCTTGGGAATCATGTGCCTCGTTATCCAGAAATAACATTTGCGCGAGCTATAGCGTGGATATATTAGGAAAAATTTAAAATATTTGCGTGTGTTTGGCCAAAATACGCAATAATATTTTAGGCCACCAGCAGCGAACCAAATATTGTGCATCCACTCCGAGTAGAAGCATCTCCTCGAGAGACACGCACAAATCGATTGGTGTATCCCGCGTTATCCAGAAGTTAAAGTTGCGCGAGCTATAGGGTGGACATTTTTGGAAAAATTCGAAACATTTGCATGTGTGTTGTCAAAATACACACTTACATTTTCGGCCAACAGCTGCGAACCAAATATTGTGCATCCACTCCGAGTAGAAGTATCTCCTTGAGAGCAACGTACAACTCGATTGATGTATCTCTCATTCTCTAGAAATTAAGTTTGCGTGAGCAATACGGTGGATATTTTTGGAAAATTGTAAAACATTTTCATATGTGTGGCCAAAATACCCACAACATTTTCGGCCACCAGCAGCGAACTAAACATTTGGCATCCACTCCGAGTAAAAAGATCTCCTTGGGAATCATGTACAAATCGATTGGTATATCTTTATTATTCAGAAATTAACTTTGCGTGAGCTATAAGGAGGACAGTTTTGGAAATGTGTAAATCATTTTCGTTTTCGTGGCCAAAATACGCAATTACATTTTTGGCCACCAGCAGCGAATAAAGCGATCTGATTAACCAGAAATAAATTTTCCCGAGCTATATGGTGGACATTTTTGAAAAACTTGTAACGTGACGTCAAGAACTGTCCGTACATAATAGTATACATTCACCGCCATGTACACCCCATACGTCCCTCGTCGAACTACCAACTAAGCATACACAACGTCCATCACTCGCACCAACCACCGCGAACAATCAGACTCACTTGCAAACACACAATCTCAGTCGACGTTGTGTACAGGGTAGCAGGGAATTAGTTTTAATGACTGTAAAGAGATGAGTTTAACGAAGAGAAATGATAACGACTGATTTGCTTGGTTAAAAATAGTGAAGTGAATTTAATAAAAGAAATGGTATGATAAATGTCATTACACAGTTGATGCAAGAATGGTAATACAGTGTTGATTTATAAACGTAAATACAATGTAGATGAATGGTGCCACCTGTTATAATTATATTAGCTGTCTTAATACTCCCTCGTTTTGTTTACAATCTTTAACATTTGAAAAACAAACAAAATTACTTAAATACATTGTATTCAAAAAATCGACTAAATCCTTATAGATTAAATGAGATGTAAAACAAAATACTTTAAATAATTTACTTTTGTGTTCAAAAATAACATCTGTTTTTAAATATGCAAAAAAAATTTTGACTCATTTGAAACTTTTAACGTTTAAAGCATCTCTCAAAAAAGAATTTCTAGGCTTAGGCATTGGTTTAGTGAAAATATCTGCCAATTGATTATGACTACTGACTTCTTTTAAATCGAAAACTTTTTCATTAAATTTTTCTCTAATATAATGATAGCGCACATCAATGTGCTTTGTGCGTTTATGTTGCTCTGGATTTTTAATGAGTTTCACCGCACTTGCATTGTCCATCATCAGACTCGGTGTATGTGGACCAATGAATTCTGTCAATAGCCGTTTCATCCAGACTAATTCGCGTATTGCCTCTGAGCCCGCTATGTATTCAGATTCAGTCGTCGAGCGTGAGACGGACTTCTGCCTCTCTGAGCACCAGCTCAAAATTGAGCTACCAATTGTGATACAATATCCAGTGGTCGATCTTCTTGTGTCAATGCAACCGGCGTAGTCACTGTAGCATTGAACGTCGAAAACGGTATTACTGAAATAAAATAAACCGAAATTTAATGTTCCTTTAAGATACCTAATTATCCTTTTGACGGCTCGAACATGTAATTCAGTCGGCTTTTCCATGTAGCGACTGACGAAATTGACAGCGAAGCATATATCCGGCCTAGTTCCATTGGCCAAATATAACAGCGAACCAACTGCTTCACGATATGGAAAAAGGGTTGATTTTCCATTTGTATCAGCGTCCAAAATTTGGTTTTTCTCCATTGGTGTTGATACTGGATGAGCATCCTTCATGCCAAAGCTTTCGATGACTTTTTTGGCATACATTTCTTGGCTGAGTTTAATTGAACCGTCCATGAATTGTTCAACTTGTAGGCCAAGATAATATTTCGCGTCAAACTCCTTCACTTCGAAATGTTTTCGTAGATACTCAATAATTGGACGAAAACATGACTCATTCGTTGCTGCTAACAAGCCATCGTCGACGTGAATGGCTAGTAAAATTGTTTCACCATTTGTTTTCCGTATGAATACACACGGATCGGCTTCGCTTTGCACAAATGTGAAATCCTTGAGAAATCGCGTAAATTTTTGATTCCAGCACCTGCTGGCTTGCTTCAAGCCATATAAACTCTTCAATAGCTTGCACACTTTCTTTGTTCCGTCCGAAAAACCATCCGGCTGTTTCATATAAATGGTCTCCTCCAAATCACCATTTAAAAATGCCGCTTTTATATCGAATTGTTTCAAGGACATTTTGATTATGGCAGCCACGGCAAAGATTGATCGAATAGATGCAAAACGAACGACTGGACTAAACGTTTCAGTGTAATTTATGCCATATTTTTGTGTGAACCCCTTTGCTACAACACGCGCCTTAAAACGTTCAAGCGTCTCATCCAAATTCATCTTTGCCTTGAACACCCAACGGCAATCGATCACTTTTTCTCCATTCGGCAAATCGACGAGCACCCAAGTTTTGTTTTTCATGAGCGAATTATATTCCTCATGCATGGCTTCCAACCAATATTGTTTGTCTGGTGATTTCATCGCTTCATAGTACGATTGCGGCTCATAAATAGCCAACATCGCCGAATCTTCTTCTAATCTGGGTCGTAGTTTATTTTGAACGACATTTCGTTGCGTTATATTACAAATTTTACTGCCATCTTTGTCTTCTACTTCTCTTAATGTGTTGGTTACTGTTGCATTGCTTTCTTGACTATTATCACTCAACTCGTGTGAATCGATTTCAGCTGTTTCATTAACGTCACTTGATGTATTTATTGCTGTTGCATTGCTGTCGTGACTGTCTTCACTCAAATCGTGTGAATCAATTTCAGTGTCTCTTGCACTTTCTTCATCGTGTGACTCGATTTCACTGTCACTTGAATCTTCATCTTTTTTATCTTTATGAATGCGCAAAACAACACTCTCTTTCTGCTTTGTTTCATTTACTCTTTTGTCTGAATTTTTTGGCATTAGTTTTTCTGATTTCTTAACACTTTCAACTCCAAGTTCTTGCTTTGTGTTCTTTTCTTCATCACCAAAAACTAAATCTCGTGAAACAAAAACCTTTCTTGTATTTGGATTATACACACGATAACCATTATCACAAAATCCAACCAGTAAACACTTGACAGCTTTCTTGTCAAACTTTTTCCTTTTGACTTTTGGTATGTGCGCGTATGCAACAGAACCAAAATCTTTCAATTTTTCAATTTTAGCGTCTTCATTGAACCACAGTTGATACGGTGTTTTGTTTTTCACTGTGCTCGTTCCCGTACGATTTAATACATACACAGAAGTATTAACGGCTTCGGCCCATAGATCAATACTGAAGTCATGTGCATGTAATAGCGTGCGAGCAGCCTCGACTACCGTCCGATTCTCCCTCTCAACTGTTCCATTTTGTTCTGGAGTATACGTTGCTGTTGTTGTTTGGTTTATGCCTTTACTTGCATAGAATTTTGCCAACTCTTTGTTTACGAATTCGTGCCGCAATCACTACGCACATTTTTGATACGATGGTTCGTTTGATGGTGTGTTAATCGAATAAAATCCTTTATTTTATCCGCCACTTCTGATTTATGCTTCAAAAAATAAACAAATCGATAATGCGAATAATCGTCTTTGAGAAGCAAGAAATACTTCGCTCCACCAAGTGATTGTGTATCCATGAAGCCACAAACGTCTGCATGTATAATCGCTCCGCACTCTTTCGCCTTTTCAGTGCGTTCCGTGAAACCCGATCGGTGCTGTTTACCAAAAATGCATGGTTCGCATTGAAATTTCTCATCGCTGTACGGAATGTTGCGATGTTGTAAGAAACGTTTGATGTGAGCGACGTTTTGGTGTGCGAGCCTCTTGTGCCAAACTCGAAGCGAATCAGTTTTAACCGCAACATTCGCACTGTCCACGTTTTTGCAAATAAGCATTCTGAATAAGCCCCTCTCTCTCACTCTTCTTATGTTCCTTTACATTAAACGTGTGAGGCCCATAACCTGTAAAGAGATGAGTTTAACGAAGAGAAATGATAACGACTGATTTGCTTGGTTAAAAATAGTGAAGTGAATTTAATAAAAGAAATGGTATGATAAATGTCATTACACAGTTGATGCAAGAATGGTAATACAGTGTTGATTTATAAACGTAAATACAATGTAGATGAATGGTGCCACCTGTTATAATTATATTAGCTGTCTTAATAATGACCGCACAAGAATGAGTGCTTGAATACAATTCTCATTTGCGTCATTACAACGAGGGTACTTAGTTTTAAGGTAAACTAGACTCGAGGTCGCCCCCGAGCGAACAACCAGACAAGATTATAGCATTTTGCCTGGGGCTCTAGTTCTGCAAAGGACAGGAGCACATTTTGGGATCCGTTCTTTAGTAAAGACGGTGATAATACATTTGCTACACAGGAGTTTCGGCTCACTGTTCCTACACAGGAGTTTCGGCTCACTGTTCCTACACAAGGGCTTCGGCTCACTGTTCCTACACAGGGGCTTCGGCTCACTGTTCCTACACAGGAGTTTCGGCTCACTGTTCCTACACAGGAGTTTCGGCTCACTGTTCCTACACAGGAGTTTCGGCTCACTGTTCCTACACAGGAGCTTCGGCTCACTGTTCCTACACAGGAGTTTCGGCTCACTGTTCCTACACAGGAGTTTCGGCTCACTGTTCCTACACAGGAGTTTCGGCTCACTGTTCCTACACAGGGGCTTCGGCTCACTGTTCCTACACAGGAGTTTCGGCTCACTGTTCCTACACAGGAGTTTCGGCTCACTGTTCCTACACAGGAGTTTCGGCTCACTGTTCCTACACAGGGGCTCCGGCTCACTGTTCCTACACAGGGGCTTCGGCTCACTGTTCCTACACAGGAGTTTCGGCTCACTGTTCCTACACAGGAGCTTCGGCTCACTGTTCCTACACAGGAGTTTCGGCTCACTGTTCCTACACAGGGGCTTCGGCTCACTGTTCCTACACAGGGGCTTCGGCTCACTGTTCCTATGTAACTCACCCAACGATAACCGATACCGAACCGTTTCCACCGGACATTCGAAGCACATACCGAGCCAGCATCCCGCATATCCGATACCGAGCTACGCACCGAATCAACCAGCCTGTCCCAGAAGAGTGCTAAGCCAAGATAAGCGCCCCCAGAAGAGTGTTAAGCCAAGATAAGTGCCCCCGGAAGACTGTTAACAACCAAGACGTGTGATTTCAAGCTAAGGGGAGTGTTCCCACCGAGTGAAGCAGTTGATGTTATTTCTGTAAATTTGAATTATATTGTAAGTTAAAGATCAATAAAGAATCTGAATTTGAACCCCCGAATAGGGCAAATTATTCTGTTCTTATTTCGAAAGGTTTGCTGGTTCCTAACGAAGAACTCTGGACATGACTGAGCCTACCTCAGCCCACGACAAAACCATGTTACAAACTGTAAAACATTTTCGAATGTGTGGCCAAAATAAGCACTTACATTTTCGGCCACCAGCAGCGAACAAAACATTGTGGCTCCACTCCGAGTATAGCGATCTTCTCGGGAGTCATGTGCAATTCGATTGGTATATATTTTATTATCCAGAAATTAAATTTTCGCGAGCTATAGGGTTGATTTTTTTTGGAAATGTGTAAACCATTTTCGTATGTGTGGGCAAAATTCGCACTTACATTTTCGGCCACCAGCAGCGAACAAAATATTGCGTATCCACTGCGAGTATTTGCATCGCCTTGGGATACTTATACAAATCGACTCGTATGTGTCTCATTATCCAAAAATGATATTTGCGCGAGCTATAGTGTGGACATTTTAGGAAAAATTTAAAACATTTTTATATGTGTGGCCAAATCGATTGGTATATATCTGATTATGGTATATATGGTGGACATTTTTGAAAAAGAGTAAAACATTTTCGAATGTGTGGCCAAAATACGCACTAACATTTTCGGCCACCAGCAGCGAACAAAACATTGCGCATTCACAACGAGTTTAAACATCTACTCAGGAGACATGTACTCGATTGGTATATATCTGATTAGCCAGAATTAAATTTTCGCGAGCTCTGGGGTGAACATTTTTAAAAAAGTGTAAAACATATTGATATGTGTGGGCAATATATGCAATTACATTTTCGGCCACCAGCAGTGAGTATTACAAACTCCTCGGGAATCTGGTACAAATGGATTGGTATATGTCTGATTACTCAAAAATAAATTTGCGTGTGATATACGGTGGACATTTTTGGAAAAGAGTAAAACATTTCAAATGTGTGGCCAAAATACGCACTTACATTTTCGGCCACCAACCGCGAACAAAACATTGTGCATCCACTCCGAGTATAATGATCTCCTCGGGAATCATGTACAATTCGATTGGTATATATCTGATTATCCAGAAATTAAATTTGCGCGAGCTATAGGGTGGATTTTTTTTGGAAATGTGTAAACCATCTTCGTATGTGTGGGCAAAATTCGCACTTACATTTTAGGGCACCAGCAGCGAACAAAACATTGTGCATCCACTCCGAGTATAACGCTCTCCTCGGGAATCATGTACAATTCGATTAGTATATATTTTATTATGCAGTATTTAAATTTGCGCGAGCTATAGGGTGGAAATTTTTGGCAAAATTCAAAATATCTGCATGTGTGTGGCCAAAATACGCAATTATATTTTAGGCCATCAGCAGCGAACCAAATATTGTGCATCCACTCCGAGTAGAAGTATATCCTTGAGGGACACGTACAACTCGATTGGTTTATCTCTGATTATCCAGAAATTAAATTTGTGTGTGATATACGGTGGAAATTTTTGGAAAGAGTAAAACATTTTCAAATGTGTGGCCAAAATACGCCCTTACATTTTCGGCCACCAGCAGCGAACAAATCATTGCGCATCCACAACTAGTTTAAAGATCTCCTCACGAGACATGTGCAAATCGATTAGTGTACATTTCATTATTCAGAAATTAAATTTGCGTGAGCTATAAGGAGGACAGTTTTGGAAATGTGTAAATCACTTTCGGTTTCCTGGCCAAAATACGCACTTACACTTTCGGCCACCAGCAGCGAACAAAACATTGTGCATCCACTCCGAGTATAACGATCCCCTCAGGAGACATGTACAAATTGATTGGTATATGGGTGATTGTTCGGAAATTGTTATTTTTCAGATAGGAATTTTTCCAAACCTCGATATGTCTGCAGTACCATTTTTTTTACGTTTCTGAATGTTATCATGGTCCAAAAGTATGATCTGAAGATCACTATACTACAACACCAAAGCAATCGAAGTTATGGAGCATTGATGGTATTCCGATGCCACGGTAGTGACTGCCTGAACGAAACTTGACAAATCAAAGTGTTGATATGATAAACAATTTTATATATATGCATATATCAATTGAATAAAACGCACTATTTTAATGTTTGAACTAATTTATTTAGTTAACTTCGCCAATAGACTAATACCTTTCACGACCTACACACGACTGACGATTGCCACAAGATATGTCAACTACTTCACTCTCGTTTTGCCAGGTCTTCGCAAACGCCTACTGTGTAATAATTAAAATACAATTTGGAATTCTTTTGGTTGAGCTATCTTGAGCGTCAAAACCTTTCTGTCTTTATTGAATATTTTGGTTCTTTTTATATTAAATCTAAATACAATAATATCTTACATTAATATTCTTATTCCTATATAGTTTATATGGAGTTGTCGCGGCAGACCAACGAATATCATATGCGTATCCCTCAGCAGAGGGAACGCTCGCTGCTCATGGCCTATCATGCCGTATACATTGTCGTATGTATGCGACGTTCTTGGAGTTATGAACGGTCGCTGTCAGCAGAGACGATCGCCGTTCTGTGGCTATGCAACATTGTATGTGTCGCTGTGTGTATGCAGTAGAACATACTCAAAGCCATGGACGGTCGCCGTCATGTCTGCGTGTGCCATGCTGACGAATCAGTTTCACTGGCGTGAGAACTGTTCTTTACCTTGCGTACAGAGCAATGTGTATCGTTTAGAGTATTAAACGGCGCTTGTTATGTGGAGTGTGTTTGTCTGTTCGACTTTTGGTTATTTGGACACTTTGGGAAGTGCCAATGAAATGTAAGCTAATACCTCTTTTGGTATTTCTTTAATATGTATTTCTGTTGGTTATGTTGGCTTTAGTTTGTACTCTATAGTCGTTGGTTGCGTTGACTGTGTATGTATGCTACACCTCCATTTTTCAGAAGAATGATCATATAACGTGAGTTTTATGGACATTCTTTTACAATGTTATTAAGTTTATGTTTATTAAATATATTATATAGTACTTATTATCTAATCATTTCTTATGTAATTAGAAAGACTTATTATTGTATAAGTTCATTATCATTCGTTCCTTATTATTATTATTATTAGTATTATCAACCTTGGCCTTTATTGTCATTATCATATTATTGTTCATAAATTTTAATTCTATTCTTATGAACTATTTGTTCTTTGTTAGTTTTGGGATCTATGATGTTTACATTTTCCCTTAATAGTAGATTTTTAATTTTAAAGGGACCGATATATTTTCTATCTAGTTTATGTCCTGATTCATTTCTTAACAATACTAAATCTCCTATATTGAAATTATAATCTACAATTTTCTTATCATAATATTCTTTTTGTTTTTCCTTATGCTTATTTAATAGTATCTGAGATCTTCTAAGTGCTATTTCTAATCTATATTTGGCCTCGTTGGCGTAATTGTCTACATTATAGAGTGGAGTTATTTGATCCACTTCATTCATTTGTACCATTTTATGTGGTATTCTCGAAAATACTAATTCATACGGACAGTAATTATGTACTGTTGATGGTGTTGTATTGAAACAATACGTGAAGTACTTAAGCCATTCATCCCAGTCATCTTTATCCACTGATATGTAGGATCGTACGTATGCATTGAAAGTTCTATGGCTTCTTTCAATTGTACCTAGCGTCTGGTGATGGTGTGCCGTTGAAGTTAGTTTCTCGATTTTCAATAGTGCGCATAATTCATTTAATATGGCGTTTTTGTATTCAGTTCCCATGTCCGTAATGAACGTCTTCATTGGACCATATATAAGAATGAAATTTTCAAAAATTGCCTTAGCGATTGTTTGCGCGCTTTTGTTCCGTATGGGTATTGTGACTAAATACTTAGTCAGGTCACATATCATTGTTATGGCGTATTCATTTCCGTAAATTGATTTAGGAAATGGACCAATGGTATCGACAAATACCGTATCAAAAGCTCCCGCCGGCGTAGGAGTTATTACTAATGGACCTTTCAAATGTTTGTTGGTTTTGGTTGTCTGACACGTGTGGCACATTTTGACATATCTAGTTATGTCTTTTATCATGTTTCGCCAAAAATAATACCGTTTTACTTTCTGTATTGTCCTGAAAGTTCCACAGTGACCACCTTCAATGGGGTCATCATGATATTTTATCATTATGTTCTGAATAGCTATAGCATCTTTGCAATCAATGTGGGTCACCTTATTTAGTAGCGCTACTTTAATATGAATTAATTTCCTATTGCCCATATCTTTGAATTCATTAATCGAGATAAATTCGAAAATTTTCTCACTAGGTGCCACTTGTAATTTGTCAATGCTGTGTTTACAGGCTACTTCTTCGAGCCTCGGGAAGAACTGTCCTAAGTCAAGTTTCCCATTATTAAACAAGTCATTGATTTGTATATATGCTATTATAGATTTTCCACGTTTGATGTAACATCTTGCGGGAAAAATCTTTAATTTATAATATTTCCTGACGTCAGTGTTATTTAAAGGAACATATATACTGGGCTTTTTAATTTTATTTGATTTATGCTGCTCATTCATAGTATTACTTTTATCCGTATTCGTATTATTTCGTGTCATGGATCTTGTCGTTATTGTCAATATTTGTGTTGCTGTTATATTCATGTCCTTGAGATCATGTATTGTTATTCGCGATAGCGCGTCTGCAACGTAATTATCTTTTCCCCTAAGATATTCTACTGTAAAGTCATATTCCTCTAGGTCAAGCCTCATTCTGGTCAGTTTTGAACTTGGGTTCCTCATTGAAAATAGATATGATAGTGGTCTGTGATCCGTACGGACGAGGAATTGTCTTCCGTATATGTATGGTCTAAAGTGTGTTATAGCCCAATGGATTGCCGTTAATTCTTGTTCGATGGTTGATTTATTGCTTTCACCTTTAGTAAAGGTTTTGGAAGCATAGGCGACTGGTAAATGTTTTCCTTCATGTTCCTGAGTCAAAACTGCGCCGCAAGCGTGTTTGCTTGCGTCCGTAATTATGCAAAACTGCTTTTCGAAATCCGGGTATTGCAGTAATGTTGGACTCATTAATGCCTTTTTTAAGTGATTAAATGCTATGTCGCAATCTTTAGTCCATTCGAACTGAACACCTTTTTTAGACAGTCTTGTAAGATGCCGAGAATATTCTGAGAAGTTTTTAATAAATCTTCGATAGTAATTGCAGAAGGCTACGAATCTTCTCGCGCCATCTGCATCAGTGGGTTTTGGGTAATTTTCAATTACTGAGTATTTACTATCATCGGGTAGTATTCCCTTATCTGTACATTTGTGTCCTAGGTATGTTACTTCTGTCATAAAAAATGAACATTTTTCAGGGTGTAACTTGAGATTGGTTTTTCGACATAGTTCAAAAACATTTGTAAGATTTGAAAGCATGTGTTTTTCGGAACATCCTAATACGACCAGGTCGTCCATGTATAGGAAAGCTTGTTCTGGTTTCAAACCACTGAAAGCCAATGTCATCATTCTTTGGAATGAATTTGGTGCTATTTTTAGTCCATAAGGAAGTCTAGTGAATCTGTATGACCCATTATTAGTCGAAAATGACGTAAGGTCTCTAGATTTCTCTTCCAACTGGATTTGATGGAATCCAGACATTAAATCTAAACATGAGAAATATTTAGCCCTACCAAGTTGGTCTAGAATATCGTCTATTCGTGGTAAAGGGAATTTGTCCGCTACTAGCTTTTTGTTAATCTGTCTATAATCTATTACAAGTCTCCATCTCTTTTCCGTAGAACCAGGGAGAGACTTTTTGGGAACCAACAAGATTGGACTGTTATATTCGGAATGCGATGGTTCGACTATTCCATCGTCTATTAGTTTCTTTACGTGTTTGTGAATTTCCTCCTTATGTGTATGTGGTACACGGTAGTTCTTAATGTATACCGGTTGTTTGTCCTTAACCCTTAACTTTTGTTTATAGAAATTATTTGTGGTTATTGTTTCCGTTTCTAAACCAAAGACATCACTGAATTCAGAACAAAGATCTTTTAAAACATTTTCGAACTGTTTTGGAAAATTTTTCTCTAATATTTGCAAAATTTGTGTCTTTCTTTGTTTTTCATTTGAATTGTTTGTAATAATATCGTAATCATTAATGTCTTCAGTTGTGATTTGTGATTCTTTTATTGTAACTATTTTATCGTTTGTATTTAAAATGCGAATATATGCATTGTTTGCCTTTACCAAGGTGCTAGCTATAAAAATACCTGGTTGAATTTCTTGGTGAGGTACCAATATGTCTTGATTTGTGGCAACTAGCCTAATATGGCGTATCACCTCAGATCTTGCTGGCAGTGTTAAGCTTTCATTGCATGTATTCGTAATTTGTATTTCTATCTGTTGTGTGAAATTTGGTGGTCGTAGGATAAGGTAATCAAAATCATCATTAAAGTCTAAAATACAATTATATTTTCTTATAAAATCCATACCGATGATTCCGTCGCATGGTATTGGGAAATCATCGTTCACAACGTGAAAAGTATGGGGAATTAAAAAGTTTTTGTATCTTAGATCAAAATTTGTTGTTCCTATTGATTTTATTTTACCATGTCCTATACCACTTAATGTTGATATTCTATTCGTGTTTATTTCATCTTGTGTAAAGTGAGTAAGTTTTATTAATGAAATATCTGCTCCTGTGTCTACTAATAATGTTATTTTTTCGTTATGGTGTTCTATTTTGACGTTAACAAAAATACTCATATTAAGGCTAAGGTTATACACTTTTCTGTTCTCTGGTTTGATCTTAGGGGAATTTTCTAGTTTTCCGAGTTGTCTTGGGCTGTGTTAGTTACTCTAACGTTACTATTTCGACCATTGTGGTTTTGTCCGTTATTATTATCATTGTGGTTGTTTCCACGTCTGTTTCCACGGTAGTTAGAATTGTCATGTCTGTATCTATTGTTGTTATTGCGATTGTTGCCATTGCCATTTCTTCCTCTATATCCACCTCTACCATGTGGTCTTCCTCTGTTCCCACGGTAGTTTCTGTTTGACCTGTTTCCGAAGTATAGGATAGTATTTTGTTGTCCAGTAGCGTCTGTGCAGCTACTAACAAATTTTCCTATAGCTTCGTTCATATTGTCAAACTGACCTGCTTCCATGATGAGTTTAACTCTTTCAATGGTGCAATTTTTGGTCATTGCCTTCACCGCGACTTGGGTGGTATATTTTTGTGCCAATGTGCGTGACAAACCATCGGAGATGTATGCACCTTCCAATGATTTTGTCAATTTGTCCAGCTCATCACAATAAGAATTGGCAGACTTATTGTTCTGTCGGATGTTCAGTATTTTGGCTGATAGGACCTCAACTGATTCACCTTTCACAGAACTTGACAGTTTCGAAATTACGTCTTGTATGGTGGATTCATTTTCAAGTAGGTTTCTGGCGTTACCTGTTAATTTTGTCTTAATCAGGTTTATGGCTACCGCTTCGTGGGTGCCTTTTAGTGTATCCACTAAAGAAAGCGCATCTAAAAATGATCTTAAATTCTCAGGTTTCCCATCGAAATCAGGGATTAACCTTGTGGCGGTATTCAAAAATTCTATAACTGTTTGTGCCATATTGACTTCCGTTCCAATTGACTCAATTGGTTTCGTCCTAATTGTGGCTTCACTTTCAATATTAGTATTTAAAAATTTAGTATTTAGTATTTAAAAATTTAATCTGAGTTTGGGACATTATATATAAGTCTACAGTAGGTAACTATTTTATCCCGATCCATAAGTTACTCTGTGGTGCTTAGATTTTATCTAAGTTATCTCCACGACTTGAGTATCTCTTCTTTAGAGATCTCTTATGCAATAAATATAACTTTAGTATTAAGTTGACTGCACTTAATACTGTGGAGATGAGTAGGAGGATCCACAATGAATCTATTTGTGAAGTGTGATCGACCACTTCTACATTATTAATGACATTCGCAGTCGGATCACTTATTTTCGAGTTTCTATGACCCATAATTATCCTTATCCACTCAGGTTTTCCTTTCTTTTTACATAAAAATTATTTATTAATTATACCTACAATTTTGCTTATTATATTTTTCTTTTAAAATAATTTTTCTTATTTTGTCTCGAGCGAGTACATAAAAATTAAAAAAATTTTACATAAAAATTATCCTACCAATTATACATGCAATTTCGCTTATTATATTTTCTTTTAAAATAATTTTTCCTATTTTGTCTCGAGCGAGTACTCGCTTATAGACCCTAGGTATGCGCTTGGAATCGCATACGAAAATACAAGGAAATTTTTCTATAATAATTTTTCTATATACTATATTCCCGTCTCAATTGGTCATCGCCGAATGGGGATCTTCCTTCTCTGGCCGTCGTTGCCCCTTCTCGAAATCCTCGATTGTTGTACCTTCCTTCATTCTACTGTTGTTTTTCTCTTCTCGCTGTGGCCTCTCTCATATGGCTGGGCCAACTGTCTTTTGGCCAGACAGTATCTTCCTTCTCGCCGCTGACGGATTTTTGGCTATCACGTCAGAGAAAATGTTTCTTTAATCCTGGTGCATTTTGGTGCACTTCAGGATTTAACAGCGGCTAAAACGCTATGTTATTTGGACAAAATGATCCAACTCCAGCTCCTTTTTATTTTTGGAGTTCCTGGAGATCCCTGAGCTTTTGGAGCTGTGGGATTGTTTCTGAGCCTTTTTAGCTCCCGATTTTTCCTCCGTGCTTTTTTATTTTTGAAGCACTGGCAGGATCGCCATGTAATAATTAAAATACAATTTGGAATTCTTTTGGTTGAGCTATCTTGAGCGTCAAAACCTTTCTGTCTTTATTGAATATTTTGGTTCTTTTTATATTAAATCTAAATACAATAATATCTTACATTAATATTCTTATTCCTATATAGTTTATATGGAGTTGTCGCGGCAGACCAACGAATATCATATGCGTATCCCTCAGCAGAGGGAACGCTCGCTGCTCATGGCCTATCATGCCGTATACATTGTCGTATGTATGCGACGTTCTTGGAGTTATGAACGGTCGCTGTCAGCAGAGACGATCGCCGTTCTGTGGCTATGCAACATTGTATGTGTCGCTGTGTGTATGCAGTAGAACATACTCAAAGCCATGGACGGTCGCCGTCATGTCTGCGTGTGCCATGCTGACGAATCAGTTTCACTGGCGTGAGAACTGTTCTTTACCTTGCGTACAGAGCAATGTGTATCGTTTAGAGTATTAAACGGCGCTTGTTATGTGGAGTGTGTTTGTCTGTTCGACTTTTGGTTATTTGGACACTTTGGGAAGTGCCAATGAAATGTAAGCTAATACCTCTTTTGGTATTTCTTTAATATGTATTTCTGTTGGTTATGTTGGCTTTAGTTTGTACTCTATAGTCGTTGGTTGCGTTGACTGTGTATGTATGCTACAACTGTGTTGCCAGGTCTTCGCAAAAGCCTACTGTGTTGTCAGGTCTTTGCAACAGCCTACTCCACATTAATCATTCAGTGTCAAGAAACCATTATTTATTAATTTTAGTCAGTATTCGAAACTATATGACACGGTTGTGACAGCCACGGTTGTGACTTTCAGTGTTTAACCTAACCGTGCTCCAGACCGGTTTGGAATTCGACAAGTTCCAAAGACAATGAAGTTCAGGCAATGAAATATTACTTTCATAACCGGGAATCAAGCCTAAATATCGTATGGCATATGTGAATCATGAGAGAACGGTTGTGACGTATTATTTTGTGACTTAGCTTTTCAATTTTTCGAATTGAATTCCCCTTCGTATACATGTGCGTGTGTTGACTTCTGCCGGTGTAAATACTGCCACTACCCCCTCCACTCCAAAGTGGCAGCAAGTGGGTCATATTGAATCCCCGGAGATGGCGCCACCACAGTCGAATTCAAATTGTACAAAATTCTGACAAAACTGTTGGACAGACTTCGTGGACCGTTCAATAACCATGGGGTGCATATTCCTCCAATTTTTTTACGTAGAATTGTAAATCTAAATGTCCCTTAGAACATATATGCAGGTAACTTCTTTCAAGCCACGTCCTTGACGGATATTACTGCTGAAGTCCTGAATTCGATACGGAGGACAGGCCATGGTTGTGACATTTTGAACAGTTTTTTTAAAACCGGCTTACACGGTTCAGAATGGAATGTGTTTCATGCAAATAATAGAGTACCATCGTAGCTTCGGGAACATGTCGCAATTTAATCACCATTCGACCATTTTAGGGTGGGAAAATTCAAAGGACGAGAAAATGACAATTTCCGAACAATCACCCATATATCTGATTAGCCAGAAATAAATTTTCGCGAGCTATATGGTGGACATTTTTGAAAACTGTAAAACATTTTCGAAATTGTGGCGAAAATACGCACTTACATTTTCGGCCACCAGCAGCGAAAAAAACATTACGAATCCACAACGAGATTGAAGATCTACTCAGGAGACACGTACAAATCGATTGGAGTAACTCTGATTATCCAGAAATTAAATGTGCGTGTGATATACGGTGGACATTTTTGGAAAAGAGTAAAACATTTTCGAATGTGTGGCGAAAATACGCACTTACATTTTCGGCCACCAGCAACGAACAAAACATTGTGCATCCACTCCGAGTATAACGATCTCCTCAGGAGACATGTACAAATCGATTGGTATATATCTGATTAGCCAGAAATAAATTTTCGCGAGCTATATGGTGGACATTTTTGAAAAACTGTAAAATATTTGCGAATGTGTGGCCAAAATACGCACTTACATTTTGGGGCACCAGCAGCGAACAAACCATTACGAATCCACAACGAGATTAAAGATCTACTCAGGAGACACGTACACAACGCTTGGAGTAACTCTGATTATCCAGAAATTAAATGTGCGTGTGATATACGGTGGACATTTTTGGGAAAGAGTATAACGGTCTCCTCGAAAATCATGTACAATTCGATTGGTATATATTTTATCATCCAGAAATTAAATTTGCGCGAGCTATAGGGTGGATTTTTTTTGGAAATGTGTAAACCATTTTCGTATGTGTGGGCAAAATTCGCACTTACATTTTGGGGCACCAGCAGCGAACAAAACATTGTGTATCCACTCCGAGTATAACGATCTCCTCGGGAGTCATGTACAAATCGATTGGTATATAGTTTACAATCCAGCATTTAAATTTGCGCGAGCTATAAGGTGGACATTTTTGGAAAAATTCGAAACATTTGCATGTGTGTTGCCAAAATACGCACTTACATTTTCTGCCACCAGCTGCGAACAAAACATTGTGCATCCACTCCGAGTATAACGATCTCCTCGAGAGACACGTACAACTCGATTGGTTTATCTCTGATTATCCAGAAATTAAGTGTGCGTGTGATATACGGTGGACATTTTTGGACAAGAGTAAAACATTTTCAAATGTGTGGCCAAAATACGCACTTACATTTTCGGCCACCAGCAGCGAACAAATTATTGCACATCCACAACGAGTTTAAAGATCTCCTCAGGAGAAATGTGCAAATCGATTGGTGTATATTTTATTATTCAGAAATTAAATTTTCGTGAGCTATAAGGAGGACAGTTTTGGAAATGTGTAAACCATTTTCGTATGTGTGGGCAAAATTCGCACTTACATTTTCAGCCACCAGCAGCGAACAAAATATTGTGCATCCACTCCGAGTATAACGATCTCCTCAGGAGACATGTACAAATCGATTGGTATATATCTGATTAGCCAGAAATAAATTTTCCTGATCTATATGGTGGACATTTTTGAAAAACTGTAAAACATTTTCGAATGTGTGGCCAAAATACGCACTTACATTTTCGGCCACCAGCAGCGAACAAAACATTACGAATCCACAACGAGATTAAGGATCTACTCAGGAGACACGTACAGATCGATTGGAGTAACTCTGATTATCCAGAAATTAAATGTGCGTGTGATATACGGTGGACATTTTTGGACAAGGGTAAAACATTTTCGAATGTGTGGCCAAAATACGCACTTACATTTTCGGCCACCAGCAGCGAACAAATTATTGCACATCCACAATGAGTTTAAACATCTCCTCAGGAGATATGTGCAAATCGATTGGTGTATATTTTATTATTCAGAAATTAAATTTGCGTGAGCTATAAGGAGGACAGTTTTGGAAATGTGTAAATCATTATCGTTTTCCTGGCCAAAATACGCACTTACATTTTCGGCCACCAGCAACGAACAAAACATTGAGCATCATCTACGAGTATAACAATCTCCTCAGGAATCATGTACAATTCGATTGATATATATTTTATTATCCAGAAATCAAATTTGCGCGAGCTATAGAGTAGATATTTTTTAAAATGATGAAACCATTTTCGTATGCGTAGGCAAAATTCGTACTTACACTTTAGGCCACCAGCAGCGAACAAAACAGTGTGTATCCACTACGAGTAGAAGTGTCTTCTCGGGAGTCATGTACAACTCGATTGGTGCATCTCTCATTATCCAGAAATTAAATTTGCGCGAGCTAGAGGGTGGACATTTTAGAAAAATTCAAAACATTTGCATATGTGTGACCAAAATACGCAATTACATTTGCGACCACCAGCAACGAACAAAATATTGTGCATCCACTCCGAGTATAACGATCTCCTCAGGAGACATGTACAAATCGATTGGTATATATCTGATTAGCCAGAAATAAATTTTCGCGAGCTATATGGTGGACATTTTTGAAAAACTGTAAAACATTTTCGAATGTATGGCCAAAATACGCACTTACATTTTCGGCCACCAGCAGCGAACAAAACATTACGAATCCACAACGAGATTAAAGATCTACTCAGGAGACACTTACAAATCGATTGGAGTAACTCTGATTATCCAGAAATTAAATGTGCGTGTGATATAGGGTGGACATTTTTGGAAAAGAGTAAAACATTTTCGAATGTGTGGCGAAAATACGCACTTACATTTTCGGCCACCAGCAACGAACAAAACATTGAGCATCCCCTACGAGTATAACAATCTCCTCGGGAGACATGTACAAATCGATTGGTATATATCTGATTAGCCAGAAATAAATTTTCGCGAGCTATATGGTGGACATTTTTGAAAACTGAAAACATTTTCGAATGTGTGGCCAAAATACGCACTTACATTTTCGGCCACCAGCAGCGAAAAAAACATTACGAATCCACAACTAGATTAAAGATCTACTCAGGAGACACGTACAGATCGATTGGAGTAACTCTGATTATCCAGAAATTAAGTGTGCGTGTGATATACGGTGGACATTTTTGGACAAGAGTAAAACATTTTCAAATGTGTGACCAAAATACGCACTTACATTTTCGGCCACCAGCAGCCAACAAATTATTGCACATCCACAACGAGTTTAAAGATCTCCTCAGGAGACATGTGCAAATCGATTGGTGTATATTTTATTATTCAGAAATTAAATTTGCTTGAGCTATAAGGAGGACAGTTTTGGAAATGTGTAAATCATTTTCGTTTTCCTGGCCAAAATACGCACTTACATTTTCAGCCACCAGCAGCGAACAAAACATTGTGCATCCACTCCGAGTATAACGATCTCCTCAGGAGACATGTACAAATCGATTGGTATATATCTGATTAGCCAGAAATAAATTTTCCCGAGCTATATGGTGGGCATTTTTGAAAAACTTGTAACGTGACATCAAGAACTGTCCGTACATAATAGTATACATTCACCGCCATGTACACCCCATACGTCCCTCGTCGAACTACCAACTAAGCATACACAACGTCCATCTCTCGCACCAACCACCGCGAACAATCACACTCACTTGCAAACACACAATCTCAGTCGACGTTGTGTACAGGGTAGCAGGGAATTAGTTTTAATGACCGCACAAGAATGAGTGCTTGAATACAATTCTTATTTGCGTCATTACAACGAGGGTACTTAGTTTTAAGGTAAACTAGACTCGAGGTCGCCCCCGAGCGAACAACCAGACAAGATTATAGCATTTTGCCTGGGGCTCTAGTTCTGCAAAGGACAGGAGCACATTTTGGGATCCGTTCTTTAGTAAAGACGGTGATAATACATTTGCTACACAGGAGTTTCGGCTCACTGTTCCTACACAGGAGTTTCGGCTCACTGTTCCTACACAAGGAGTTTCGGCTCACTGTTCCTACATAGGGGCTTCGGCTCACTGTTCCTACACAGGGGCTTCGGCTCACTGTTCCTACACAGGAGTTTCGGCTCACTGTTCCTACACAGGAGTTTCGGCTCACTGTTCCTACACAGGAGTTTCGGCTCACTGTTCCTACACAGGAGCTTCGGCTCACTGTTCCTACATAGGAGCTTCGGCTCACTGTTCCTACACAGGAGTTTCGGCTCACTGTTCCTACACAGGAGTTTCGGCTCACTGTTCCTACACAGGAGTTTCGGCTCACTGTTCCTACACAGGGGCTTCGGCTCACTGTTCCTACACAGGAGTTTCGGCTCACTGTTCCTACACAGGGGCTTCGGCTCACTGTTCCTACACAGGAGTTTCGGCTCACTGTTCCTACACAGGGGCTCCGGCTCACTGTTCCTACACAGGGGCTTCGGCTCACTGTTCCTACACAGGAGTTTCGGCTCACTGTTCCTACACAGGAGCTTCGGCTCACTGTTCCTACACAGGAGTTTCGGCTCACTGTTCCTACACAGGGGCTTCGGCTCACTGTTCCTACACAGGGGCTTCGGCTCACTGTTCCTATGTAACTCACCCAACGATAACCGATACCGAACCGTTTCCACCGGACATTCGAAGCACATACCGAGCCAGCATCCCGCATATCCGATACCGAGCTACGCACCGAATCAACCAGCCTGTCCCAGAAGAGTGCTAAGCCAAGATAAGCGCCCCCAGAAGAGTGTTAAGCCAAGATAAGTGCCCCCGGAAGACTGTTAACAACCAAGACGTGTGATTTCAAGCTAAGGGGAGTGTTCCCACCGAGTGAAGCAGTTGATGTTATTTCTGTAAATTTGAATTATATTGTAAGTTAAAGATCAATAAAGAATCTGAATTTGAACCCCCGAATAGGGCAAATTATTCTGTTCTTATTTCGAAAGGTTTGGTGGTTCCTAACGAAGAACTCTGGACATGACTGAGCCCACCTCAGCCCACGACAAAACCATGTTACAAACTGTAAAACATTTTCGAATGTGTGGCCAAAATAAGCACTTACATTTTCGGCCACCAGCAGCGAACAAAACATTGTGGCTCCACTCCGAGTATAGCGATCTTCTCGGGAGTCATGTGCAATTCGATTGGTATATATTTTATTATCCAGAAATTAAATTTTGGCGAGCTATAGGGTTGATTTTTTTTGGAAATGTGTAAACCATTTTCGTATGTGTGGGCAAAATTCGCACTTACATTTTCGGCCACCAGCAGCGAACAAAATATTGCGTATCCACTGCGAGTATTTGCATCGCCTTGGGATACTTATACAAATCGACTCGTATGTGTCTCATTATCCAAAAATGATATTTGCGCGAGCTATAGTGTGGACATTTTAGGAAAAATTTAAAACATTTTTATATGTGTGGCCAAATCGATTGGTATATATCTGATTATGGTATATATGGTGGACATTTTTGAAAAAGAGTAAAACATTTTCGAATGTGTGGCCAAAATACGCACTAACATTTTCGGCCACCAGCAGCGAACAAAATAGGTTGTATCTACTACGAGTAAAAGTGTCTTCTCGGGAGTCATGCACAAATCGATTGGTATATAATTTATTATTCAGAAATTAAATTTGCGTGAGCTTTAAGGAGGACAGTTTTGGAAATGTGTAAATAATTTTCGTTTTTGTGGCCAAAATCCGCACTTAGATTTATGGCCACCAGCAGCAACCCAAATATTGTGCATCCACTCCGAGTAGAAGCATCTCCTCGAGAGACACGCACAAATCGATTGGTGTATCCCGCGTTATCCAGAAGTTAAAGTTGCGCGAGCTATAGGGTGGACATTTTTGGAAAAATTCGAAACATTTGCATGTGTGTTGTCAAAATACACACTTACATTTTCGGCCAACAGCTGCGAACCAAATATTGTGCATCCACTCCGAGTAGAAGTATCTCCTTGAGAGCAACGTACAACTCGATTGATGTATCTCTCATTCTCTAGAAATTAAGTTTGCGTGAGCAATACGGTGGATATTTTTGGAAAATTGTAAAACATTTTCATATGTGTGGCCAAAATACCCACAACATTTTCGGCCACCAGCAGCGAACTAAACATTGTGCATCCACTCCGAGTAAAAAGATCTCCTTGGGAATCATGTACAAATCGATTGGTATATCTTTATTATTCAGAAATTAACTTTGCGTGAGCTATAAGGAGGACAGTTTTGGAAATGTGTAAATCATTTTCGTTTTCGTGGCCAAAATACGCAATTACATTTTTGGCCACCAGCAGCGAATAAAGCGATCTGATTAACCAGAAATAAATTTTCCCGAGCTATATGGTGGGCATTTTTGAAAAACTTGTAACGTGACGTCAAGAACTGTCCGTACATAATAGTATACATTCACCGCCATGTACACCCCATACGTCCCTCGTCGAACTACCAACTAAGCATACACAACGTCCATCACTCGCACCAACCACCGCGAACAATCACACTCACTTGCAAACACACAATCTCAGTCGACGTTGTGTACAGGGTAGCAGGGAATTAGTTTTAATGACCGCACAAGAATGAGTGCTTGAATACAATTCTCATTTGCGTCATTACAACGAGGGTACTTAGTTTTAAGGTAAACTAGACTCGAGGTCGCCCCCGACCGAACAACCAGACAAGATTATAGCATTTTGCCTGGGGCTCTAGTTCTGCAAAGGACAGGAGCACATTTTGGGATCCGTTCTTTAGTAAAGACGGTGATAATACATTTGCTACACAGGAGTTTCGGCTCACTGTTCCTACACAGGAGTTTCGGCTCACTGTTCCTACACAGGAGTTTCGGCTCACTGTTCCTACACAGGGGCTTCGGCTCACTGTTCCTACACAGGGGCTTCGGCTCACTGTTCCTACACAGGAGTTTCGGCTCACTGTTCCTACACAGGAGTTTCGGCTCACTGTTCCTACACAGGAGTTTCGGCTCACTGTTCCTACACAGGAGCTTCGGCTCACTGTTCCTACATAGGAGCTTCGGCTCACTGTTCCTACACAGGAGTTTCGGCTCACTGTTCCTACACAGGAGTTTCGGCTCACTGTTCCTACACAGGAGTTTCGGCTCACTGTTCCTACACAGGGGCTTCGGCTCACTGTTCCTACACAGGAGTTTCGGCTCACTGTTCCTACACAGGAGTTTCGGCTCACTGTTCCTACACAGGAGTTTCGGCTCACTGTTCCTACACAGGAGTTTCGGCTCACTGTTCCTACACAGGAGTTTCGGCTCACTGTTCCTACACAGGGGCTTCGGCTCACTGTTCCTACACAGGGGCTTCGGCTCACTGTTCCTACACAGGAGTTTCGGCTCACTGTTCCTACACAGGAGTTTCGGCTCACTGTTCCTACACAGGAGTTTCGGCTCACTGTTCCTACACAGGAGTTTCGGCTCACTGTTCCTACACAGGGGCTTCGGCTCACTGTTCCTACACAGGAGTTTCGGCTCACTGTTCCTACACAGGGGCTTCGGCTCACTGTTCCTACACAGGAGTTTCGGCTCACTGTTCCTACACAGGGGCTCCGGCTCACTGTTCCTACACAGGGGCTTCGGCTCACTGTTCCTACACAGGAGTTTCGGCTCACTGTTCCTACACAGGAGCTTCGGCTCACTGTTCCTACACAGGAGTTTCGGCTCACTGTTCCTACACAGGGGCTTCGGCTCACTGTTCCTACACAGGAGTTTCGGCTCACTGTTCCTACACAGGAGTTTCGGCTCACTGTTCCTACACAGGAGTTTCGGCTCACTGTTCCTACACAGGGGCTTCGGCTCACTGTTCCTACACAGGAGTTTCGGCTCACTGTTCCTACACAGGGGCTTCGGCTCACTGTTCCTACACAGGAGTTTCGGCTCACTGTTCCTACACAGGGGCTCCGGCTCACTGTTCCTACACAGGGGCTTCGGCTCACTGTTCCTACACAGGAGTTTCGGCTCACTGTTCCTACACAGGGGCTTCGGCTCACTGTTCCTACACAGGAGTTTCGGCTCACTGTTCCTACACAGGGGCTTCGGCTCACTGTTCCTACACAGGAGTTTCGGCTCACTGTTCCTACACAGGGGCTCCGGCTCACTGTTCCTACACAGGGGCTTCGGCTCACTGTTCCTACACAGGAGTTTCGGCTCACTGTTCCTACACAGGAGCTTCGGCTCACTGTTCCTACACAGGAGTTTCGGCTCACTGTTCCTACACAGGGGCTTCGGCTCACTGTTCCTACACAGGGGCTTCGGCTCACTGTTCCTATGTAACTCACCCAACGATAACCGATACCGAACCGTTTCCACCGGACATTCGAAGCACATACCGAGCCAGCATCCCGCATATCCGATACCGAGCTACGCACCGAATCAACCAGCCTGTCCCAGAAGAGTGCTAAGCCAAGATAAGCGCCCCCAGAAGAGTGTTAAGCCAAGATAAGTGCCCCCGGAAGACTGTTAACAACCAAGACGTGTGATTTCAAGCTAAGGGGAGTGTTCCCACCGAGTGAAGCAGTTGATGTTATTTCTGTAAATTTGAATTATATTGTAAGTTAAAGATCAATAAAGAATCTGAATTTGAACCCCCGAATAGGGCAAATTATTCTGTTCTTATTTCGAAAGGTTTGGTGGTTCCTAACGAAGAACTCTGGACATGACTGAGCCCACCTCAGCCCACGACAAAACCATGTTACAAACTGTAAAACATTTTCGAATGTGTGGCCAAAATAAGCACTTACATTTTCGGCCACCAGCAGCGAACAAAACATTGTGGCTCCACTCCGAGTATAGCGATCTTCTCGGGAGTCATGTGCAATTCGATTGGTATATATTTTATTATCCAGAAATTAAATTTTCGCGAGCTATAGGGTTGATTTTTTTTGGAAATGTGTAAACCATTTTCGTATGTGTGGGCAAAATTCGCACTTACATTTTCGGCCACCAGCAGCGAACAAAATATTGCGTATCCACTGCGAGTATTTGCATCGCCTTGGGATACTTATACAAATCGACTCGTATGTGTCTCATTATCCAAAAATGATATTTGCGCGAGCTATAGTGTGGACATTTTAGGAAAAATTTAAAACATTTTTATATGTGTGGCCAAATCGATTGGTATATATCTGATTATGGTATATATGGTGGACATTTTTGAAAAAGAGTAAAACATTTTCGAATGTGTGGCCAAAATACGCACTAACATTTTCGGCCACCAGCAGCGAACAAAATAGGTTGTATCTACTACGAGTAAAAGTGTCTTCTCGGGAGTCATGCACAAATCGATTGGTATATAATTTATTATTCAGAAATTAAATTTGCGTGAGCTTTAAGGAGGACAGTTTTGGAAATGTGTAAATAATTTTCGTTTTTGTGGCCAAAATCCGCACTTAGATTTATGGCCACCAGCAGCAACCCAAATATTGTGCATCCACTCCGAGTAGAAGCATCTCCTCGAGAGACACGCACAAATCGATTGGTGTATCCCGCGTTATCCAGAAGTTAAAGTTGCGCGAGCTATAGGGTGGACATTTTTGGAAAAATTCGAAACATTTGCATGTGTGTTGTCAAAATACACACTTACATTTTCGGCCAACAGCTGCGAACCAAATATTGTGCATCCACTCCGAGTAGAAGTATCTCCTTGAGAGCAACGTACAACTCGATTGATGTATCTCTCATTCTCTAGAAATTAAGTTTGCGTGAGCAATACGGTGGATATTTTTGGAAAATTGTAAAACATTTTCATATGTGTGGCCAAAATACCCACAACATTTTCGGCCACCAGCAGCGAACTAAACATTGTGCATCCACTCCGAGTAAAAAGATCTCCTTGGGAATCATGTACAAATCGATTGGTATATCTTTATTATTCAGAAATTAACTTTGCGTGAGCTATAAGGAGGACAGTTTTGGAAATGTGTAAATCATTTTCGTTTTCGTGGCCAAAATACGCAATTACATTTTTGGCCACCAGCAGCGAATAAAGCGATCTGATTAACCAGAAATAAATTTTCCCGAGCTATATGGTGGGCATTTTTGAAAAACTTGTAACGTGACGTCAAGAACTGTCCGTACATAATAGTATACATTCACCGCCATGTACACCCCATACGTCCCTCGTCGAACTACCAACTAAGCATACACAACGTCCATCACTCGCACCAACCACCGCGAACAATCACACTCACTTGCAAACACACAATCTCAGTCGACGTTGTGTACAGGGTAGCAGGGAATTAGTTTTAATGACCGCACAAGAATGAGTGCTTGAATAGAATTCTCATTTGCGTCATTACAACGAGGGTACTTAGTTTTAAGGTAAACTAGACTCGAGGTCGCCCCCGAGCGAACAACCAGACAAGATTATAGCATTTTGCCTGGGGCTCTAGTTCTGCAAAGGACAGGAGCACATTTTGGGATCCGTTCTTTAGTAAAGACGGTGATAATACATTTGCTACACAGGAGTTTCGGCTCACTGTTCCTACACAGGAGTTTCGGCTCACTGTTCCTACACAGGAGTTTCGGCTCACTGTTCCTACACAGGGGCTTCGGCTCACTGTTCCTACACAGGGGCTTCGGCTCACTGTTCCTACACAGGAGTTTCGGCTCACTGTTCCTACACAGGAGTTTCGGCTCACTGTTCCTACACAGGAGTTTCGGCTCACTGTTCCTACACAGGAGCTTCGGCTCACTGTTCCTACATAGGAGCTTCGGCTCACTGTTCCTACACAGGAGTTTCGGCTCACTGTTCCTACACAGGAGTTTCGGCTCACTGTTCCTACACAGGAGTTTCGGCTCACTGTTCCTACACAGGGGCTTCGGCTCACTGTTCCTACACAGGAGTTTCGGCTCACTGTTCCTACACAGGAGTTTCGGCTCACTGTTCCTACACAGGAGTTTCGGCTCACTGTTCCTACACAGGGGCTCCGGCTCACTGTTCCTACACAGGGGCTTCGGCTCACTGTTCCTACACAGGAGTTTCGGCTCACTGTTCCTACACAGGAGCTTCGGCTCACTGTTCCTACACAGGAGTTTCGGCTCACTGTTCCTACACAGGGGCTTCGGCTCACTGTTCCTACACAGGGGCTTCGGCTCACTGTTCCTATGTAACTCACCCAACGATAACCGATACCGAACCGTTTCCACCGGACATTCGAAGCACATACCGAGCCAGCATCCCGCATATCCGATACCGAGCTACGCACCGAATCAACCAGCCTGTCCCAGAAGAGTGCTAAGCCAAGATAAGCGCCCCCAGAAGAGTGTTAAGCCAAGATAAGTGCCCCCGGAAGACTGTTAACAACCAAGACGTGTGATTTCAAGCTAAGGGGAGTGTTCCCACCGAGTGAAGCAGTTGATGTTATTTCTGTAAATTTGAATTATATTGTAAGTTAAAGATCAATAAAGAATCTGAATTTGAACCCCCGAATAGGGCAAATTATTCTGTTCTTATTTCGAAAGGTTTGGTGGTTCCTAACGAAGAACTCTGGACATGACTGAGCCCACCTCACCCCACGACAAAACCATGTTACAAACTGTAAAACATTTTCGAATGTGTGGCCAAAATAAGCACTTACATTTTCGGCCACCAGCAACGAACAAAACATTGTGGCTCCACTCCGAGTATAGCGATCTTCTCGGGAGTCATGTGCAATTCGATTGGTATATATTTTATTATCCAGAAATTAAATTTTCGCGAGCTATAGGGTTGATTTTTTTTGGAAATGTGTAAACCATTTTCGTATGTGTGGGCAAAATTCGCACTTACATTTTCGGCCACCAGCAGCGAACAAAATATTGCGTATCCACTGCGAGTATTTGCATCGCCTTGGGATACTTATACAAATCGACTCGTATGTGTCTCATTATCCAAAAATGATATTTGCGCGAGCTATAGTGTGGACATTTTAGGAAAAATTTAAAACATTTTTATATGTGTGGCCAAATCGATTGGTATATATCTGATTATGGTATATATGGTGGACATTTTTGAAAAAGAGTAAAACATTTTCGAATGTGTGGCCAAAATACGCACTAACATTTTCGGCCACCAGCAGCGAACAAAACATTGCGCATTCACAACGAGTTTAAACATCTACTCAGGAGACATGTACTCGATTGGTATATATCTGATTAGCCAGAATTAAATTTTCGCGAGCTCTGGGGTGAACATTTTTAAAAAAGTGTAAAACATATTGATATGTGTGGGCAATATATGCAATTACATTTTCGGCCACCAGCAGTGAGTATTACAAACTCCTCGGGAATCTGGTACAAATGGATTGGTATATGTCTGATTACTCAAAAATAAATTTGCGTGTGATATACGGTGGACATTTTTGGAAAAGAGTAAAACATTTCAAATGTGTGGCCAAAATACGCACTTACATTTTCGGCCACCAACCGCGAACAAAACATTGTGCATCCACTCCGAGTATAATGATCTCCTCGGGAATCATGTACAATTCGATTGGTATATATTTGATTATCCAGAAATTAAATATGCGCGAGCTATAGGGTGGATTTTTTTGGAAATGCGTAAACCATCTTCGTATGTGTGGGCAAAATTCGCACTTACATTTTAGGGCACCAGCAGCGAACAAAACATTGTGCATCCACTCCGAGTATAACGCTCTCCTCGGGAATCATGTACAATTCGATTGGTATATATTTTATTATGCAGTATTTAAATTTGCGCGAGCTATAGGGTGGAAATTTTTGGCAAAATTCAAATTATCTGCATGTGTGTGGCCAAAATACGCAATTATATTTTAGGCCATCAGCAGCGAACCAAATATTGTGCATCCACTCCGAGTAGAAGTATATCCTTGAGGGACACGTACAACTCGATTGGTTTATCTCTGATTATCCAGAAATTAAATTTGTGTGTGATATACGGTGGAAATTTTTGGAAAGAGTAAAACATTTTCAAATGTGTGGCCAAAATACGCCCTTACATTTTCGGCCACCAGCAGCGAACAAATCATTGCGCATCCACAACTAGTTTAAAGATCTCCTCACGAGACATGTGCAAATCGATTAGTGTACATTTCATTATTCAGAAATTAAATTTGCGTGAGCTATAAGGAGGACAGTTTTGGAAATGTGTAAATCACTTTCGTTTTCCTGGCCAAAATACGCACTTACACTTTCGGCCACCAGCAGCGAACAAAACATTGTGCATCCACTCCGAGTATAACGATCCCCTCAGGAGACATGTACAAATTAATTGGTATATGGGTGATTGTTCGGAAATTGTTATTTTTCAGATAGGAATTTTTCCAAACCTCGATATGTCTGCAGTACCATTTTTTTTACGTTTCTGAATGTTATCATGGTCCAAAAGTATGATCTGAAGATCACTATACTACAACACCAAAGCAATCGAAGTTATGGAGCATTGATGGTATTCCGATGCCACGGTAGTGACTGCCTGAACGAAACTTGACAAATCAAAGTGTTGATATGATAAACAATTTTATATATATGCATATATCAATTGAATAAAACGCACTATTTTAATGTTCGAACTAATTTATTTAGTGAACTTCGCCAATAGACTAATACCTTTCACGACCTACACACGACTGACGATTGCCACAAGATATGTCAACTACTTCACTCTCGTTTTGCCAGGTCTTCGCAAACGCCTACTGTGTTGCCAGGTCTTCGCAAAAGCCTACTGTGTTGTCAGGTCTTTGCTACAGCCTACTCCACATTAATCATTCAGTGTCAAGAAACCATTATTTATTAATTTTAGTCAGTATTCGAAACTATATGACACGGTTGTGACAGCCACGGTTGTGACTTTCAGTGTTTAACCTAACCGTGCTCCAGACCGGTTTGGAATTCGACAAGTTCCAAAGACAATGAAGTTCAGGCAATGAAATATTATTTTCATAACCGGGAATCAAGCCTAAATATCGTATGGCATATGTGAATCATGAGAGAACGGTTGTGACGTATTATTTTGTGACTTAGCTTTTCAATTTTTCGAATTGAATTCCCCTTCGTATACATCTGCGTGTGTTGACTTCTGCCGGTGTAAATACTGCCACTACCCCCTCCACTCCAAAGTGGCAGCAAGTGGGTCATATTGAATCCCCGGAGATGGCGCCACCACAGTCGAATTCAAATTGTACAAAATTCTGACAAAACTGTTGGACAGACTTCGTGGACCGTTCAATAACCATGGGGTGCATATTCCTCCAATTTTTTTACGTAGAATTGTAAATCTAAATGTCCCTTAGAACATATATGCAGGTAACTTCTTTCAAGCCACGTCCTTGACGGATATTACTGCTGAAGTCCTGAATTCGATACGGAGGACAGGCCATGGTTGTGACATTTTGAACAGTTTTTTTAAAACCGGCTTACACGGTTCAGAATGGAATGTGTTTCATGCAAATAATAGAGTACCATCGTAGATTCGGGAACATGTCGCAATTTAATCACCATTCGACCATTTTAGGGTGGGAAAATTCAAAGGACGAGAAAATGACAATTTCCGAACAATCACCCATATATCTGATTAGCCAGAAATAAATTTTCGCGAGCTATATGGTGGACATTTTTGAAAACTGTAAAACATTTTCGAATGTGTGGCGAAAATAAGCACTTACATTTTCGGCCACCAGCAGCGAAAAAAACATTACGAATCCACAACGAGATTGAAGATCTACTCAGGAGACACGTACAAATCGATTGGAGTAACTCTGATTATCCAGAAATTAAATGTGCGTGTGATATACGGTGGACATTTTTGGGAAAGAGTATAACGATCTCCTCGGGAATCATGTACAATTCGATTGGTATATATTTTATCATCCAGAAATTAAATTTGCGCGAGCTATATGGTGGATTTTTTTGAAAACTGTAAAACATTTTCGAATGTGTGGCGAAAATAAGCACTTACATTTTCGGCCACCAGCAGCGAAAAAAACATTACGAATCCACAACGAGATTGAAGATCTACTCAGGAGACACGTACAAATCGATTGGAGTAACTCTGATTATCCAGAAATTAAATTTGCGTGTGATATACGGTGGACATTTTTGAAAAAGAGTAAAACATTTTCGAATGTGTGGCCAAAATACGCACTAACATTTTCGGCCACCAGCAGCGAACAAAACATTGCGCATTCACAACGAGTTTAAACATCTACTCAGGAGACATGTACTCGATTGGTATATATCTGATTAGCCAGAAATAAATTTTCGCGAGCTATATGGTGGACATTTTTGAAAAACTGTAAAATATTTGCGAATGTGTGGCCAAAATACGCACTTACATTTTCGGCCACCAGCAGCGAACAAACCATTACGAATCCACGACGAGATTAAAGATCTACTCAGGAGACACGTACACAACGCTTGGAGTAACTCTGATGATCCAGAAATTAAATTTGCGTGTGATATACGGTGGACATTTTTGAAAAAGAGTAAAACATTTTCGAATGTGTGGCCAAAATACGCACTAACATTTTCGGCCACCAGCAGCGAACAAAACATTGCGCATTCACAACGAGTTTAAACATCTACTCAGGAGACATGTACTCGATTGGTATATATCTGATTAGCCAGAAATAAATTTTCGCGAGCTATATGGTGGACATTTTTGAAAAACTGTAAAATATTTGCGAATGTGTGGCCAAAATACGCACTTACATTTTCGGCCACCAGCAGCGAACAAACCATTACGAATCCACGACGAGATTAAAGATCTACTCAGGAGACACGTACACAACGCTTGGAGTAACTCTGATGATCCAGAAATTAAATGTGCGTGTGATATACGGTGGACATTTTTGGGAAAGAGTATAACGATCTCCTCGGGAATCATGTACAATTCGATTGGTATATATTTTATCATCCAGAAATTAAATTTGCGCGAGCTATAGGGTGGATTTTTTTTGGAAATGTGTAAACCATTTTCGTATGTGTGGGCAAAATTCGCACTTACATTTTGGGGCACCAGCAGCGAACAAAACATTGTGTATCCACTCCGAGTATAACGATCTCCTCGGGAGTCATGTACAAATCGATTGGTATATAGTTTACAATCCAGCATTTAAATTTGCGCGAGCTATAAGGTGGACATTTTTGGAAAAATTCGAAACATTTGCATGTGTGTTGCCAAAATACGCACTTACATTTTCTGCCACCAGCTGCGAACAAAACATTGTGCATCCACTCCGAGTATAACGATCTCCTCGAGAGACACGTACAACTCGATTGGTTTATCTCTGATTATCCAGAAATTAAATTTGCGTGTGATATACGGTGGACATTTTTGGAAAAGAGTAAAACATTTTCAAATGTGTGGCCAAAATACGCACTTACATTTTCGGCCACCAGCAGCGAACAAATTATTGCACATCCACAACGAGTTTAAAGATCTCCTCAGGAGAAATGTGCAAATCGATTGGTGTATATTTTATTATTCAGAAATTAAATTTTCGTGAGCTATAAGGAGGACAGTTTTGGAAATGTGTAAACCATTTTCGTATGTGTGGGCAAAATTCGCACTTACATTTTAGGGCACCAGCAGCGAACAAAACATTGTGCATCCACTCCGAGTATAGCGATCTCCTCGGGAGTCATGTACAAATCGATTGGTATATAGTTTACTATCCAGCATTTAAATTCGCGCGAGCTATAGGGTGGACATTTTTGGAAAAATTCGAAACATTTGCAGGTGTGTTGTCAAAATACGCACTTACATTTTCGGCCACTAGCTGCGAACAAAACATTGTGCATCCACTCCGAGAATAACGATCTCCTCAAGAGACACGTACAACTCGATTGGTTTATCTCTGATTATCCAGAAATAAATTTGCGTGTGATATACGGTGGACATTTTTGGAAAAGAGTAAAACATTTTCAAATGTGTGGCCAAAATACGCACTTACATTTTCGGCCACCAGCAGCGAACAAATTATTGCACATATATGACGAGTTTAAAGATCTCCTCAGGAGAAATGTTCCAATCGATTGGTGTATATTTTATTATTCAGAAATTAAATTTGCGTGAGCTATAAGGAGGACAGTTTTGGAAATGTGTAAATCATTTTCGTATTCCTAGCCAAAATACGCACTTACATTTTCGGCCACCAGCAACGAACAAAACATTGAGCATCATCTACGAGTATAACAATCTCCTCAGGAATCATGTACAATTCGATTGATATATATTTTATTATCCAGAAATCAAATTTGCGCGAGCTATAGAGTAGATATTTTTTAAAATGATGAAACCATTTTCGTATGTGTAGGCAAAATTCGTACTTACACTTTAGGCCACCATATTTTATTATTCAGAAATTAAATTTGCGTGAGCTATAAGGAGGACAGTTTTGGAAATGTGTAAATCATTTTCGTTTTCCTGGCCAAAATACGCACTTACATTTTCAGCCACCAGCAGCGAACAAAACATTGTGCATCCACTCCGAGTATAACGATCTCCTCAGGAGACATGTACAAATCGATTGGTATATATCTGATTAGCCAGAAATAAATTTTCCCGATCTATATGGTGGACATTTTTGAAAAACTGTAAAACATTTTCGAATGTGTGGCCAAAATACGCACTTACATTTTCGGCCACCAGCAGCGAACAAAACATTACGAATCCACAACGAGATTAAAGATCTACTCAGGAGACACGTACAGATCGATTGGAGTAACTCTGATTATCCAGAAATTAAATGTGCGTGTGATATACGGTGGACATTTTTGGACAAGGGTAAAACATTTTCGGAAGTGTGGCCAAAATACGCACTTACATTTTCGGCCACCAGCAGCGAACAAATTATTGCACATCCACAATGAGTTTAAACATCTCCTCAGGAGATATGTGCAAATCGATTGGTGTATATTTTATTATTCAGAAATTAAATTTGCGTGAGCTATAAGGAGGACAGTTTTGGAAATGTGTAAATCATTATCGTTTTCCTGGCCAAAATACGCACTTACATTTTCGGCCACCAGCAACGAACAAAACATTGAGCATCATCTACGAGTATAACAATCTCCTCAGGAATCATGTACAATTCGACTGATATATATTTTATTATCCAGAAATCAAATTTGCGCGAGCTATAGAGTAGATATTTTTTAAAATGATGAAACCATTTTCGTATGCGTAGGCAAAATTCGTACTTACACTTTAGGCCACCAGCAGCGAACAAAACAGTGTGTATCCACTACGAGTAGAAGTGTCTTCTCGGGAGTCATGTACAACTCGATTGGTGCATCTCTCATTATCCAGAAATTAAATTTGCGCGAGCTAGAGGGTGGACATTTTAGAAAAATTCAAAACATTTGCATATGTGTGACCAAAATACGCAATTACATTTGCGACCACCAGCAGCGAACAAAATATTGTGCATCCACTCCGAGTATAACGATCTCCTCAGGAGACATGTACAAATCGATTGGTATATATCTGATTAGCCAGAAATAAATTTTCGCGAGCTATATGGTGGACATTTTTGAAAAACTGTAAAACATTTTCGAATGTATGGCCAAAATACGCACTTACATTTTCGGCCACCAGCAGCGAACAAAACATTACGAATCCACAACGAGATTAAAGATCTACTCAGGAGACACTTACAAATCGATTGGAGTAACTCTGATTATCCAGAAATTAAATGTGCGTGTGATATACGGTGGACATTTTTGGAAAAGAGTAAAACATTTTCGAATGTGTGGCGAAAATACGCACTTACATTTTCGGCCACCAGCAACGAACAAAACATTGAGCATCCCCTACGAGTATAACAATCTCCTCGGGAGACATGTACAAATCGATTGGTATATATCTGATTAGCCAGAAATAAATTTTCGCGAGCTATATGGTGGACATTTTTGAAAACTGAAAACATTTTCGAATGTGTGGCCAAAATACGCACTTACATTTTCGGCCACCAGCAGCGAAAAAAACATTACGAATCCACAACGAGATTAAAGATCTACTCAGGAGACACGTACAGATCGATTGGAGTAACTCTGATTATCCAGAAATTAAGTGTGCGTGTGATATACGGTGGACATTTTTGGACAAGAGTAAAACATTTTCAAATGTGTGACCAAAATACGCACTTACATTTTCGGCCACCAGCAGCGAACAAATTATTGCACATCCACAACGAGTTTAAAGATCTCCTCAGGAGACATGTGCAAATCGATTGGTGTATATTTTATTATTCAGAAATTAAATTTGCGTGAGCTATAAGGAGGACAGTTTTGGAAATGTGTAAATCATTTTCGTTTTCCTGGCCAAAATACGCACTTACATTTTCAGCCACCAGCAGCGAACAAAACATTGTGCATCCACTCCGAGTATAACGATCTCCTCAGGAGACATGTACAAATCGATTGGTATATATCTGATTAGCCAGAAATAAATTTTCCCGAGCTATATGGTGGACATTTTTGAAAAACTGTAAAACATTTTCGAATGTGTGGCCAAAAAACGCACTTACATTTTCGGCCACCAGCAGCGAACAAAACATTACGAATCCACAACGAGATTAAAGATCTACTCAGGAGACACGTACAGATCGACTGGAGTAACTCTGATTATCCAGAAATTAAATGTGCGTGTGATATACGGTGGACATTTTTGGACAAGGGTAAAACATTTTCGAATATGTGGCCAAAATACGCACTTACGTTTTCGGCCACCAGCAGCGAACAAATTATTGCACATCCACAATGAGTTTAAAGATCTCCTCAGGAGATATGTGCAAATCGATTGGTGTATAGTTTATTATTCAGAAATTAAATTTGCGTGAGCTATAAGGAGGACAGTTTTGGAAATGTGTAAATCATTTTCGTTTTCCTGGCCAAAATACGCACTTACATTTTCGGCCACCAGCAACGAACAAAACATTGAGCATCCCCTACGAGTATAACAATCTCCTCGGGAATCATGTACAATTCCATTGGTATATACTTTATTATCGAGAAATTAAATTTGCGCGAGCTATAGAGTGGATATTTTAAATGTTGAAATCATTTTCGTATGTGTGGGCAAAATTCGTACTTACACTTTAGGCCACCAGCAGCGAACAAAACAGTGTGCATTCACTACGAGTAGAAGTGTCTTCTCGGGAGTCTCGTAAAAATCGATTGGTATATATTTTATTATTCAGAAATTAAATTTGCGTGAGCTTTAAGGAGGACAGTTTTGGAAATGTGTAAATCATTTTAGTTTTTGTGGCCAAAATACGCACTTACATTTTTGGCCACCAGCAGCAAACCAAAGACTGTGCATCCACTCCGAGTATAACGATCTCCTCGAGAGACACTTACAACTCGATTGGTTTATCTCTGATTATCCAGAAATTAAATTTGCGTGTGATATACGGTGGACATTTTTGGAAAAGAGTAAAACATTTTCAAATGTGTGGCCAAAATACGCACTTACATTTTCGGCCACCAGCAGCGAACAAATTATTGCACATCCACAACGAGTTTAAAGATCTCCTCAGGAGAAATGTGCAAATCGATTGGTGTATATTGTATTATTCAGAAATTAAATTTGCGTGAGCTATAAGGAGGACAGTTTTGGAAATGTGTAAACCATTTTCGTATGTGTGGGCAAAATTCGCACTTACATTTTAGGGCACCAGCAGCGAACAAAACATTGTGCATCCACTCCGAGTATAACGATCTCCTCGGGAGTCATGTACAAATCGATTGGTATATAGTTTACTATCCAGCATTTAAATTCGCGCGAGCTATAGGGTGGACATTTTTGGAAAAATTCGAAACATTTGCATGTGTGTTGTCAAAATACGCACTTACATTTTCGGCCACTAGCTGCGAACAAAACATTGTGCATCCACTCCGAGTATAACGATCTCCTCGAGAGACACGTACAACTCGATTGGTTTATCTCTGATTATCCAGAAATTAAATTTGCGTGTGATATACGGTGGACATTTTTGGACAAGGGTAAAACATTTTCGAATGTGTGGCCAAAATACGCACTTACATTTTCGGCCACCAGCAGCGAACAAATTATTGCACATCCACAATGAGTTTAAAGATCTCCTCAGGAGATATGTGCAAATCGATTGGTGTATATTTTATTATTCAGAAATTAAATTTGCGTGAGCTATAAGGAGGACAGTTTTGGAAATGTGTAAATCATTTTCGTTTTCCTGGCCAAAATACGCACTTACATTTTCGGCCACCAGCAACGAACAAAACATTGAGCATCCCCTACGAGTATAACAATCTCCTCGGGAATCATGTACAATTCCATTGGTATATACTTTATTATCGAGAAATTAAATTTGCGCGAGCTATAGAGTGGATATTTTAAATGTTGAAATCTTTTTCGTATGTGTGGGCAAAATTCGTACTTACACTTTAGGCCACCAGCAGCGAACAAAACAGTGTGCATTCACTACGAGTAGAAGTGTCTTCTCGGAAGTCTCGTACAAATCGATTGGTATATATTTTATTATTCAGAAGTTAAAGTTGCGCGAGCTATAGGGTGGATTTTTTTTGGCAATGTGTAAACCATTTTCGTATGTGTGGGCAAAATTCGCACTTACATTTTCGGCCACCAGCAGCGAACAAAACATTTTGCATCCACTACGAGTATAACGATCTCCTCGAGAGACACGTACAAATCGATTGGTGTATCCCGCGTTATCCAGAAGTTAAAGTTGCGCGAGCTATAGGGTGGATTTTTTGGCAATGTGTAAACCATTTTCGTATGTGTGGGCAAAATTCGCACTTACATTTTGGGGCACCAGCAGCGAACAAAACATTTTTGGAAAAGGGTAAAACGTTTTCGAATGTGTGGCCAAAATACGCACTTACATTTTCGGCCACCAGCAACGAACAAAACATTGAGCATCATCTACGAGTATAACAATCTCCTCAGGAATCATGTACAATTCGATTGATATATATTTTATTATCCAGAAATCAAATTTGCGCGAGCTATAGAGTAGATATTTTTTAAAATGATGAAACCATTTTCGTATGTGTAGGCAAAATTCGTACTTACACTTTAGGCCACCATATTTTATTATTCAGAAATTAAATTTGCGTGAGCTATAAGGAGGACAGTTTTGGAAATGTGTAAATCATTTTCGTTTTCCTGGCCAAAATACGCACTTACATTTTCAGCCACCAGCAGCGAACAAAACATTGTGCATCCACTCCGAGTATAACGATCTCCTCAGGAGACATGTACAAATCGATTGGTATATATCTGATTAGCCAGAAATAAATTTTCCCGATCTATATGGTGGACATTTTTGAAAAACTGTAAAACATTTTCGAATGTGTGGCCAAAATACGCACTTACATTTTCGGCCACCAGCAGCGAACAAAACATTACGAATCCACAACGAGATTAAAGATCTACTCAGGAGACACGTACAGATCGATTGGAGTAACTCTGATTATCCAGAAATTAAATGTGCGTGTGATATACGGTGGACATTTTTGGACAAGGGTAAAACATTTTCGGAAGTGTGGCCAAAATACGCACTTACATTTTCGGCCACCAGCAGCGAACAAATTATTGCACATCCACAATGAGTTTAAACATCTCCTCAGGAGATATGTGCAAATCGATTGGTGTATATTTTATTATTCAGAAATTAAATTTGCGTGAGCTATAAGGAGGACAGTTTTGGAAATGTGTAAATCATTATCGTTTTCCTGGCCAAAATACGCACTTACATTTTCGGCCACCAGCAACGAACAAAACATTGAGCATCATCTACGAGTATAACAATCTCCTCAGGAATCATGTACAATTCGACTGATATATATTTTATTATCCAGAAATCAAATTTGCGCGAGCTATAGAGTAGATATTTTTTAAAATGATGAAACCATTTTCGTATGCGTAGGCAAAATTCGTACTTACACTTTAGGCCACCAGCAGCGAACAAAACAGTGTGTATCCACTACGAGTAGAAGTGTCTTCTCGGGAGTCATGTACAACTCGATTGGTGCATCTCTCATTATCCAGAAATTAAATTTGCGCGAGCTAGAGGGTGGACATTTTAGAAAAATTCAAAACATTTGCATATGTGTGACCAAAATACGCAATTACATTTGCGACCACCAGCAGCGAACAAAATATTGTGCATCCACTCCGAGTATAACGTTCTCCTCAGGAGACATGTACAAATCGATTGGTATATATCTGATTAGCCAGAAATAAATTTTCGCGAGCTATATGGTGGACATTTTTGAAAAACTGTAAAACATTTTCGAATGTATGGCCAAAATACGCACTTACATTTTCGGCCACCAGCAGCGAACAAAACATTACGAATCCACAACGAGATTAAAGATCTACTCAGGAGACACTTACAAATCGATTGGAGTAACTCTGATTATCCAGAAATTAAATGTGCGTGTGATATACGGTGGACATTTTTGGAAAAGAGTAAAACATTTTCGAATGTGTGGCGAAAATACGCACTTACATTTTCGGCCACCAGCAACGAACAAAACATTGAGCATCCCCTACGAGTATAACAATCTCCTCGGGAGACATGTACAAATCGATTGGTATATATCTGATTAGCCAGAAATAAATTTTCGCGAGCTATATGGTGGACATTTTTGAAAACTGAAAACATTTTCGAATGTGTGGCCAAAATACGCACTTACATTTTCGGCCACCAGCAGCGAAAAAAACATTACGAATCCACAACGAGATTAAAGATCTACTCAGGAGACACGTACAGATCGATTGGAGTAACTCTGATTATCCAGAAATTAAGTGTGCGTGTGATATACGGTGGACATTTTTGGACAAGAGTAAAACATTTTCAAATGTGTGACCAAAATACGCACTTACATTTTCGGCCACCAGCAGCGAACAAATTATTGCACATCCACAACGAGTTTAAAGATCTCCTCAGGAGACATGTGCAAATCGATTGGTGTATATTTTATTATTCAGAAATTAAATTTGCGTGAGCTATAAGGAGGACAGTTTTGGAAATGTGTAAATCATTTTCGTTTTCCTGGCCAAAATACGCACTTACATTTTCAGCCACCAGCAGCGAACAAAACATTGTGCATCCACTCCGAGTATAACGATCTCCTCAGGAGACATGTACAAATCGATTGGTATATATCTGATTAGCCAGAAATAAATTTTCCCGAGCTATATGGTGGACATTTTTGAAAAACTGTAAAACATTTTCGAATGTGTGGCCAAAAAACGCACTTACATTTTCGGCCACCAGCAGCGAACAAAACATTACGAATCCACAACGAGATTAAAGATCTACTCAGGAGACACGTACAGATCGACTGGAGTAACTCTGATTATCCAGAAATTAAATGTGCGTGTGATATACGGTGGACATTTTTGGACAAGGGTAAAACATTTTCGAATGTGTGGCCAAAATACGCACTTACGTTTTCGGCCACCAGCAGCGAACAAATTATTGCACATCCACAATGAGTTTAAAGATCTCCTCAGGAGATATGTGCAAATCGATTGGTGTATAGTTTATTATTCAGAAATTAAATTTGCGTGAGCTATAAGGAGGACAGTTTTGGAAATGTGTAAATCATTTTCGTTTTCCTGGCCAAAATACGCACTTACATTTTCGGCCACCAGCAACGAACAAAACATTGAGCATCCCCTACGAGTATAACAATCTCCTCGGGAATCATGTACAATTCCATTGGTATATACTTTATTATCGAGAAATTAAATTTGCGCGAGCTATAGAGTGGATATTTTAAATGTTGAAATCATTTTCGTATGTGTGGGCAAAATTCGTACTTACACTTTAGGCCACCAGCAGCGAACAAAACAGTGTGCATTCACTACGAGTAGAAGTGTCTTCTCGGGAGTCTCGTAAAAATCGATTGGTATATATTTTATTATTCAGAAATTAAATTTGCGTGAGCTTTAAGGAGGACAGTTTTGGAAATGTGTAAATCATTTTAGTTTTTGTGGCCAAAATACGCACTTACATTTTTGGCCACCAGCAGCAAACCAAAGACTGTGCATCTACTCCGAGTATAACGATCTCCTCGAGAGACACTTACAACTCGATTGGTTTATCTCTGATTATCCAGAAATTAAATTTGCGTGTGATATACGGTGGACATTTTTGGAAAAGAGTAAAACATTTTCAAATGTGTGGCAAAATACGCACTTACATTTTCGGCCACCAGCAGCGAACAAATTATTGCACATCCACAACGAGTTTAAAGATCTCCTCAGGAGAAATGTGCAAATCGATTGGTGTATATTGTATTATTCAGAAATTAAATTTGCGTGAGCTATAAGGAGGACAGTTTTGGAAATGTGTAAACCATTTTCGTATGTGTGGGCAAAATTCGCACTTACATTTTAGGGCACCAGCAGCGAACAAAACATTGTGCATCCACTCCGAGTATAACGATCTCCTCGGGAGTCATGTACAAATCGATTGGTATATAGTTTACTATCCAGCATTTAAATTCGCGCGAGCTATAGGGTGGACATTTTTGGAAAAATTCGAAACATTTGCATGTGTGTTGTCAAAATACGCACTTACATTTTCGGCCACTAGCTGCGAACAAAACATTGTGCATCCACTCCGAGTATAACGATCTCCTCGAGAGACACGTACAACTCGATTGGTTTATCTCTGATTATCCAGAAATTAAATTTGCGTGTGATATACGGTGGACATTTTTGGACAAGGGTAAAACATTTTCGAATGTGTGGCCAAAATACGCACTTACATTTTCGGCCACCAGCAGCGAACAAATTATTGCACATCCACAATGAGTTTAAAGATCTCCTCAGGAGATATGTGCAAATCGATTGGTGTATATTTTATTATTCAGAAATTAAATTTGCGTGAGCTATAAGGAGGACAGTTTTGGAAATGTGTAAATCATTTTCGTTTTCCTGGCCAAAATACGCACTTACATTTTCGGCCACCAGCAACGAACAAAACATTGAGCATCCCCTACGAGTATAACAATCTCCTCGGGAATCATGTACAATTCCATTGGTATATACTTTATTATCGAGAAATTAAATTTGCGCGAGCTATAGAGTGGATATTTTAAATGTTGAAATCATTTTCGTATGTGTGGGCAAAATTCGTACTTACACTTTAGGCCACCAGCAGCGAACAAAACAGTGTGCATTCACTACGAGTAGAAGTGTCTTCTCGGAAGTCTCGTACAAATCGATTGGTATATATTTTATTATTCAGAAATTAAATTTGCGTGAGCTTTAAGGAGGACAGTTTTGGAAATGTGTAAATCATTTTAGTTTTTGTGGCCAAAATACGCACTTACATTTTTGGCCACCAGCAGCAAACCAAAGACTGTGCATCCACTCCGAGTAGAAGCATCTCCTCGAGAGACACGTACAACTCGATTGGTTTATCTCTGATTATCCAGAAATTAAATTTGCGTGTGATATACGGTGGACATTTTTGGACAAGGGTAAAACATTTTCGAATGTGTGGCCAAAATACGCACTTACATTTGCGGCCACCAGCAGCGAACAAATTATTGCACATCCACAGTGAGTTTAAAGATCTCCGCAGGAGATATGTGCAAATCGATTGGTGTATATTTTATTATTCAGAAATTAAAGTTGCGTGAGCTTTAAGGAGGACAGTTTTGGAAATGTGTGAATCATTTTCGTTTTCCTGGCCAAATTACGCACTTACATTTTCGGCCACCAGCAACGAACAAAACATTGAGCATCCCCTACGAGTATAACAATCTCCTCGGGAATCATGTACAATTCCATTGGTATATACTTTATTATCGAGAAATTAAATTTGCGCGAGCTATAGAGTGGATATTTTAAATGTTGAAATCTTTTTCGTATGTGTGGGCAAAATTCGTACTTACACTTTAGGCCACCAGCAGCGAACAAAACAGTGTGCATCCACTACGAGTAGAAGTGTCTTCTCGGGAGTCTCGTACAAATCGATTGGTATATATTTTATTATTCAGAAATTAAATTTGCGTGAGCTTTAAGGAGGACAGTTTTGGAAATGTGTAAATCATTTTAGTTTTTGTGGCCAAAATACGCACTTACATTTTTGGCCACCAGCAGCAAACCAAAGACTGTGCATCCACTCCGAGTAGAAGCGTCTCCTCGAGAGACACGTACAAATCGATTGGTGTATCCCGCGTTATCCAGAAGTTAAAGTTGCGCGAGCTATAGGGTGGATTTTTTTTGGCAATGTGTAAACCATTTTCGTATGTGTGGGCAAAATTCGCACTTACATTTTCGGCCACCAGCAGCGAACAAAACATTTTGCATCCACTACGAGTATAACGATCTCCTCGGGAGTCATATACAAATCGATTGGTATATAGTTTACTATCCAGCATTTAAATTTGCACGAGCTATAGGGTGGACATTTTTGGAAAAATTCGAAACATTTGCATGTGTGTTGTCAAAATACGCACTTACATTTTCGGCCACCAGCTGCGAACACAACATTGTGCATCCACGACGAGTATAACGATCTCCTCGGGAATCATGTACAATTCGATTGGTATATATTTTATCATCCAGAAATTAAATTTGCGCGAGCTATAAAGTGGATATTTTTGAAAATGTTGAAACCATTTTCGTATGTGTGGGCAAAATTCGTACTTACACTTTAGCCACCAACAGCGAACAAAACAGTGTGTATCCACTACGAGTAGAAGTGTCTTCTCGGGAGTCACATACAAATCGATTTGTATATATTTTGTTATTCAGAAATTAAATTTGCGTGGGCTTTAAGGAGAACAGTTTTGGAAATGTGTAAATCATTTTCGTTTTTGTGGCCAAAATACGCACTTACATTTTTGGCCACCAGCAGCAAACCAAAGACTGTGCGTCCACTCCGAGTAGAAGCATCTCCTCGAGAGACACGTACAAATCGATTGGTGTATAGTTTACTATCCAGCATTTAAATTCGCGCGAGCTATAGGGTGGACATTTTTGGAAAAATTCGACACATTTGCATGTGTGTTGTCAAAATACGCACTTACATTTTTGGCCACCAGCTGCGAACAAAACATTGTGCATCCACTCCGAGTATAACGATCTCCTCGGGAATCATGTACAACTCGATTAGTTTATCTCTGATTATCCAGAAATTAAATTTGCGTGTGATATACGGTGGACATTTTTGGAAAAGAGTAAAACATTTTCAAATGTGTGTCCAAAATACGCACTTACATTTTCGGCCACCAGCAGCGAACAAATTATTGCACATCCACAACGAGTTTAAAGATCTCCTCAGGAGAAATGTGCAAATCGATTGGTGTATATTTTATTATTCAGAAATTAAATTTGGGTGAGCTATAAGGAGGAGAGTTTTGGAAATGTGTAAACCATTTTCGTATGTGTGGGCAAAATTCGCACTTACATTTTAGGGCACCAGCAGCGAACAAAACATTGTGCATCCACTCCGAATATAACGATCTCCTCGGGAGTCATGTACAAATCGATTGGTATATAGTTTACTATCCAGCATTTAAATTCGCGCGAGCTATAGGGTGGACATTTTTGGAAAAATTCGAAACATTTGCATGTGTTTTGTCAAAATACGCACTTATATTTTCGGCCACTAGCTGCGAACAAAACATTGTGCATCCACTCCGAGTATAACGATCTCCTCGAGAGACACGTACAACTCGATTGGTTTATCTCTGATTATCCAGAAATTAAATTTCCGTGTCATATACGGTGGACATTTTTGGAAAAGAGTAAAACATTTTCAAATGTGTGGCCAAAATACGCACTTACCTTTTCGGCCACCAGCAGCGAACAAATTATTGCACATATATGACAAGTTTAAAGATCTCCTCAGGAGAAATGTTCCAATCGATTGGTGTATATTTTATTATTCAGAAATTAAATTTGCGTGAGCTATAAGGAGGACAGTTTTGGAAATGTGTAAATCATTTTCGTATTCCTAGCCAAAATACGCACTGACATTTTCGGTCACCAGCAGCGAACAAAATATTGTGCATCCACTCCGAGTATAACGATCTCCTCGAGAGACACGTACAATTCGATTGGTGTATCCTGCGTTATCCAGAAGTTAAAGTTGCGCGAGCTATAGGGTGGATTTTTTGGCAATGTGTAAACCATTTTCGTATGTGTGGGCAAAATTTGCACTTACATTTTAGGGCACCAGCAGCGAACAAAACATTTTTGGAAAAGGGTAAAACGTTTTCGAATGTGTGGCCAAAATACGCACTTACATTTTCGGCCACCAGCAACGAACAAAACATTGAGCATCATCTACGAGTATAACAATCTCCTCAGGAATCATGTACAATTCGATTGATATATATTTTATTATCCAGAAATCAAATTTGCGCGAGCTATAGAGTAGATATTTTTTAAAATGATGAAACCAATTTCGTATGTGTAGGCAAAATTCGTACTTACACTTTAGGCCACCAGCAGCGAACAAAACAGTGTGTATCCACTACGAGTAGAAGTGTCTTCTCGGGAGTCATGTACAACTCGATTGGTGCATCTCTCATTATCCAGAAATTAAATTTGCGCCTGCTATAGGGTGGACATTTTAGAAAAATTCAAAACATTTGCATATGTGTGACCAAAATACGCAATTACATTTGCGACCACCAGCAGCGAACAAAATATTGTGCATCCACTCCGAGTATAACGATCTCCTCAGGAGACATGTACAAATCGATTGGTATATATCTGATTAGCCAGAAATAAATTTTCGCGAGCTATATGGTGGACATTTTTGAAAAACTGTAAAACATTTTCGAATGTATGGCCAAAATACGCACTTACATTTTCGGAAACCAGCAGCGAACAAAACATTACGAATCCACAACGAGATTAAAGATCTACTCAGGAGACACGTACAAATCGATTGGAGTAACTCTGATTATCCAGAAATTAAATGTGCGCGTGATATACGGTGGACATTTTTGGAAAAGAGTAAAACATTTTCGAATGTGTGGCGAAAATACGCACTTACATTTTCGGCCACCAGCCACGAAGAAAACATTGAGCATCCCCTACGAGTATAACAATCTCCTCGGGAGACATGTACAAATCGATTGGTATATATCTGATTAGCCAGAAATAAATTTTCGCGAGCTATATGGTGGACATTTTTGAAAACTGAAAACATTTTCGAATGTGTGGCCAAAATACGCACTTACATTTTCGGCCACCAGCAGCGAAAAAAACATTACGAATCCACAACGAGATTAAAGATCTACTCAGGAGACACGTACAGATCGATTGGAGTAACTCTGATTATCCAGAAGTAAATGTGCGTGTGATATACGGTGGACATTTTTGGACAAGAGTAAAACATTTTCAAATGTGTGACCAAAATACGCACTTACATTTTCGGCCACCAGCAGCGAACAAATTATTGCACATCCACAACGAGTTTAAAGATCTCCTCAGGAGACATGTGGAAATCGATTGGTGTATATTTTATTATTCAGAAATTAAATTTGCGTGAGCTATAAGGAGGACAGTTTTGGAAATGTGTAAATCATTTTCGTTTCCCTGGCCAAAATACGCACTTACATTTTCAGCAACCAGCAGCGAACAAAACATTGTGCATCCACTCCGAGTATAACGATCTCCTCGGGAGACATGTACAAATCGATTGGTATATATCTGATTAGCCAGAAATAAATTTTCCCGAGCTATATGGTGGACATTTTTGAAAACTGAAAACATTTTCGAATGTGTGGCCAAAATACGCACTTACATTTTCGGCCACCAGCAGCGAAAAAAACATTACGAATCCACAACGAGATTAAATATCTACTCAGGAGACACGTACAGATCGATTGGAGTAACTCTGATTATCCAGAAATTAAATGTGCGTGTGATATACGGTGGACATTTTTGGACAAGGGTAAAACATTTTCGAATGTGTGGCCAAAATAAGCACTTACATTTTCGGCCACCAGCAGCGAACAAATTATTGCACATACACAATGAGTTTAAAGATCTCCTCAGGAGATATGTGCAAATCGATTGGTGTATATTTTATTATTCAGAAATTAAATTTGCGTGAGCTATAAGGAGGACAGTTTTGGAAATGTGTAAATCGTTTTCGTTTTCCTGGCCAAAATACGCACTTACATTTTCGGCCACCAGCAACGAACAAAACATTGAGCATGCCCTAGGAGTATAACAATCTCCTCGGGAATCATGTACAATTCCCTTGGTATATACTTTATTATCGAGAAATTAAATTTGCGCGAGCTATAGAGTGGATATTTTAAATGTTGAAATCATTTTCGTATGTGTGGGCAAAATTCGTACTTACACTTTAGGCCACCAGCAGCGAACAAAACAGTGTGCATCCACTACGAGTAGAAGTGTCTTCTCGGGAGTCTCGTACAAATCGATTGGTATATATTTTATTATTCAGAAATTAAATTTGCGTGAGCTTTAAGGAGGACAGTTTTGGAAATGTGTAAATCATTTTAGTTTTTGTGGCCAAAATACGCACTTACATTTTTGGCCACCAGCAGCAAACCAAAGACTGTGCATCCACTCCGAGTAGAAGCGTCTCCTCGAGAGACACGTACAAATCGATTGGTGTATCCCGCGTTATCCAGAAGTTAAAGTTGCGCGAGCTATAGGGTGGATTTTTTTGGCAATGTGTAAACCATTTTCGTATGTGTGGGCAAAATTCGCACTTACATTTTAGGGCACCAGCAGCGAACAAAACATTTTGCATCCACTACGAGTATAACAATCTCCTCAGGAATCATGTACAAATCGATTGCTATATAGTTTACTATCCAGCATTTAAATTTGCACGAGCTATAGGGTGGACATTTTTGGAAAAATTCGAAACATTCGAAACAAACACCAGCAACGAACAAAACATTGAGCATCATCTACGAGTATAACAATCTCCTCAGGAATCATGTACAATTCGATTGATATATATTTTATTATCCAGAACTCAAATTTGCGCGAGCTATAGAGTAGATATTTTTTAAAATGATGAAACCATTTTCGTATGTGTAGGCAAAATTCGTACTTACACTTTAGGCCACCAGCAGCGAACAAAACAGTGTGTATCCACTACGAGTAGAAGTGTCTTCTCGGGAGTCATGTACAACTCGATTGGTGCATCTCTCATTATCCAGAAATTAAATTTGCGCGAGCTATAGGGTGGACATTTTAGAAAAATTCAAAACATTTGCATATGTGTGACCAAAATACGCAATTACATTTGCGACCACCAGCAGCGAACAAAATATTGTGCATCCACTCCGAGTATAACGATCTCCTCAGGAGACATGTACAAATCGATTGGTATATATCTGATTAGCCAGAAATAAATTTTCGCGAGCTATATGGTGGACATTTTTGAAAAACTGTAAAACATTTTCGAATGTATGGCCAAAATACGCACTTACATTTTCGGCCACCAGCAGCGAACAAAACATTACGAATCCACAACGAGATTAAAGATCTACTCAGGAGACACGTACAAATCGATTGGAGTAACTCTGATTATCCAGAAATTAAATGTGCGTGTGATATACGGTGGACATTTTTGGAAAAGAGTAAAACATTTTCGAATGTGTGGCGAAAATACGCACTTACATTTTCGGCCACCAGCAACGAACAAAACATTGAGCATCCCCTACGAGTATAACAATCTCCTCGGGAGACATGTACAAATCGATTGGTATATATCTGATTAGCCAGAAATAAATTTTCGCGAGCTATATGGTGGACATTTTTGAAAACTGAAAACATTTTCGAATGTGTGGCCAAAATACGCACTTACATTTTCGGCCACCAGCAGCGAAAAAAACATTACGAATCCACAACGAGATTAAAGATCTACTTAGGAGACACGTACAGATCGATTGGAGTAACTCTGATTATCCAGAAATTAAATGTGCGTGTGATATATGGTGGACATTTTTGGACAAGGGTAAAACATTTTCGAATGTGTGGCCAAAATACGCACTTACATTTTCGGCCACCAGCAGCGAACAAATTATTGCACATCCACAATGAGTTTAAAGATCTCCTCAGGAGATATGTGCAAATCGATTGGTGTATATTTTATTATTCAGAAATTAAATTTGCGTGAGCTATAAGGAGGACAGTTTTGGAAATGTGTAAATCATTTTCGTTTTCCTGGCCAAAATACGCACATACATTTTCAGCCACCAGCAGCGAACAAAACATTGTGCATCCACTCCGAGTATAACGATCTCCTCAGGAGACATGTACAAATCGATTGGTATATATCTGATTAGCCAGAAATAAATTTTCCCGAGCTATATGGTGGACATTTTTGAAAAACTGTAAAACATTTTCGAATGTGTGGCCAAAATACGCACTTACATTTTCGGCCACCAGCAGCGAACAAAACATTACGAATCCACAACGAGATTAAACATCTACTCAGGAGACACGTACAGATCGATTGGAGTAACTCTGATTATCCAGAAATTAAATGTGCGTGTGATATATGGTGGACATTTTTGGACAAGGGTAAAACATTTTCGAATGTGTGGCCAAAATACGCACTTACATTTTCGGCCACCAGCAGCGAACAAATTATTGCACATCCACAATGAGTTTAAAGATCTCCTCAGGAGATATGTGCAAATCGATTGGTGTATATTTTATTATTCAGAAATTAAATTTGCGTGAGCTATAAGGAGGACAGTTTTGGAAATGTGTAAATCATTTTCGTTTTCCTGGCCAAAATACGCACTTACATTTTCGGCCACCAGTAACGAACAAAACATTGAGCATCCCCTACGAGTATAACAATCTCCTCGGGAATCATGTACAATTCCATTGGTATATACCTTATTATCGAGAAATTAAATTTGCGCGAGCTACAGAGTGGATAGTTTAAATGTTGAAATCATTTTCGTATGTGTGGGCAAAATTCGTACTTACACTTTAGGCCACCAGCAGCGAACAAAACAGTGTGCATCAACTACGAGTAGAAGTGTCTTCTCGGGAGTCTCGTACAAATCGATTGGTATATATTTTATTATTCAGAAATTAAATTTGCGTGAGCTTTAAGGAGGACAGTTTTGGAAATGTGTAAATCATTTTAGTTTTTGTGGCCAAAATACGCACTTACATTTTCGGCCACCAGCAGCGAACAGAACATTACGAATCCACAACGAGATTAAAGATCCACTCAGGAGACACGTACAACTCGATTGGTTTATCTCTGATTATCCAGAAATTAAATGTGCGTGTGATATACGGTGGACATTTTGGAAAAGAGTAAAACATTTTCAAATGTGTGACCAAAATACGCACTTACATTTTCGGCCACCAGCAGCGAACAAATTATTGCACATCCACAACGAGTTTAAAGATCTCCTCAGGAGACATGTGCAAATCGATTGGTGTATATTTTATTATTCAGAAATTAAATTTGCGTGAGCTATAAGGAGGACAGTTTTGGAAATGTGTAAATCATTTTCGTTTTCCTGGCCAAAATACGCACTTACATTTTCAGCCACCAGCAGCGAACAAAACATTGTGCATCCACTCCGAGTATAACGATCTCCTCAGGAGACATGTACAAATCGATTGGTATATATCTGATTAGCCAGAAATAAATTTTCCCGATCTATATGGTGGACATTTTTGAAAAACTGTAAAACATTTTCGAATGTGTGGCCAAAATACGCACTTACATTTTCGGCCACCAGCAGCGAACAAAACATTACGAATCCACAACGAGATTAAAGATCTACTCAGGAGACACGTACAGATCGATTGGAGTAACTCTGATTATCCAGAAATTAAATGTGCGTGTGATATACGGTGGACATTTTTGGACAAGGGTAAAACATTTTCGGAAGTGTGGCCAAAATACGCACTTACATTTTCGGCCACCAGCAGCGAACAAATTATTGCACATCCACAATGAGTTTAAACATCTCCTCAGGAGATATGTGCAAATCGATTGGTGTATATTTTATTATTCAGAAATTAAATTTGCGTGAGCTATAAGGAGGACAGTTTTGGAAATGTGTAAATCATTATCGTTTTCCTGGCCAAAATACGCACTTACATTTTCGGCCACCAGCAACGAACAAAACATTGAGCATCATCTACGAGTATAACAATCTCCTCAGGAATCATGTACAATTCGACTGATATATATTTTATTATCCAGAAATCAAATTTGCGCGAGCTATAGAGTAGATATTTTTTAAAATGATGAAACCATTTTCGTATGCGTAGGCAAAATTCGTACTTACACTTTAGGCCACCAGCAGCGAACAAAACAGTGTGTATCCACTACGAGTAGAAGTGTCTTCTCGGGAGTCATGTACAACTCGATTGGTGCATCTCTCATTATCCAGAAATTAAATTTGCGCGAGCTAGAGGGTGGACATTTTAGAAAAATTCAAAACATTTGCATATGTGTGACCAAAATACGCAATTACATTTGCGACCACCAGCAGCGAACAAAATATTGTGCATCCACTCCGAGTATAACGTTCTCCTCAGGAGACATGTACAAATCGATTGGTATATATCTGATTAGCCAGAAATAAATTTTCGCGAGCTATATGGTGGACATTTTTGAAAAACTGTAAAACATTTTCGAATGTATGGCCAAAATACGCACTTACATTTTCGGCCACCAGCAGCGAACAAAACATTACGAATCCACAACGAGATTAAAGATCTACTCAGGAGACACTTACAAATCGATTGGAGTAACTCTGATTATCCAGAAATTAAATGTGCGTGTGATATACGGTGGACATTTTTGGAAAAGAGTAAAACATTTTCGAATGTGTGGCGAAAATACGCACTTACATTTTCGGCCACCAGCAACGAACAAAACATTGAGCATCCCCTACGAGTATAACAATCTCCTCGGGAGACATGTACAAATCGATTGGTATATATCTGATTAGCCAGAAATAAATTTTCGCGAGCTATATGGTGGACATTTTTGAAAACTGAAAACATTTTCGAATGTGTGGCCAAAATACGCACTTACATTTTCGGCCACCAGCAGCGAAAAAAACATTACGAATCCACAACGAGATTAAAGATCTACTCAGGAGACACGTACAGATCGATTGGAGTAACTCTGATTATCCAGAAATTAAGTGTGCGTGTGATATACGGTGGACATTTTTGGACAAGAGTAAAACATTTTCAAATGTGTGACCAAAATACGCACTTACATTTTCGGCCACCAGCAGCGAACAAATTATTGCACATCCACAACGAGTTTAAAGATCTCCTCAGGAGACATGTGCAAATCGATTGGTGTATATTTTATTATTCAGAAATTAAATTTGCGTGAGCTATAAGGAGGACAGTTTTGGAAATGTGTAAATCATTTTCGTTTTCCTGGCCAAAATACGCACTTACATTTTCAGCCACCAGCAGCGAACAAAACATTGTGCATCCACTCCGAGTATAACGATCTCCTCAGGAGACATGTACAAATCGATTGGTATATATCTGATTAGCCAGAAATAAATTTTCCCGAGCTATATGGTGGACATTTTTGAAAAACTGTAAAACATTTTCGAATGTGTGGCCAAAAAACGCACTTACATTTTCGGCCACCAGCAGCGAACAAAACATTACGAATCCACAACGAGATTAAAGATCTACTCAGGAGACACGTACAGATCGACTGGAGTAACTCTGATTATCCAGAAATTAAATGTGCGTGTGATATACGGTGGACATTTTTGGACAAGGGTAAAACATTTTCGAATGTGTGGCCAAAATACGCACTTACGTTTTCGGCCACCAGCAGCGAACAAATTATTGCACATCCACAATGAGTTTAAAGATCTCCTCAGGAGATATGTGCAAATCGATTGGTGTATAGTTTATTATTCAGAAATTAAATTTGCGTGAGCTATAAGGAGGACAGTTTTGGAAATGTGTAAATCATTTTCGTTTTCCTGGCCAAAATACGCACTTACATTTTCGGCCACCAGCAACGAACAAAACATTGAGCATCCCCTACGAGTATAACAATCTCCTCGGGAATCATGTACAATTCCATTGGTATATACTTTATTATCGAGAAATTAAATTTGCGCGAGCTATAGAGTGGATATTTTAAATGTTGAAATCATTTTCGTATGTGTGGGCAAAATTCGTACTTACACTTTAGGCCACCAGCAGCGAACAAAACAGTGTGCATTCACTACGAGTAGAAGTGTCTTCTCGGGAGTCTCGTAAAAATCGATTGGTATATATTTTATTATTCAGAAATTAAATTTGCGTGAGCTTTAAGGAGGACAGTTTTGGAAATGTGTAAATCATTTTAGTTTTTGTGGCCAAAATACGCACTTACATTTTTGGCCACCAGCAGCAAACCAAAGACTGTGCATCTACTCCGAGTATAACGATCTCCTCGAGAGACACTTACAACTCGATTGGTTTATCTCTGATTATCCAGAAATTAAATTTGCGTGTGATATACGGTGGACATTTTTGGAAAAGAGTAAAACATTTTCAAATGTGTGGCAAAATACGCACTTACATTTTCGGCCACCAGCAGCGAACAAATTATTGCACATCCACAACGAGTTTAAAGATCTCCTCAGGAGAAATGTGCAAATCGATTGGTGTATATTGTATTATTCAGAAATTAAATTTGCGTGAGCTATAAGGAGGACAGTTTTGGAAATGTGTAAACCATTTTCGTATGTGTGGGCAAAATTCGCACTTACATTTTAGGGCACCAGCAGCGAACAAAACATTGTGCATCCACTCCGAGTATAACGATCTCCTCGGGAGTCATGTACAAATCGATTGGTATATAGTTTACTATCCAGCATTTAAATTCGCGCGAGCTATAGGGTGGACATTTTTGGAAAAATTCGAAACATTTGCATGTGTGTTGTCAAAATACGCACTTACATTTTCGGCCACTAGCTGCGAACAAAACATTGTGCATCCACTCCGAGTATAACGATCTCCTCGAGAGACACGTACAACTCGATTGGTTTATCTCTGATTATCCAGAAATTAAATTTGCGTGTGATATACGGTGGACATTTTTGGACAAGGGTAAAACATTTTCGAATGTGTGGCCAAAATACGCACTTACATTTTCGGCCACCAGCAGCGAACAAATTATTGCACATCCACAATGAGTTTAAAGATCTCCTCAGGAGATATGTGCAAATCGATTGGTGTATATTTTATTATTCAGAAATTAAATTTGCGTGAGCTATAAGGAGGACAGTTTTGGAAATGTGTAAATCATTTTCGTTTTCCTGGCCAAAATACGCACTTACATTTTCGGCCACCAGCAACGAACAAAACATTGAGCATCCCCTACGAGTATAACAATCTCCTCGGGAATCATGTACAATTCCATTGGTATATACTTTATTATCGAGAAATTAAATTTGCGCGAGCTATAGAGTGGATATTTTAAATGTTGAAATCATTTTCGTATGTGTGGGCAAAATTCGTACTTACACTTTAGGCCACCAGCAGCGAACAAAACAGTGTGCATTCACTACGAGTAGAAGTGTCTTCTCGGAAGTCTCGTACAAATCGATTGGTATATATTTTATTATTCAGAAATTAAATTTGCGTGAGCTTTAAGGAGGACAGTTTTGGAAATGTGTAAATCATTTTAGTTTTTGTGGCCAAAATACGCACTTACATTTTTGGCCACCAGCAGCAAACCAAAGACTGTGCATCCACTCCGAGTAGAAGCATCTCCTCGAGAGACACGTACAACTCGATTGGTTTATCTCTGATTATCCAGAAATTAAATTTGCGTGTGATATACGGTGGACATTTTTGGACAAGGGTAAAACATTTTCGAATGTGTGGCCAAAATACGCACTTACATTTGCGGCCACCAGCAGCGAACAAATTATTGCACATCCACAGTGAGTTTAAAGATCTCCGCAGGAGATATGTGCAAATCGATTGGTGTATATTTTATTATTCAGAAATTAAAGTTGCGTGAGCTTTAAGGAGGACAGTTTTGGAAATGTGTGAATCATTTTCGTTTTCCTGGCCAAATTACGCACTTACATTTTCGGCCACCAGCAACGAACAAAACATTGAGCATCCCCTACGAGTATAACAATCTCCTCGGGAATCATGTACAATTCCATTGGTATATACTTTATTATCGAGAAATTAAATTTGCGCGAGCTATAGAGTGGATATTTTAAATGTTGAAATCTTTTTCGTATGTGTGGGCAAAATTCGTACTTACACTTTAGGCCACCAGCAGCGAACAAAACAGTGTGCATCCACTACGAGTAGAAGTGTCTTCTCGGGAGTCTCGTACAAATCGATTGGTATATATTTTATTATTCAGAAATTAAATTTGCGTGAGCTTTAAGGAGGACAGTTTTGGAAATGTGTAAATCATTTTAGTTTTTGTGGCCAAAATACGCACTTACATTTTTGGCCACCAGCAGCAAACCAAAGACTGTGCATCCACTCCGAGTAGAAGCGTCTCCTCGAGAGACACGTACAAATCGATTGGTGTATCCCGCGTTATCCAGAAGTTAAAGTTGCGCGAGCTATAGGGTGGATTTTTTTTGGCAATGTGTAAACCATTTTCGTATGTGTGGGCAAAATTCGCACTTACATTTTCGGCCACCAGCAGCGAACAAAACATTTTGCATCCACTACGAGTATAACGATCTCCTCGGGAGTCATATACAAATCGATTGGTATATAGTTTACTATCCAGCATTTAAATTTGCACGAGCTATAGGGTGGACATTTTTGGAAAAATTCGAAACATTTGCATGTGTGTTGTCAAAATACGCACTTACATTTTCGGCCACCAGCTGCGAACACAACATTGTGCATCCACGACGAGTATAACGATCTCCTCGGGAATCATGTACAATTCGATTGGTATATATTTTATCATCCAGAAATTAAATTTGCGCGAGCTATAAAGTGGATATTTTTGAAAATGTTGAAACCATTTTCGTATGTGTGGGCAAAATTCGTACTTACACTTTAGCCACCAACAGCGAACAAAACAGTGTGTATCCACTACGAGTAGAAGTGTCTTCTCGGGAGTCACATACAAATCGATTTGTATATATTTTGTTATTCAGAAATTAAATTTGCGTGGGCTTTAAGGAGAACAGTTTTGGAAATGTGTAAATCATTTTCGTTTTTGTGGCCAAAATACGCACTTACATTTTTGGCCACCAGCAGCAAACCAAAGACTGTGCGTCCACTCCGAGTAGAAGCATCTCCTCGAGAGACACGTACAAATCGATTGGTGTATAGTTTACTATCCAGCATTTAAATTCGCGCGAGCTATAGGGTGGACATTTTTGGAAAAATTCGACACATTTGCATGTGTGTTGTCAAAATACGCACTTACATTTTTGGCCACCAGCTGCGAACAAAACATTGTGCATCCACTCCGAGTATAACGATCTCCTCGGGAATCATGTACAACTCGATTAGTTTATCTCTGATTATCCAGAAATTAAATTTGCGTGTGATATACGGTGGACATTTTTGGAAAAGAGTAAAACATTTTCAAATGTGTGTCCAAAATACGCACTTACATTTTCGGCCACCAGCAGCGAACAAATTATTGCACATCCACAACGAGTTTAAAGATCTCCTCAGGAGAAATGTGCAAATCGATTGGTGTATATTTTATTATTCAGAAATTAAATTTGGGTGAGCTATAAGGAGGAGAGTTTTGGAAATGTGTAAACCATTTTCGTATGTGTGGGCAAAATTCGCACTTACATTTTAGGGCACCAGCAGCGAACAAAACATTGTGCATCCACTCCGAATATAACGATCTCCTCGGGAGTCATGTACAAATCGATTGGTATATAGTTTACTATCCAGCATTTAAATTCGCGCGAGCTATAGGGTGGACATTTTTGGAAAAATTCGAAACATTTGCATGTGTTTTGTCAAAATACGCACTTATATTTTCGGCCACTAGCTGCGAACAAAACATTGTGCATCCACTCCGAGTATAACGATCTCCTCGAGAGACACGTACAACTCGATTGGTTTATCTCTGATTATCCAGAAATTAAATTTCCGTGTCATATACGGTGGACATTTTTGGAAAAGAGTAAAACATTTTCAAATGTGTGGCCAAAATACGCACTTACCTTTTCGGCCACCAGCAGCGAACAAATTATTGCACATATATGACAAGTTTAAAGATCTCCTCAGGAGAAATGTTCCAATCGATTGGTGTATATTTTATTATTCAGAAATTAAATTTGCGTGAGCTATAAGGAGGACAGTTTTGGAAATGTGTAAATCATTTTCGTATTCCTAGCCAAAATACGCACTGACATTTTCGGTCACCAGCAGCGAACAAAATATTGTGCATCCACTCCGAGTATAACGATCTCCTCGAGAGACACGTACAATTCGATTGGTGTATCCTGCGTTATCCAGAAGTTAAAGTTGCGCGAGCTATAGGGTGGATTTTTTGGCAATGTGTAAACCATTTTCGTATGTGTGGGCAAAATTTGCACTTACATTTTAGGGCACCAGCAGCGAACAAAACATTTTTGGAAAAGGGTAAAACGTTTTCGAATGTGTGGCCAAAATACGCACTTACATTTTCGGCCACCAGCAACGAACAAAACATTGAGCATCATCTACGAGTATAACAATCTCCTCAGGAATCATGTACAATTCGATTGATATATATTTTATTATCCAGAAATCAAATTTGCGCGAGCTATAGAGTAGATATTTTTTAAAATGATGAAACCAATTTCGTATGTGTAGGCAAAATTCGTACTTACACTTTAGGCCACCAGCAGCGAACAAAACAGTGTGTATCCACTACGAGTAGAAGTGTCTTCTCGGGAGTCATGTACAACTCGATTGGTGCATCTCTCATTATCCAGAAATTAAATTTGCGCCTGCTATAGGGTGGACATTTTAGAAAAATTCAAAACATTTGCATATGTGTGACCAAAATACGCAATTACATTTGCGACCACCAGCAGCGAACAAAATATTGTGCATCCACTCCGAGTATAACGATCTCCTCAGGAGACATGTACAAATCGATTGGTATATATCTGATTAGCCAGAAATAAATTTTCGCGAGCTATATGGTGGACATTTTTGAAAAACTGTAAAACATTTTCGAATGTATGGCCAAAATACGCACTTACATTTTCGGAAACCAGCAGCGAACAAAACATTACGAATCCACAACGAGATTAAAGATCTACTCAGGAGACACGTACAAATCGATTGGAGTAACTCTGATTATCCAGAAATTAAATGTGCGCGTGATATACGGTGGACATTTTTGGAAAAGAGTAAAACATTTTCGAATGTGTGGCGAAAATACGCACTTACATTTTCGGCCACCAGCCACGAAGAAAACATTGAGCATCCCCTACGAGTATAACAATCTCCTCGGGAGACATGTACAAATCGATTGGTATATATCTGATTAGCCAGAAATAAATTTTCGCGAGCTATATGGTGGACATTTTTGAAAACTGAAAACATTTTCGAATGTGTGGCCAAAATACGCACTTACATTTTCGGCCACCAGCAGCGAAAAAAACATTACGAATCCACAACGAGATTAAAGATCTACTCAGGAGACACGTACAGATCGATTGGAGTAACTCTGATTATCCAGAAGTAAATGTGCGTGTGATATACGGTGGACATTTTTGGACAAGAGTAAAACATTTTCAAATGTGTGACCAAAATACGCACTTACATTTTCGGCCACCAGCAGCGAACAAATTATTGCACATCCACAACGAGTTTAAAGATCTCCTCAGGAGACATGTGGAAATCGATTGGTGTATATTTTATTATTCAGAAATTAAATTTGCGTGAGCTATAAGGAGGACAGTTTTGGAAATGTGTAAATCATTTTCGTTTCCCTGGCCAAAATACGCACTTACATTTTCAGCAACCAGCAGCGAACAAAACATTGTGCATCCACTCCGAGTATAACGATCTCCTCGGGAGACATGTACAAATCGATTGGTATATATCTGATTAGCCAGAAATAAATTTTCCCGAGCTATATGGTGGACATTTTTGAAAACTGAAAACATTTTCGAATGTGTGGCCAAAATACGCACTTACATTTTCGGCCACCAGCAGCGAAAAAAACATTACGAATCCACAACGAGATTAAATATCTACTCAGGAGACACGTACAGATCGATTGGAGTAACTCTGATTATCCAGAAATTAAATGTGCGTGTGATATACGGTGGACATTTTTGGACAAGGGTAAAACATTTTCGAATGTGTGGCCAAAATAAGCACTTACATTTTCGGCCACCAGCAGCGAACAAATTATTGCACATACACAATGAGTTTAAAGATCTCCTCAGGAGATATGTGCAAATCGATTGGTGTATATTTTATTATTCAGAAATTAAATTTGCGTGAGCTATAAGGAGGACAGTTTTGGAAATGTGTAAATCGTTTTCGTTTTCCTGGCCAAAATACGCACTTACATTTTCGGCCACCAGCAACGAACAAAACATTGAGCATGCCCTAGGAGTATAACAATCTCCTCGGGAATCATGTACAATTCCCTTGGTATATACTTTATTATCGAGAAATTAAATTTGCGCGAGCTATAGAGTGGATATTTTAAATGTTGAAATCATTTTCGTATGTGTGGGCAAAATTCGTACTTACACTTTAGGCCACCAGCAGCGAACAAAACAGTGTGCATCCACTACGAGTAGAAGTGTCTTCTCGGGAGTCTCGTACAAATCGATTGGTATATATTTTATTATTCAGAAATTAAATTTGCGTGAGCTTTAAGGAGGACAGTTTTGGAAATGTGTAAATCATTTTAGTTTTTGTGGCCAAAATACGCACTTACATTTTTGGCCACCAGCAGCAAACCAAAGACTGTGCATCCACTCCGAGTAGAAGCGTCTCCTCGAGAGACACGTACAAATCGATTGGTGTATCCCGCGTTATCCAGAAGTTAAAGTTGCGCGAGCTATAGGGTGGATTTTTTTGGCAATGTGTAAACCATTTTCGTATGTGTGGGCAAAATTCGCACTTACATTTTAGGGCACCAGCAGCGAACAAAACATTTTGCATCCACTACGAGTATAACAATCTCCTCAGGAATCATGTACAAATCGATTGCTATATAGTTTACTATCCAGCATTTAAATTTGCACGAGCTATAGGGTGGACATTTTTGGAAAAATTCGAAACATTCGAAACAAACACCAGCAACGAACAAAACATTGAGCATCATCTACGAGTATAACAATCTCCTCAGGAATCATGTACAATTCGATTGATATATATTTTATTATCCAGAACTCAAATTTGCGCGAGCTATAGAGTAGATATTTTTTAAAATGATGAAACCATTTTCGTATGTGTAGGCAAAATTCGTACTTACACTTTAGGCCACCAGCAGCGAACAAAACAGTGTGTATCCACTACGAGTAGAAGTGTCTTCTCGGGAGTCATGTACAACTCGATTGGTGCATCTCTCATTATCCAGAAATTAAATTTGCGCGAGCTATAGGGTGGACATTTTAGAAAAATTCAAAACATTTGCATATGTGTGACCAAAATACGCAATTACATTTGCGACCACCAGCAGCGAACAAAATATTGTGCATCCACTCCGAGTATAACGATCTCCTCAGGAGACATGTACAAATCGATTGGTATATATCTGATTAGCCAGAAATAAATTTTCGCGAGCTATATGGTGGACATTTTTGAAAAACTGTAAAACATTTTCGAATGTATGGCCAAAATACGCACTTACATTTTCGGCCACCAGCAGCGAACAAAACATTACGAATCCACAACGAGATTAAAGATCTACTCAGGAGACACGTACAAATCGATTGGAGTAACTCTGATTATCCAGAAATTAAATGTGCGTGTGATATACGGTGGACATTTTTGGAAAAGAGTAAAACATTTTCGAATGTGTGGCGAAAATACGCACTTACATTTTCGGCCACCAGCAACGAACAAAACATTGAGCATCCCCTACGAGTATAACAATCTCCTCGGGAGACATGTACAAATCGATTGGTATATATCTGATTAGCCAGAAATAAATTTTCGCGAGCTATATGGTGGACATTTTTGAAAACTGAAAACATTTTCGAATGTGTGGCCAAAATACGCACTTACATTTTCGGCCACCAGCAGCGAAAAAAACATTACGAATCCACAACGAGATTAAAGATCTACTTAGGAGACACGTACAGATCGATTGGAGTAACTCTGATTATCCAGAAATTAAATGTGCGTGTGATATATGGTGGACATTTTTGGACAAGGGTAAAACATTTTCGAATGTGTGGCCAAAATACGCACTTACATTTTCGGCCACCAGCAGCGAACAAATTATTGCACATCCACAATGAGTTTAAAGATCTCCTCAGGAGATATGTGCAAATCGATTGGTGTATATTTTATTATTCAGAAATTAAATTTGCGTGAGCTATAAGGAGGACAGTTTTGGAAATGTGTAAATCATTTTCGTTTTCCTGGCCAAAATACGCACATACATTTTCAGCCACCAGCAGCGAACAAAACATTGTGCATCCACTCCGAGTATAACGATCTCCTCAGGAGACATGTACAAATCGATTGGTATATATCTGATTAGCCAGAAATAAATTTTCCCGAGCTATATGGTGGACATTTTTGAAAAACTGTAAAACATTTTCGAATGTGTGGCCAAAATACGCACTTACATTTTCGGCCACCAGCAGCGAACAAAACATTACGAATCCACAACGAGATTAAACATCTACTCAGGAGACACGTACAGATCGATTGGAGTAACTCTGATTATCCAGAAATTAAATGTGCGTGTGATATATGGTGGACATTTTTGGACAAGGGTAAAACATTTTCGAATGTGTGGCCAAAATACGCACTTACATTTTCGGCCACCAGCAGCGAACAAATTATTGCACATCCACAATGAGTTTAAAGATCTCCTCAGGAGATATGTGCAAATCGATTGGTGTATATTTTATTATTCAGAAATTAAATTTGCGTGAGCTATAAGGAGGACAGTTTTGGAAATGTGTAAATCATTTTCGTTTTCCTGGCCAAAATACGCACTTACATTTTCGGCCACCAGTAACGAACAAAACATTGAGCATCCCCTACGAGTATAACAATCTCCTCGGGAATCATGTACAATTCCATTGGTATATACCTTATTATCGAGAAATTAAATTTGCGCGAGCTACAGAGTGGATAGTTTAAATGTTGAAATCATTTTCGTATGTGTGGGCAAAATTCGTACTTACACTTTAGGCCACCAGCAGCGAACAAAACAGTGTGCATCAACTACGAGTAGAAGTGTCTTCTCGGGAGTCTCGTACAAATCGATTGGTATATATTTTATTATTCAGAAATTAAATTTGCGTGAGCTTTAAGGAGGACAGTTTTGGAAATGTGTAAATCATTTTAGTTTTTGTGGCCAAAATACGCACTTACATTTTCGGCCACCAGCAGCGAACAGAACATTACGAATCCACAACGAGATTAAAGATCCACTCAGGAGACACGTACAACTCGATTGGTTTATCTCTGATTATCCAGAAATTAAATGTGCGTGTGATATACGGTGGACATTTTGGAAAAGAGTAAAACATTTTCAAATGTGTGACCAAAATACGCACTTACATTTTCGGCCACCAGCAGCGAACAAATTATTGCACATCCACAACGAGTTTAAAGATCTCCTCAGGAGACATGTGCAAATCGATTGGTGTATATTTTATTATTCAGAAATTAAATTTGCGTGAGCTATAAGGAGGACAGTTATGGAAATGTGTAAATCATTTTCGTTTTCCTGGCCAAAATACGCACTGACATTTTCGGTCACCAGCAGCGAACAAAACATTGTGCATCCACTCCGAGTATATTGATCTCGTCAGGAGACATGTACAAATCGATTGGTATATATCTGATTAGCCAGAAATAAATTTCCGCGAGCTATATGGTGGACATTTTTGAAAAACTGTAAAACATTTTCGAATGTGTGGCCAAAATACGCACTTACATTTTCGGCCACCAGCAGCGAACAAAACATTGTGCATCCACTCCGTGTATAACGATCTCCTCAGGAGACATGTACAAATCGATTGGTATATATCTGATTAGCCAGAAATAAATTTTCGCGAGCTATATGGTGGACATTTTTGAAAAACTGTAAAATATTTTCGAATGTGTGGCCAAAATACGCACTTACATTTTCGGCCACCAGCAGCGAACAGAACATTACGAATCCACAACGAGATTAAAGATCCACTCAGGAGACACGTACAAATCGATTGGAGTAACTATGATTATCCAGAAATTAAATGTGCGTGTGATATACGGTGGACATTTTTGGAAAAGGGTAAAACGTTTTCGAATGTGTGGCCAAAATACGCACTTACATTTTCGGCCACCAGCAACGAACAAAACATTGAGCATCCCCTACGAGTATAACAATCTCCTCGGGAATCATGTACAATTTGATTGGTATATATTTTATTATCCAGAAATAAAATTTGCGCGAGCTATAGAGTGGATATTTTTTAAAATGATGAAACCATTTTCGTATGTGTGGGCACAATTCGTACTTACACTTTAGGGCACCAGCAGCGAACAAAACAGTGTGTATCCACTACGAGTAGAAGTGTCTTCTCGGGAGTCATGTACAAATCGACTGCTGCATCTCTCATTATCCAGAAATTAAATTTGCGCGAGCTACAGGGTGGACATTTTAGAAAAATTCAAAACATTTGCATATGTGTGACCAAAATAGGCAATTACATTTGCGACCACCGGCAGCGAACAAAATATTGTCCATCCACTCCGAGTATAACGATCTCCTCAGGAGACATGTACAAATCGATTGGTATATATCTGATTAGCCAGAAATAAATTTTCGCGAGTTATATGGTGGACATTTTTGAAAAACTGTAAAACATTTTCGAATGTATGGCCAAAATACGCACTTACATTTTCGGCCACCAGCAGCGAACAAAACATTACGAATCCACAACGAGATTAAAGATCTACTCAGGAGACACGTACAAATCGATTGGAGTAATTCTGATTATCGAGAAATTAAATGTGCGTGTGATATACGGTGGACATTTTTGGAAAAGAGTAAAACATTTTCGAATGTGTGGCCAAAATACGCACTTACATTTTCGGCCACCAGCAACGAACAAAACACTGAGCATCCCCTACGAGTATAACAATCTCCTCGGGAGACATGTACAAATCGATTGGTATATATCTGATTAGCCAGAAATAAATTTTCGCGAGCTATATGGTGGACATTTTTGAAAACTGTAAAACATTTTCGAATGTGTGGCGAAAATACGCACTTACATTTTCGGCCACCAGCAGCGAAAAAAACATTACGAATCCACAACGAGATTGAAGATCTACTCAGGAGACACGTACAAATCGATTGGAGTAACTCTGATTATCCAGAAATTAAATGTGCGTGTGATATACGGTTGACATTTTTGGAAAAGAGTAAAACATTTTCGAATGTGTGGCCAAAATACGCACTTACATTTTCGGCCACCAGCAACGAACAACACATTGTGCATCCACTCCGAGTATAACGATCTCCTCAGGAGACATGTACAAATCGATTGGTATATATCTGATTAGCCAGAAATAAATTTTCGCGAGCTATATGGTGGACATTTTTGAAAAACTGTAAAATATTTGCGAATGTGTGGCCAAAATACGCAATTCCATTTTCGGCCACCAGCAGCGAACAAACCATTACGAATCCACAACGAGATTAAAGATCTACTCAGGAGACACGTACACAACGCTGGGAGTAACTCTGATTATCCAGAAATTAAATGTGCGTGTGATATACGGTGGACATTTTTGGACAAGGGTAAAACATTTTCGAATGTGTGGCCAAAATACGCACTTACATTTTCGGCCACCAGCAGCGAACAAATTATTGCACATCCACAATGAGTTTAAAGATCTCCTCAGGAGATATGTGCAAATCGATTGGTGTATATTTTATTATTCAGAAATTAAATTTGCGTGAGCTATAAGGAGGACAGTTTTGGAAATGTGTAAATCATTTTCGTTTTCCTGGCCAAAATACGCACTTACATTTTCAGCCACGAGCAGCGAACAAAACATTGTGCATCCACTCCGAGTATAACGATCTCCTCAGGAGACATGTACAAATCGATTGGTATATATCTGATTAGCCAGAAATAAATTTTCCCGAGCTATATGGTGGACATTTTTGAAAAACTGTAAAACATTTTCGAATGTGTGGCCAAAATACGCACTTACATTTTCGGCCACCAGCAGCGAACAAAACATTACGAATCCACAACGAGATTAAACATCTACTCAGGAGACACGTACAGATCGATTGGAGTAACTCTGATTATCCAGAAATTAAATGTGCGTGTGATATATGGTGGACATTTTTGGACAAGGGTAAAACATTTTCGAATGTGTGGCCAAAATACGCACTTACATTTTCGGCCACCAGCAGCGAACAAATTATTGCACATCCACAATGAGTTTAAAGATCTCCTCAGGAGATATGTGCAAATCGATTGGTGTATATTTTATTATTCAGAAATTAAATTTGCGTGAGCTATAAGGAGGACAGTTTTGGAAATGTGTAAATCATTTTCGTATTCCTAGCCAAAATACGCACTTACATTTTCGGCCACCAGCCACGAACAAAACAGTGTGCATCCACTCCGAGTATAACGATCTCCTCGGGAATCATGTGCAATTCCATTGGTATATACCTTATTATCGAGAAATTAAATTTGCGCGAGCTATAGAGTGGATACTTTAAATGTTGAAATCATTTTCGTATGTGTGGGCAAAATTCGTACTTACACTTTAGGCCACCAGCAGCGAACAAAACAGTGTGCATCAACTACGAGTAGAAGTGTCTTCTCGGGAGTCTCGTACAAATCGATTGGTATATATTTTATTATTCAGAAATTAAATTTGCGTGAGATTTAAGGAGGACAGTTTTGGAAATGTGTAAATCATTTTAGTTTTTGTGGCCAAAATACGCACTTACATTTTCGGCCACCAGCAGCGAACAGAAAATTACGAATCCACAACGAGATTAAAGATCCACTCAGGAGACACGTACAACTCGATTGGTTTATCTCTGATTATCCAGAAATTAAATGTGCGTGTGATATACGGTGGACATTTTTGGAAAAGAGTAAAACATTTTCAAATGTGTGACCAAAATACGCACTTACATTTTCGGCCACCAGCAGCGAACAAATTATTGCACATCCACAACGAGTTTAAAGATCTCCTCAGGAGACATGTGCAAATCGATTGGTGTATATTTTATTATTCAGAAATTAAATTTGCGTGAGCTATAAGGAGGACAGTTATGGAAATGTGTAAATCATTTTCGTTTTCCTGGCCAAAATACGCACTGACATTTTCGGTCACCAGCAGCGAACAAAACATTGTGCATCCACTCCGAGTATATTGATCTCGTCAGGAGACATGTTCAAATCGATTGGTATATATCTGATTAGCCAGAAATAAATTTTCGCGAGCTATATGGTGGACATTTTTGAAAAACTGTAAAACATTTTCGAATGCGTGGCCAAAATACGCACTTACATTTTCGGCCACCAGCAGCGAACAAAACATTGTGCATCCACTCCGTGTATAACGATCTCCTCAGGAGACATGTACAAATCGATTGGTATATATCTGATTAGCCAGAAATAAATTTTCGCGAGCTATATGGTGGACATTTTTGAAAAACTGTAAAATATTTTCGAATGTGTGGCCAAAATACGCACTTACATTTTCGGCCACCAGCAGCGAACAGAACATTACGAATCCACAACGAGATTAAAGATCCACTCAGGAGACACGTACAAATCGATTGGAGTAACTCTGATTATCCAGAAATTAAATGTGCGTGTGATATACGGTGGACATTTTTGGGAAAGAGTATAACGATCTCCTCGGGAATCATGTACAATTCGATTGGTATATATTTTATCATCCAGAAATTAAATTTGCGCGAGCTATAGGGTGGATTTTTTTGGAAATGTGTAAACCATTTTCCTATGTGTGGGCAAAATTCGCACTTACATTTTGGGGCACCAGCAGCGAACAAAACATTGTGTATCCACTCCGAGTATAACGATCTCCTCGGGAGTCATGTACAAATCGATTGGTATATAGTTTACAATCCAGCATTTAAATTTGCGCGAGCTATAAGGTGGACATTTTTGGAAAAATTCGAAACATTTGCATGTGTGTTGCCAAAATACGCACTTACATTTTCTGCCACCAGCTGCGAACAAAACATTGTGCATCCACTCCGAGTATAACGATCTCCTCGAGAGACACGTACAACTCGATTGGTTTATCTCTGATTATCCAGAAATTAAATTTGCGTGTGAGATACGGTGGACATTTTTGGAAAAGAGTAAAACATTTTCAAATGTGTGGCCAAAATACGCACTTACATTTTCGGCCACCAGCAGCGAACAAATTATTGCACATCCACAACGAGATTAAAGATCTCCTCAGGAGAAATGTTCCAATCGATTGGTGTATATTTTATTATTCAGAAATTAAATTTGCGTGAGCTATAAGGAGGACAGTTTTGGAAATGTGTAAATCATTTTCGTATTCCTAGCCAAAATACGCACTGACATTTTCGGTCACCAGCAGCGAACAAAACATTGTGCATCCACTCCGAGTATAACGATCTCCTCGAGAGACACGTACACGCATCCACTCCGTGTATAACGATCTCCTCAGGAGACATGTACAAATCGATTGGTATATATCTGATTAGCCAGAAATAAATTTTCGCGAGCTATATGGTGGACATTTCTGAAAAACTGTAAAATATTTTCGAATGTGTGGCCAAAATACGCACTTACATTTTCGGCCACCAGCAGCGAACAGAACATTACGAATCCACAACGAGATTAAAGATCCACTCAGGAGACACGTACAAATCGATTGGAGTAACTCTGATTATCCAGAAATTAAATGTGCGTGTGATATACGGTGGACATTTTTGGAAAAGGGTAAAACGTTTTCGAATGTGTGGCCAAAATACGCACTTACATTATCGGCCACCAGCAACGAACAAAACATTGAGCATCCCCTACGAGTATAACAATCTCCTCGGGAATCATGTACAATTTGATTGGTATATATTTTATTATCCAGAAATAAAATTTGCGCGAGCTATAGAGTGGATATTTTTTAAAATGATGAAACCATTTTCGTATGTGTGGGCAAAATTCGTACTTACACTTTAGGGCACCAGCAGCGAACAAAACAGTGTGTATCCACTACGAGTAGAAGTGTCTTCTCGGGAGTCATGTACAAATCGACTGCTGCATCTCTCATTATCCAGAAATTAAATTTGCGCGAGCTATAGGGTGGACATTTTAGCAAAATTCAAAACATTTGCATATGTGTGACCAAAATAGGCAATTACATTTGCGACCACCAGCAGCGAACAAAATATTGTCCATCCACTCCGAGTATAACGATCTCCTCAGGAGACATGTACAAATCGATTGGTATATATCTGATTAGCCAGAAATAAATTTTCGCGAGCTATATGGTGGACATTTTTGAAAAACTGTAAAACATTTTCGAATGTATGGCCAAAATACGCACTTACATTTTCGGCCACCAGCAGCGAACAAAACATTACGAATCCACAACGAGATTAAAGATCTACTCAGGAGACACGTACAAATCGATTGGAGTAAGTCTGATTATCGAGAAATTAAATGTGCGTGTGATATACGGTGGACATTTTTGGAAAAGAGTAAAACATTTTCGAATGTGTGGCCAAAATACGCACTTACATTTTCGGCCACCAGCAACGAACAAAACATTGAGCATCCCCTACGAGTATAACAATCTCCTCGGGAGACATGTACAAATCGATTGGTATATATCTGATTAGCCAGAAATAAATTTTCGCGAGCTATATGGTGGACATTTTTGAAAACTGTAAAACATTTTCGAATGTGTGGCGAAAATACGCACTTACATTTTCGGCCACCAGCAGCGAAAAAAACATTACGAATCCACAACGAGATTGAAGATCTACTCAGGAGGCACGTACAAATCGATTGGAGTAACTCTGATTATCCAGAAATTAATTGTGCGTGTGATATACGGTGGACATTTTTGGCAAAGAGTAAAACATTTTCGAATGTGTGGCCAAAATACGCACTTACATTTTCGGCCACCAGCAACGAACAAAACATTGTGCATCCACTCCGAGTATAACGATCTCCTCAGGAGACATGTACAAATCGATTGGTATATATCTGATTAGCCAGAAATAAATTTTCGCGAGCTATATGGTGGACATTTTTGAAAAACTGTAAAATATTTGCGAATGTGTGACCAAAATACGCAATTCCATTTTCGGCCACCAGCAGCGAACAAACCATTACGAATCCACAACGAGATTAAAGATCTACTCAGGAGACACGTACACAACGCTTGGAGTAACTCTGATTATCCAGAAATTAAATGTGCGTGTGATATACGGTGGACATTTTTGGGAAAAGTATAACGATCCCCTCGGGAATCATGTACAATTCGATTGGTATATATTTTATCATCCAGAAATTAAATTTGCGCGAGCTATAGGGTGGATTTTTTTTGGAAATGTGTAAACCATTTTCCTATGTGTGGGCAAAATTCGCACTTACATTTTGGGGCACCAGCAGCGAACAAAACATTGTGTATCCACTCCGAGTATAACGATCTCCTCGGGAGTCATGTACAAATCGATTGGTATATAGTTTACTATCCAGCATTTAAATTCGCGCGAGCTATAGGGTGGACATTTTGGGAAAAATTCGAAACATTTGCATGTGTGTTGTCAAAATACGCACTTACATTTTCGGCCACTAGCAACGAACAAAACATTGAGCATCCCCTACGAGTATAACGATCTCCTCGAGAGACACGTACAACTCGATTGGTTTATCTCTGATTATCCAGAAATTAAATTTCCGTGTGATATACGGTGGACATTTTTGGAAAAGAGTAAAACATTTTCAAATGTGTGGCCAAAATACGCACTTACATTTTCGGCCACCAGCAGCGAACAAATTATTGCACATCCACAACGAATTTAAAGATCTCCTCAGGAGAAATGTGCAAATCGATTGTGTATATTTTATTATTCAGAAATTAAATTTGCGTGAGCTATAAGGAGGACAGTTTTGGAAATGTGTAAACCATTTTCGTATGTGTTTACAAAATTCGCACTTACATTTTAGGGCACCAGCAGCGAACAAAACATTGTGCATCCACTCCGAGTATAACGATCTCCTCGGGAGTCATGTACAAATCGATTGGTATATAGTTTACTATCCAGCATTTAAATTCGCGCGAGCTATAGGGTGGACATTTTTGGAAAAATTCGAAACATTTGCATGTGTGTTGTCAAAATACGCACTTACATTTTCGGCCACTAGCAACGAACAAAACATTGAGCATCCCCTACGAGTATAACGATCTCCTCGAGAGACACGTACAACTCGATTGGTTTATCTCTGATTATCCAGAAATTAAATTTCCGTGTGATATACGGTGGACATTTTCGGAAAAGAGTAAAACATTTTCAAATGTGTGGCCAAAATACGCACTTACCTTTTCGGCCACCAGCAGCGAACAAATTATTGCAAATATATGACGAGTTTAAAGATCTCCTCAGGAGAAATGTTCCAATCGATTGGTGTATATTTTATTATTCAGAAATTAAATTTGCGTGAGCTATAAGGAGGACAGTTTTGGAAATGTGTAAATCATTTTCGTATTCCTAGCCAAAATACGCACTGACATTTTCGGTCACCAGCAGCGAACAAAACATTGTGCATCCACTCCGAGTATAACGATCTCCTCGAGAGACACGTACAAATCGATTGGTGTATCCCGCGTTATCCAGAAGTTAAAGTTGCGCGAGCTATAGGGTGGATTTTTTGGCAATGTGTAAACCATTTTCGTATGTGTGGGCAAAATTCGTACTTACATTTTAGGGCACCAGCAGCGAACAAAACATTTTTGGAAAAGGGTAAAACGTTTTCGAATGTGTGGCCAAAATACGCACTTACATTTTCGGCCACCAGCAACGAACAAAACATTGAGCATCATCTACGAGTATAACAATCTCCTCAGGAATCATGTACAATTCGATTGATATATATTTTATTATCCAGAAATCAAATTTGCGCGAGCTATAGAGTAGATATTTTTTAAAATGATGAAACCATTTTCGTATGTGTAGGCAAAATTCGTACTTACACTTTAGGCCACCATATTTTATTATTCAGAAATTAAATTTGCGTGAGCTATAAGGAGGACAGTTTTGGAAATGTGTAAATCATTTTCGTTTTCCTGGCCAAAATACGCACTTACATTTTCAGCCACCAGCAGCGAACAAAACTTTGTGCATCCACTCCGAGTATAACGATCTCCTCAGGAGACATGTACAAATCGATTGGTATATATCTGATTAGCCAGAAATAAATTTTCCCGATCTATATGGTGGACATTTTTGAAAAACTGTAAAACATTTTCGAATGTGTGGCCAAAATACGCACTTACATTTTCGGCCACCAGCAGCGAACAAAACATTACGAATCCACAACGAGATTAAAGATCTACTCAGGAGACACGTACAGATCGATTGGAGTAACTCTGATTATCCAGAAATTAAATGTGCGTGTGATATACGGTGGACATTTTTGGACAAGGGCAAAACATTTTCGAATGTGTGGCCAAACTACGCACTTACATTTTCGGCCACCAGCAGCGAACAAATTATTGCACATCCACAATGAGTTTAAAGATCTCCTCAGGAGATATGTGCAAATCGATTGGTGTATATTTTATTATTCAGAAATTAAATTTGCGTGAGCTATAAGGAGGACAGTTTTGGAAATGTGTAAATCATTTTCGTTTTCCTGGCCAAAATACGCACTGACATTTTCGGCCACCAGCAACGAACAAAACATTGAGCATCATCTACGAGTATAACAATCTCCTCAGGAATCATGTACAATTCGATTGATATATATTTTATTATCCAGAAATCAAATTTGCGCGAGCTATAGAGTAGATATTTTTTAAAATGATGAAACCATTTTCGTATGTGTAGGCAAAATTCGTACTTACACTTTAGGCCACCAGCAGCGAACAAAACAGTGTGTATCCACTACGAGTAGAAGTGTCTTCTCGGGAGTCATGTACAACTCCATTGGTGCATCTCTCATTATCCAGAAATTAAATTTGCGCGAGCTATAGGGTGGACATTTTAGAAAAATTCAAAACATTTGCATATGTGTGACCAAAATACGCAATTACATTTGTGACCACCAGCAGCGAACAAAATATTGTGCATCCACTCCGACTATAACGATCTCCTCAGGAGACATGTACAAATCGATTGGTATATATCTGATTAGCCAGAAATAAATTTTCGCGAGCTATATGGTGGACATTTTTGAAAAACTGTAAAACATTTTCGAATGTATGGCCAAAATACGCACTTACATTTTCGGCCACCAGCAGCGAACAAAACATTACGAATCCACAACGAGATTAAAGATCTACTCAGGAGACACGTACAAATCGATTGGAGTAACTCTGATTATCCAGAAATTAAATGTGCGTGTGATATACGGTGGACATTTTTGGAAAAGAGTAAAACATTTTCGAATGTGTGGCGAAAATACGCACTTACATTTTCGGCCACCAGCAACGAACAAAACATTGAGCATCCCCTACGAGTATAACAATCTCCTCGGGAGACATGTACAAATCGATTGGTATATATCTGATTAGCCAGAAATAAATTTTCGCGAGCTATATGGTGGACATTTTTGAAAACTGAAAACATTTTCGAATGTGTGGCCAAAATACGCACTTACATTTTCGGCCACCAGCAGCGAAAAAAACATTACGAATCCACAACGAGATTAAAGATCTACTCAGGAGACACGTACAGATCAATTGGAGTAACTCTGATTATCCAGAAATTAAATGTGCGTGTGATATACGGTGGACATTTTTGGACAAGAGTAAAACATTTTCAAATGTGTGACCAAAATACGCACTTACATTTTCGGCCACCAGCAGCGAACAAATTATTGCACATCCACAACGAGTTTAAAGATCTCCTCAGGAGACATGTGCAAATCGATTGGTGTATATTTCATTATTCAGAAATTAAATTTGCGTGAGCTATAAGGAGGACAGTTTTGGAAATGTGTAAATCATTTTCGTTTTCCTGGCCAAAATACGCACTTACATTTTCAGCCACCAGCAGCGAACAAAACATTGTGCATCCACTCCGAGTATAACGATCTCCTCAGGAGACATGTACAAATCGATTGGTATATATCTGATTAGCCAGAAATAAATTTTCCCGAGCTATATGGTGGACATTTTTGAAAAACTGTAAAACATTTTCGGCCACCAGCAACGAACAAAACATTGAGCATCCCCTACGAGGATAACAATCTCCTCGGGAATCATGTACAATTCCATTGGTATATACTTTATTATCGCGAAATTAAATTTGCGCGAGGTATAGAGTGGATATTTTAAATGTTGAAATCATTTTCGTATGTGTGGGCAAAATTCGTACTTACACTTTAGGCCACCAGCAGCGAACAAAACAGTGTGCATCCACTACGAGTAGAAGTGTCTTCTCGGGAGTCTCGTACAAATCGATTGGTATATATTTTATTATTCAGAAATTAAATTTGCGTGAGCTTTAAGGAGGACAGTTTTGGAAATGTGTAAATCATTTTAGATTTTGTGGCCAAAATACGCACTTACATTTTTGGCCACCAGCAGCAAACCAAAGACTGTGCATCCACTCCGAGTAGAAGCGTCACGTACAAATCGATTGGTGTATCCCGCGTTATCCAGAAGTTAAAGTTGCGCGAGCTATAGGGTGGATTTTTTTTGGCAATGTGTAAACCATTTTCGTATGTGTGGGCAAAATTCGCACTTACATTTTAGGGCACCAGCAGCGAGTAAAACATTTTGCATTCACTACGAGTATAACGATCTCCTCGGGAGTCATATACAAATCGATTGGTATATAGTTTACTATCCAGCATTTAAATTTGCACGAGCTATAGGGTGGACATTTTTGGAAAAATTCGAAACATTTGCATGTGTGTTGTCAAAATACGCACTTACATTTTCGGCCAACAGCTGCGAACAAAACATTGTGCATCCACGCCGAGTATAACGATCTCCTCGGGAATCATGTACAATTCGATTGGTATATATTTTATCATCCAGAAATTAAATTTGCGCGAGCTATAAAGTGGATATTTTTGAAAATGTTGAAACCATTTTCGTATGTGTGGGCAAAATTCGTACTTACACTTTAGCCACCAACAGCGAACAAAACAGTGTGTATCCACTACGAGTAGAAGTGTCTTCTCGGGAGTCACATACAAATCGATTTGTATATATTTTATAATTCAGAAATTAAATTTGCGTGAGCTTTAAGGAGAACAGTTTTGGAAATGTGTAAATCATTTTCGTTTTTGTGGCCAAAATACGCACTTACATTTTTGGCCACCAGCACCAAACCAAAGACTGTGCATCCACTCCGGGTAGAAGCATCTCCTCGAGAGACACGTACGAATCGATTGGTGTATCCCGCGTTATCCAGAAGTTAAAGTTGCGCGAGCTATAGGGTGGATTTTTTTTGGCAATGTGTAAACCATTTTCGTATGTGTGGGCAAAATTCGCACTTACATTTTAGGGCACCAGCAGCGAGTAAAACATTTTGCATTCACTACGAGTATAACGATCTCCTCGGGAGTCATATACAAATCGATTGGTATATAGTTTACTATCCAGCATTTAAATTTGCGCGAGCTATAGGGTGGACATTTTTGGAAAAATTCGAAACATTTGCATGTGTGTTATCAAAATACGCACTTACATTTTTCGCCACCAGCTGCGAACAAAACATTGTGCATCCACTCCGAGTATAACGATCTCCTCGGGAATCATGTACAATTCGATTGGTATATATTTTATTATCCAGAAATTAAATTTGCGCGAGCTATAGGGTGGATTTTTTTGGGAATGTGTAAACCATTTTCGTATGTGTGGGCAAAATTCGCACTGACATTTTAGGGCACCAGCAGCGAACAAAACATTGTGCATCCACTCCGAGTATAACGATCTCCTCGGGGGTCATGTACAAATCGATTGGTGTATAGTTTACTATCCAGCATTTAAATTTGCGCGAGCAATAGGGTGGACATTTTTGGAAAAATTCGAAACATTTGCATATGTGTTGTCAAAATACGCACTTACATTTTCGGCCACCAGCTGCGAACAAAACATTGTGCATCCACTCCGAGTATAACGATCTCCTCGGGAATCATGTACAATTCGATTGGTATATGTTTTATCATCCAGAAGTTAAATTTGCGCGAGCTATAAAGTGGATATTTTTGAAAATGTTGAAACCATTTTCGTATGTGTGGGCAAATTTCGTACTTACACTTTAGCCACCAACAGCGAACAAAACAGTGTGTATCCACTACGAGTAGAAGTGTCTTCTCGGGAGTCACATACAAATCGATGTGTATATATTTTATTATTCAGAAATTAAATTTGCGTGAGCTTTAAGGAGAACAGTTTTGGAAATGTGTAAATCATTTTCGTTTTTGTGGCCAAAATACGCACTTACATTTTTGGCCACCAGCACCAAACCAAAGACTGTGCATCCACTCCGGGTAGAAGCATCTCCTCGAGAGACACGTACGAATCGATTGGTGTATCCCGCGTTATCCAGAAGTTAAAGTTGCGCGAGCTATAGGGTGGATTTTTTTGGGAATGTGTAAACCATTTTCGTATGTGTGGGCAAAATTCGCACTGACATTTTAGGGCACCAGCAGCGAACAAAACATTGTGCATCCACTCCGAGTATAACGATCTCCTCGGGGGTCATGTACAAATCGATTGGTGTATAGTTTACTATCCAGCATTTAAATTTGCGCGAGCAATAGGGTGGACATTTTTGGAAAAATTCGAAACATTTGCATATGTGTTGTCAAAATACGCACTTACATTTTCGGCCACCAGCTGCGAACAAAACATTGTGCATCCACTCCGAGTATAACGATCTCCTCGGGAATCATGTACAATTCGATTGGTATATGTTTTATCATCCAGAAGTTAAATTTGCGCGAGCTATAAAGTGGATATTTTTGAAAATGTTGAAACCATTTTCGTATGTGTGGGCAAATTTCGTACTTACACTTTAGCCACCAACAGCGAACAAAACAGTGTGTATCCACTACGAGTAGAAGTGTCTTCTCGGGAGTCACATACAAATCGATTTGTATATATTTTATTATTCAGAAATTAAATTTGCGTGAGCTTTAAGGAGGACAGTTTTGGAAATGTGTAAATCATTTTCGTTTTTATGGCCAAAATACGCACTTACATTTTCAGCCACCAGCAGCGAACAAAACATTGTGCATCCACTCCGAGTATAACGATCTACTCAGGAGACACGTACAAATCGATTGGAGTAACTCTGATTATCCAGAAATTAAATGTGCGTGTGATATACGGTGGACATTTTTGAACAAGAGTAAAACATTTTCAAATGTGTGACCAAAATACGCACTTACATTTTCGGCCACCAGCAGCGAACAAATTATTGCACATCCACAACGAGTTTAAAGATCTCCTCAAGAGACATGTGCAAATCGATTGGTGTATATTTTATTATTCAGAAATTAAATTTGCGTGAGCTATAAGGAGGACAGTTTTGGAAATGTGTAAATCATTTTCGTTTTCCTGGCCAAAATACGCACTTACATTTTCAGCCACCAGCAGCGAACAAAACATTGTTCATCCACTCCGAGTATAACGATCTCCTCAGGAGACATGTACAAATCGATTGGTATATATCTCATTAGCCAGAAATAAATTTTCCCGAGCTATATGGTGGACATTTTTGAAAAACTGTAAAACATTTTCGAATGTGTGGCCCAAATACGCACTTACATTTTCGGCCACCAGCAGCGAACAAAACATTACGAATCCACAACGAGATTAAAGATCTACTCAGGAGACACGTACAGATCGATTGGAGTAACTCTGATTATCCAGAAATTAAATGTGCGTGTGATATACGGTGGACATTTTTGGACAAGGGTAAAACATTTTCGAATGTGTGGCCAAAATACGCACTTACATTTTCGGCCACCAGCAGCGAACAAATTATTGCACATCCACAATGAGTTTAAAGATCTCCTCAGGAGATATGTGCAAATCGATTGGTGTATATATTATTATTCAGAACTTAAATTTGCGTGAGCTATAAGGAGGACAGTTTTGGAAATGTGTAAATCATTTTCGTTTTCCTGGCCAAAATACTCACTTACATTTTCGGCCACCAGCAACGAACAAAACATTGAGCATCCCCTACGAGTATAACAATCTCCTCGGGAATCATGTACAATTCCATTGGTATATATTTTATTATCGAGAAATTAAATTTGCGCGAGCTATAGGGTGGATTTGTTTGGGAATGTGTAAACCATTTTCGTATGTGTGGGCAAAATTCGCACTGACATATTAGGGCACCAGCAGCGAACAAAACATTGTGCATCCACTCCGAGTATAACGATCTCCTCGAGAGACACGTACAAATCGATTGGTGTCTCCCGCGTTATCCAGAAGTTAAAGTTACGCAAGCTATAGGGTGGATTTTTTTTGGCAATGTGTAAACCATTTTCGTATGTGTGGGCAAAATTCGCACTTACATTTTAGGGCACCAGCAGCGAACAAAACATTTTGCATCCACTCCGAGTATAACGATCTCCTCGGGAGTCATATACAAATCGATTGGTATATAGTTTACTATCCAGCATTTAAATTTGCGCGAGCTATAGGGTGGACATTTTTTGAAAAATTCAAAACATTTGCATGTGTGTTGCCAAAATACGCAATTATATTTTAGGCCACCAGCAGCGAACCAAATATTGTGCATCCACTCCGAGTAGAAGTATATCCTTGAGCGACACGTACAACTCGATTGGTTTATCTCTGATTATCCAGAAATTAAATTTCCGTGTGATATACGGTGGACATTTTTGGAAAAGAGTAAAACATTTTCAAATGTGTGGCCAAAATACGCACTTACATTTTCGGCCACCAGCAGCGAACAAATTATTGCACATCCACAACGAATTTAAAGATCTCCTCAGGAGAAATGTGCAAATCGATTGTGTATATTTTATTATTCAGAAATTAAATTTGCGTGAGCTATAAGGAGGACAGTTTTGGAAATGTGTAAACCATTTTCGTATGTGTTTACAAAATTCGCACTTACATTTTAGGGCACCAGCAGCGAACAAAACATTGTGCATCCACTCCGAGTATAACGATCTCCTCGGGAGTCATGTACAAATCGATTGGTATATAGTTTACTATCCAGCATTTAAATTCGCGCGAGCTATAGGGTGGACATTTTTGGAAAAATTCGAAACATTTGCATGTGTGTTGTCAAAATACGCACTTACATTTTCGGCCACTAGCAACGAACAAAACATTGAGCATCCCCTACGAGTATAACGATCTCCTCGAGAGACACGTACAACTCGATTGGTTTATCTCTGATTATCCAGAAATTAAATTTCCGTGTGATATACGGTGGACATTTTCGGAAAAGAGTAAAACATTTTCAAATGTGTGGCCAAAATACGCACTTACCTTTTCGGCCACCAGCAGCGAACAAATTATTGCAAATATATGACGAGTTTAAAGATCTCCTCAGGAGAAATGTTCCAATCGATTGGTGTATATTTTATTATTCAGAAATTAAATTTGCGTGAGCTATAAGGAGGACAGTTTTGGAAATGTGTAAATCATTTTCGTATTCCTAGCCAAAATACGCACTGACATTTTCGGTCACCAGCAGCGAACAAAACATTGTGCATCCACTCCGAGTATAACGATCTCCTCGAGAGACACGTACAAATCGATTGGTGTATCCCGCGTTATCCAGAAGTTAAAGTTGCGCGAGCTATAGGGTGGATTTTTTGGCAATGTGTAAACCATTTTCGTATGTGTGGGCAAAATTCGTACTTACATTTTAGGGCACCAGCAGCGAACAAAACATTTTTGGAAAAGGGTAAAACGTTTTCGAATGTGTGGCCAAAATACGCACTTACATTTTCGGCCACCAGCAACGAACAAAACATTGAGCATCATCTACGAGTATAACAATCTCCTCAGGAATCATGTACAATTCGATTGATATATATTTTATTATCCAGAAATCAAATTTGCGCGAGCTATAGAGTAGATATTTTTTAAAATGATGAAACCATTTTCGTATGTGTAGGCAAAATTCGTACTTACACTTTAGGCCACCATATTTTATTATTCAGAAATTAAATTTGCGTGAGCTATAAGGAGGACAGTTTTGGAAATGTGTAAATCATTTTCGTTTTCCTGGCCAAAATACGCACTTACATTTTCAGCCACCAGCAGCGAACAAAACTTTGTGCATCCACTCCGAGTATAACGATCTCCTCAGGAGACATGTACAAATCGATTGGTATATATCTGATTAGCCAGAAATAAATTTTCCCGATCTATATGGTGGACATTTTTGAAAAACTGTAAAACATTTTCGAATGTGTGGCCAAAATACGCACTTACATTTTCGGCCACCAGCAGCGAACAAAACATTACGAATCCACAACGAGATTAAAGATCTACTCAGGAGACACGTACAGATCGATTGGAGTAACTCTGATTATCCAGAAATTAAACGTGCGTGTGATATACGGTGGACATTTTTGGACAAGGGCAAAACATTTTCGAATGTGTGGCCAAACTACGCACTTACATTTTCGGCCACCAGCAGCGAACAAATTATTGCACATCCACAATGAGTTTAAAGATCTCCTCAGCAGATATGTGCAAATCGATTGGTGTATATTTTATTATTCAGAAATTAAATTTGCGTGAGCTATAAGGAGGACAGTTTTGGAAATGTGTAAATCATTTTCGTTTTCCTGGCCAAAATACGCACTTACATTTTCGGCCACCAGCAACGAACAAAACATTGAGCATCATCTACGAGTATAACAATCTCCTCAGGAATCATGTACAATTCGATTGATATATATTTTATTATCCAGAAATCAAATTTGCGCGAGCTATAGAGTAGATATTTTTTAAAATGATGAAACCATTTTCGTATGTGTAGGCAAAATTCGTACTTACACTTTAGGCCACCAGCAGCGAACAAAACAGTGTGTATCCACTACGAGTAGAAGTGTCTTCTCGGGAGTCATGTACAACTCCATTGGTGCATCTCTCATTATCCAGAAATTAAATTTGCGCGAGCTATAGGGTGGACATTTTAGAAAAATTCAAAACATTTGCATATGTGTGACCAAAATACGCAATTACATTTGTGACCACCAGCAGCGAACAAAATATTGTGCATCCACTCCGACTATAACGATCTCCTCAGGAGACATGTACAAATCGATTGGTATATATCTGATTAGCCAGAAATAAATTTTCGCGAGCTATATGGTGGACATTTTTGAAAAACTGTAAAACATTTTCGAATGTATGGCCAAAATACGCACTTACATTTTCGGCCACCAGCAGCGAACAAAACATTACGAATCCACAACGAGATTAAAGATCTACTCAGGAGACACGTACAAATCGATTGGAGTAACTCTGATTATCCAGAAATTAAATGTGCGTGTGATATACGGTGGACATTTTTGGAAAAGAGTAAAACATTTTCGAATGTGTGGCGAAAATACGCACTTACATTTTCGGCCACCAGCAACGAACAAAACATTGAGCATCCCCTACGAGTATAACAATCTCCTCGGGAGACATGTACAAATCGATTGGTATATATCTGATTAGCCAGAAATAAATTTTCGCGAGCTATATGGTGGACATTTTTGAAAACTGAAAACATTTTCGAATGTGTGGCCAAAATACGCACTTACATTTTCGGCCACCAGCAGCGAAAAAAACATTACGAATCCACAACGAGATTAAAGATCTACTCAGGAGACACGTACAGATCAATTGGAGTAACTCTGATTATCCAGAAATTAAATGTGCGTGTGATATACGGTGGACATTTTTGGACAAGAGTAAAACATTTTCAAATGTGTGACCAAAATACGCACTTACATTTTCGGCCACCAGCAGCGAACAAATTATTGCACATCCACAACGAGTTTAAAGATCTCCTCAGGAGACATGTGCAAATCGATTGGTGTATATTTCATTATTCAGAAATTAAATTTGCGTGAGCTATAAGGAGGACAGTTTTGGAAATGTGTAAATCATTTTCGTTTTCCTGGCCAAAATACGCACTTACATTTTCAGCCACCAGCAGCGAACAAAACATTGTGCATCCACTCCGAGTATAACGATCTCCTCAGGAGACATGTACAAATCGATTGGTATATATCTGATTAGCCAGAAATAAATTTTCCCGAGCTATATGGTGGACATTTTTGAAAAACTGTAAAACATTTTCGGCCACCAGCAACGAACAAAACATTGAGCATCCCCTACGAGGATAACAATCTCCTCGGGAATCATGTACAATTCCATTGGTATATACTTTATTATCGCGAAATTAAATTTGCGCGAGGTATAGAGTGGATATTTTAAATGTTGAAATCATTTTCGTATGTGTGGGCAAAATTCGTACTTACACTTTAGGCCACCAGCAGCGAACAAAACAGTGTGCATCCACTACGAGTAGAAGTGTCTTCTCGGGAGTCTCGTACAAATCGATTGGTATATATTTTATTATTCAGAAATTAAATTTGCGTGAGCTTTAAGGAGGACAGTTTTGGAAATGTGTAAATCATTTTAGATTTTGTGGCCAAAATACGCACTTACATTTTTGGCCACCAGCAGCAAACCAAAGACTGTGCATCCACTCCGAGTAGAAGCGTCACGTACAAATCGATTGGTGTATCCCGCGTTATCCAGAAGTTAAAGTTGCGCGAGCTATAGGGTGGATTTTTTTTGGCAATGTGTAAACCATTTTCGTATGTGTGGGCAAAATTCGCACTTACATTTTAGGGCACCAGCAGCGAGTAAAACATTTTGCATTCACTACGAGTATAACGATCTCCTCGGGAGTCATATACAAATCGATTGGTATATAGTTTACTATCCAGCATTTAAATTTGCACGAGCTATAGGGTGGACATTTTTGGAAAAATTCGAAACATTTGCATGTGTGTTGTCAAAATACGCACTTACATTTTCGGCCAACAGCTGCGAACAAAACATTGTGCATCCACGCCGAGTATAACGATCTCCTCGGGAATCATGTACAATTCGATTGGTATATATTTTATCATCCAGAAATTAAATTTGCGCGAGCTATAAAGTGGATATTTTTGAAAATGTTGAAACCATTTTCGTATGTGTGGGCAAAATTCGTACTTACACTTTAGCCACCAACAGCGAACAAAACAGTGTGTATCCACTACGAGTAGAAGTGTCTTCTCGGGAGTCACATACAAATCGATTTGTATATATTTTATAATTCAGAAATTAAATTTGCGTGAGCTTTAAGGAGAACAGTTTTGGAAATGTGTAAATCATTTTCGTTTTTGTGGCCAAAATACGCACTTACATTTTTGGCCACCAGCACCAAACCAAAGACTGTGCATCCACTCCGGGTAGAAGCATCTCCTCGAGAGACACGTACGAATCGATTGGTGTATCCCGCGTTATCCAGAAGTTAAAGTTGCGCGAGCTATAGGGTGGATTTTTTTTGGCAATGTGTAAACCATTTTCGTATGTGTGGGCAAAATTCGCACTTACATTTTAGGGCACCAGCAGCGAGTAAAACATTTTGCATTCACTACGAGTATAACGATCTCCTCGGGAGTCATATACAAATCGATTGGTATATAGTTTACTATCCAGCATTTAAATTTGCGCGAGCTATAGGGTGGACATTTTTGGAAAAATTCGAAACATTTGCATGTGTGTTATCAAAATACGCACTTACATTTTTCGCCACCAGCTGCGAACAAAACATTGTGCATCCACTCCGAGTATAACGATCTCCTCGGGAATAATGTACAATTCGATTGGTATATATTTTATTATCCAGAAATTAAATTTGCGCGAGCTATAGGGTGGATTTTTTTGGGAATGTGTAAACCATTTTCGTATGTGTGGGCAAAATTCGCACTGACATTTTAGGGCACCAGCAGCGAACAAAACATTGTGCATCCACTCCGAGTATAACGATCTCCTCGGGGGTCATGTACAAATCGATTGGTGTATAGTTTACTATCCAGCATTTAAATTTGCGCGAGCAATAGGGTGGACATTTTTGGAAAAATTCGAAACATTTGCATATGTGTTGTCAAAATACGCACTTACATTTTCGGCCACCAGCTGCGAACAAAACATTGTGCATCCACTCCGAGTATAACGATCTCCTCGGGAATCATGTACAATTCGATTGGTATATGTTTTATCATACAGAAGTTAAATTTGCGCGAGCTATAAAGTGGATATTTTTGAAAATGTTGAAACCATTTTCGTATGTGTGGGCAAATTTCGTACTTACAGTTTAGCCACCAACAGCGAACAAAACAGTGTGTATCCACTACGAGTAGAAGTGTCTTCTCGGGAGTCACATACAAATCGATGTGTATATATTTTATTATTCAGAAATTAAATTTGCGTGAGCTTTAAGGAGAACAGTTTTGGAAATGTGTAAATCATTTTCGTTTTTGTGGCCAAAATACGCACTTACATTTTTGGCCACCAGCACCAAACCAAAGACTGTGCATCCACTCCGGGTAGAAGCATCTCCTCGAGAGACACGTACGAATCGATTGGTGTATCCCGCGTTATCCAGAAGTTAAAGTTGCGCGAGCTATAGGGTGGATTTTTTTGGGAATGTGTAAACCATTTTCGTATGTGTGGGCAAAATTCGCACTGACATTTTAGGGCACCAGCAGCGAACAAAACATTGTGCATCCACTCCGAGTATAACGATCTCCTCGGGGGTCATGTACAAATCGATTGGTGTATAGTTTACTATCCAGCATTTAAATTTGCGCGAGCAATAGGGTGGACATTTTTGGAAAAATTCGAAACATTTGCATATGTGTTGTCAAAATACGCACTTACATTTTCGGCCACCAGCTGCGAACAAAACATTGTGCATCCACTCCGAGTATAACGATCTCCTCGGGAATCATGTACAATTCGATTGGTATATGTTTTATCATCCAGAAGTTAAATTTGCGCGAGCTATAAAGTGGATATTTTTGAAAATGTTGAAACCATTTTCGTATGTGTGGGCAAATTTCGTACTTACACTTTAGCCACCAACAGCGAACAAAACAGTGTGTATCCACTACGAGTAGAAGTGTCTTCTCGGGAGTCACATACAAATCGATTTGTATATATTTTATTATTCAGAAATTAAATTTGCGTGAGCTTTAAGGAGGACAGTTTTGGAAATGTGTAAATCATTTTCGTTTTTATGGCCAAAATACGCACTTACATTTTCAGCCACCAGCAGCGAACAAAACATTGTGCATCCACTCCGAGTATAACGATCTACTCAGGAGACACGTACAAATCGATTGGAGTAACTCTGATTATCCAGAAATTAAATGTGCGTGTGATATACGGTGGACATTTTTGAACAAGAGTAAAACATTTTCAAATGTGTGACCAAAATACGCACTTACATTTTCGGCCACCAGCAGCGAACAAATTATTGCACATCCACAACGAGTTTAAAGATCTCCTCAAGAGACATGTGCAAATCGATTGGTGTATATTTTATTATTCAGAAATTAAATTTGCGTGAGCTATAAGGAGGACAGTTTTGGAAATGTGTAAATCATTTTCGTTTTCCTGGCCAAAATACGCACTTACATTTTCAGCCACCAGCAGCGAACAAAACATTGTTCATCCACTCCGAGTATAACGATCTCCTCAGGAGACATGTACAAATCGATTGGTATATATCTCATTAGCCAGAAATAAATTTTCCCGAGCTATATGGTGGACATTTTTGAAAAACTGTAAAACATTTTCGAATGTGTGGCCCAAATACGCACTTACATTTTCGGCCACCAGCAGCGAACAAAACATTACGAATCCACAACGAGATTAAAGATCTAATCCGGAGACACGTACAGATCGATTGGAGTAACTCTGATTATCCAGAAATTAAATGTGCGTGTGATATACGGTGGACATTTTTGGACAAGGGTAAAACATTTTCGAATGTGTGGCCAAAATACGCACTTACATTTTCGGCCACCAGCAGCGAACAAATTATTGCACATCCACAATGAGTTTAAAGATCTCCTCAGGAGATATGTGCAAATCGATTGGTGTATATATTATTATTCAGAACTTAAATTTGCGTGAGCTATAAGGAGGACAGTTTTGGAAATGTGTAAATCATTTTCGTTTTCCTGGCCAAAATACTCACTTACATTTTCGGCCACCAGCAACGAACAAAACATTGAGCATCCCCTACGAGTATAACAATCTCCTCGGGAATCATGTACAATTCCATTGGTATATATTTTATTATCGAGAAATTAAATTTGCGCGAGCTATAGGGTGGATTTGTTTGGGAATGTGTAAACCATTTTCGTATGTGTGGGCAAAATTCGCACTGACATATTAGGGCACCAGCAGCGAACAAAACATTGTGCATCCACTCCGAGTATAACGATCTCCTCGGGGGTCATGTACAAATCGATTGGTATATAGTTTACTATCCAGCATTTAAATTTGCGCAAGCTATAGGGTGGACATTTTTGGAAAAATTCGAAACATTTGCATATGTGTTGTCAAAATACGCACTTACATTTTCGGCCAACAGCTGCGAACAAAACATTGTGCATCCACTCCGAGTATAACGATCTCCTCGGGAATCATGTACAATTCGATTGGTATATATTTTATCATCCAGAAATTAAATTTGCGCGAGCTATAAAGTGGATATTTTTGAAAATGTTGAAACCATTTTCGTATGTGTGGGCAAAATTCGTACTTACACTTTAGCCACCAACAGCGAACAAAACAGTGTGTATCCACTACGAGTAGAAGTGTCTTCTCGGGAGTCACATACAAATCGATTTGTATATATTTTATTATTCAGAAATTAAATTTGCGTGAGCTTTAAGGAGGACAGTTTTGGAAATGTGTAAATCATTTTCGTTTTTGTGGCCAAAATACGCACTTACATTTTTGGCCACCAGCAGCAAACCAAAGACTGTGCATCCACTCCGAGTAGAAGCATCTCCTCGAGAGACACGTACAAATCGATTGGTTTATCCCGCGTTATCCAGAAGTTAAAGTTGCGCGAGCTATAGGGTGGATTTTTTTTTGGCAATGTGTAAACCATTTTCGTATGTGTGGGCAAAATTCGCACTTACATTTTAGGGCACCAGCAGCGAGTAAAGCATTTTGCATTCACTACGAGTATAACGATCTCCTCGGGAGTCATATACAAATCGATTGGTATATAGTTTACTATCCAGCATTTAAATTTGCGCGAGCTATAGGGTGGACATTTTTGGAAAAATTCGAAACATTTGCATGTGTGTTGTCAAACTACGCACTTACATTTTCGGCCACCAGCTGCGAACAAAACATTGTGCATCCACACCGAGTATAATGATCTCCTCGGGAATTATGTACAATTCGATTGGTATATATTTTATTATCCAGAAATTAAATTTGCGCGAGCTATAGGGTGGATTTTTTTGGAAATGTGTAAACCATTTTCGTATGTGTGGGCAAAATTCGCACTTACATTTTAGGGCACCAGCAGCGAGTAAAGCATTTTGCATTCACTACGAGTATAACGATCTCCTCGGGAGTCATATACAAATCGATTGGTATATAGTTTACTATCCAGCATTTAAATTTGCGCGAGCTATAGGGTGGACATTTTTGGAAAAATTCGAAACATTTGCATGTGTGTTGCCAAAATACGCACTTACATTTTAGGGCACCAGCTGCGAACAAAACATTGTGCATCCACTCCGAGTATAACGATCTCCTCGAGAGACACGTACAACTCGATTGGTTTATCTCTGATTATCCAGAAATTAAATTTGCGTGTGATATATGGCGGACATTTTTGGGAAAGAGTAAAACATTTTCAAATGTGTGACCAAAATACACACTTACATTTTCGGCCACCAGCAGCGAACAAATTATTGCACATCCACAACGAGATTAAAGATCTCCTCAGAGACATGTGCACATCGATTGGTGTATATTTTATTATTCAGAAATTAAATTTGCGTAAGCTATAAGGAGGACAGTTTTGGAAATGTGTAAATCATTTTCGTTTTCCTGGCCAAAATACGCACTTACATTTTCGGTCACCAGCAGCGAACAAAACATTGTGCATTCACTCCGAGTATATCGATCTCCTCAGGAGACATGTACAAATCGATTGGTATATACCTGATTAGCCAGAAATAAATTTTCGCGAGCTATATGGTGGACATTTTTGAAAAACTGTAAAACATTTTCGAATGTGTGGCCAAAATACGCACTTACATTTTCGGCCACCAGCAGCGAACAAAACATTGTGCATCCACTCCGAGTATAACGATGTCCTCGGGAGACATGTACAAATCGATTGGTATATATCTGATTAGCCAGAAATTAATTTTGCGCGAGCTATATGGTGTACATTTTTGAAAAACTGTAAAATATGTTCGAATGTGTGGCCAAAATACGCACTTACATTTTCGGCCACCAGCAGCGAACAGAACATTACGAATCCACAACGAGATTAAAGATCTACTCAGGAGACACGTACAAATCGATTGGAGTAACTCTGATTATCCAGAAATTAAATGTGCGTGTGATATTCGGTGGACATTTTTGGAAAAGAGTAAAACGTTTTCGAATGTGTGGCCAAAATACGCACTTACCTTTTCGGCCACCAGCAACGAACAAAACATTGAGCATCCCCTGCGAGTATAACAATCTCCTCGGGAATCATGTACAATTTGATTGATATATATTTTATTATCCAGAAATCAAATTTTGCGCGAGCTATAGAGTGGATATTTTTTAAAATGATGAAACCATTTTCGTATGTGTGGGCTAAATTCGTACTTACACTTTAGGCCACCAGCAGCGAACAAAACAGTGTGTATCCACTACGAGTAGAAGTGTTTTCTCGGGAGACATGTACAACTCGATTGGTGCATCTCTCATTATCCAGAAATTAAATTTGGGCGTGCTATAGGGTGGACATTTTTGGAAAAATTCGAAACATTTGCATGTGTGTTGTCAAAATACGCACTTACATTTTCGGCCACCAGCTGCGAACAAAGCATTGTGCATCCACTACGATTATAACGATCTCCTCGAGAGATACGTACAAATCGATTGGTGTATCCTGCGTTATCCAGAAGTGAAAGTTGCGCGAGCTATAGGGTGGACTTTTTGGCAATGTGTAAACCATTTTCGAATGTGTGGGCAAAATTCGCACTTACATTTTAGGGCACCAGCAGCGAACAAAACATTGTGCATCCACTCCGAGTATAACGATCTCCTCGGGAGTGATGTACAAATCGATTGGTATACAGTTTATTATCTAGCATTTAAGTTTGCGCGTGCTATAGGGTGGGCATTTTTGGAAAAATTCAAAATATTTGCATGTGTGTTGCCAAAACACGCAATTATATTTTAGGCCACCAGCAGCGAACCAAATATTGTGCATCCACTCCGAGTAGAAGTATCTCCTTTAGAGACACGTACAACTCGATTGGTTTATCTCTGATTATCCAGAAAATAAATTTGCGTGTGATATACAGTGGACTTTTTTGGAAAAGAGTAAAACATTTTCAAATGTGAGACCAAAATACGCACTTACATTTTCGGCCACCAGCTGCGAACAAATTATTGCACATCCACAACGAGTTTAAAGATCTCCTCAAGAGACATGTGCAAATCGATTGGTGTATATTTTATTATTCAGAAATTAAACTTGCGTGAGCTATAAGGAGGACAGTTTTGGAAATGTGTAAATCATTTTCGTTTTCCTGGCCAAAATACGCACTGACATTTTCGGTCACCAGCAGCGAGCAAAACATTGTGCATCCACTCCGAGTATATCGATCTCCTCAGGAGACATGTACAAATCGATTGGTATATATCTGATTAGCCAGAAATAAATGTTCGCGAGCTATATGGTGGACATTTTTGAAAAACTGTAAAACATTTTCGAATGTGTGGCCAAAATACGCACTTACATTTTCGGCCACCAGCAGCGAACAAAATATTGTGCATCCACTCCGAGTATAAAGATCTCCTCAGGAGACATGTACAAATCGATTGGTATGTATCTGATTAGCCAGAAATAAATTTTCGCGAGCTATATGGTGAACATTTTTCAAAAACTGTAAAATATTTTCGAATGTGTGGCCAAAATACGCACTTACATTTTCGGCCACCAGCAGCGAACAGAACATTACGAATCCACAACGAGATTAAAGATCTACTCAGGAGACACGTACAAATCGACTGGAGTAACTCTGATTATCCAGAAATTAAATGTGCGTGTGATATACGGTGGACATTTTTGGAAAAGGGTAAAACGTTTTCGAATGTGTGGCCAAAATACGCACTTACATTTTCGGCCACCAGCAACGAACAAAACATTGAGCATCCCCTACGAGTATAACAATCTCCTCGGGAATCATGTAAAATTCGATTGATATATATTTTATTATCCAGAAATCAAATTTGCGCGAGCTATAGAGTGGATATTTTTTAAAATGTTGAAACCATTTTCGTATGTGTGGGCAAAATTCGTACTTACACTTTAGGCCACCAGCAGCGAACAAAACAGTGTGTATCCACTACGAGTAGAAGTGTCTTCTCGGGAGTGTAAACAAGAATATATATATTTTGTTTAACGGCTAGGCTCTTAATAAAGCCGCCAGCCAGGATTCTTGTAGGCGACTCCGGGTAGCGCCAAACAAGTATAAAATAAAAGATTTTAATTATTTTTGCTGTGCCGACCGATCACTGCACAATGCTTGCTTTTTATTTATTAATCTTTATGTCTACATCGACTGCCTTTTATAGTTAAAATTACCTTAAAATCTATCAGCTTAAAATATATTCTTATACATTACTTTGCTTATTGGCTATGGGTTTAATCGTAGCATGAGTTTGTCAGTGTAAGTGAATATTGTTTCCCATTTGTCCACACTAAGCTTAAGCTTTGTGTCCGTCTCCTCCATAGGGAGAAATACAATAAGCCGAATGCATGGAGTCAGTCATTGCATAATATACAGAGTGTGAGAAAGATATGTTAGAAGCATTATCAAGGCTAAACACTTGCAATATGATATTCTTTTAGGTAACGAGTGAGGAAACTTAATGATGAGAAGTTCAAGTGACGAGTGAGAAAACTTAATGATGAGAATTTCACTTACACTACACCTCCTTTCCGAGGAAGAATGATCTTATATTTAAAATTGTAAGATCATTCGTTAGTGTTCTTAATATTAATATTAAATTCTCATTATTCGAAAAAAAAAATATATATATATTTTTCCTTTGTTTTTATTGTTTTTTTTTTTTTTTCTTTAATAGGTATGTATCATTTGGTGCACCTTTATACATATATTTTCATTTCCATTAGTCATTATATTTCTTAAGTCTATTCTTATGTACTATTTGTTCTTTATTTGTACAGTTATCTATTATTTGTATATTATCTCTTAGAAGTATATTTTTAATAATAAATGGGCCCTTGTATTTAGATTCAAGCTTATGGCCTGCTTCATTTCTTAATAGAACTAAGTCTCCTATTTTAAATTTATATTCATTAGTATTTCTATCATAAATTAGTTTTCGTCTTATTTTATTATCTTCCAGTAATTGTCTAGCTCTTTTATTAGCTATTTCTAATCTATATTTTGCCTCTTTGGCATAATTATCTACATTATACAGTGGGCCAATTTTACCTATTTCACTAAATTGTTGAAAACTATTTGGAAGTCTTGCAAAAATTAACTCATATGGACAATAATTGTGTACCGTTGATGGTGTTGTATTGAAACAGTACGTGAAATATTTGAGCCAATCATCCCAGTCATATTTCTCTATCGATATGTATGAACGTACATATTCATTAAATGTTCTATGACTTCTTTCCACCGTTCCAAGTGTTTGATGATGGTGTGCGGTTGAGGTTAATTTTTCAATTTTCAGTAGACTACATAGCTCTGTTAATATAGAATTTTTATATTCAGTACCCATGTCCGATATGAACGTCTTCATTGGACCATAAGTAAGAACAAAATGTTCAAATATCGCTTTGGCGATAGTTTTCGCGTTCTTATCCGGTATTGGTATTGTTACTAAGTACTTAGTTAAGTCACATATTAGTGTGATTGCATATTCATTTCCATCAATTGACCTCGGGAATGGGCCGATGGTATCTACGAATACTTTATCAAATGCTTGTACTGGTGTCGTTGTCAATGTCATTGGACATTTCAAGTGTTCCGTGGTCTTTGCTATTTGACATTTATGGCATGATTTGACATATCTAGTTATGTCCTTACTCATATTTTTCCAGTAGTAATACCTTTTAATTTTTTCAGTCGTTCTAAAAATTCCGCAATGACCTCCTTCAACAGGGTCATCGTGATATCTTTTCATAATTTCCTGAATTGTTTTAGCATCCTTATAGTCAATTTGGGTCACCTTGTTCAGTAGCGCTACTTTAATTTCAATTAATTTTTTATTGCCCATTATCTTAAAATCATTTATCGAGATAAATTCGAAAATTTTCTCATTAGGTGCCACTTGTAAATTTTTAATATTTAGTTTTCCGGCCACTTTTTCGAGCCTAGGGAAAAATTGTCCTAAGTCAAATTTCCCTTTAGAAAACAAATCATTCATGTGTATATATGCAATTATTGATTTTCCCTTTTTGATATAACATTTCCCGAGAGAAAGCTTTAATTTATAGTATTTTCTGACGTCAGTATTTTTTATAGGAACATATATACGGGGCTTTTCCATATTCTCATCATGCTCTTTATTCAGGGTATTACTTTCCTCTGTACTGCCATTTTTATTGGTCATCGATCTTGTCGTGACTCTTAATATATTCTTTACTTTTTCCGTCATTTCCTTGAGATCGCCTATTGTTATACGTGATAAGGCATCTGCTACATAATTATCTTTTCCCCTAAGATATTCTACTGTGAAATCATATTCCTCAAGGTCAAGTCTTATTCTCGTCAGTTTTGAGCTTGGATTTTTCATAGAAAATAGATATGATAGTGGTCTGTGATCTGTACGTACAAGAAAATGTTGTCCGTATATATAGGGTCTAAAATGTGTAATAGCCCAATGAATCGCAGTTAATTCTTGCTCAATGGTTGATTTATTACTTTCGCCTTTTGTAAAAGTTTTGGAGGCGTATGCGACAGGTAAATATTTTCCCTCGTGTTCCTGAGTTAAAACTGCTCCACAAGCGTATTTGCTTGCATCAGTTATTATACAAAACTGTTTTTCAAAATCTGGATATTGCAGTAATGTGGGGCTCATTAACTCTTTCTTTAAATGTTTGAATGCTGTCTCACAATCTTTAGTCCATTCGAACTGTACACCCTTTTTGGACAGTTTTGCAAGATGTCTAGAGTATTCTGAAAAGTTTTTGATAAACCTTCTATAGTAATTACAAAAAGCTACGAACCTCTTTGCGCCATCTGCGTCAGTAGGTTTTGGATAATTTTCGATTACTGTGTATTTGCTATCGTCTGGGAGTATTCCTTTATCAGTACATTTGTGTCCTAGGTATGTTACCTCTGTTCTAAAAAAATAACATTTTTCTGGGTTCAACTTTAGATTGTGTTTTCGACAAAGGTCAAAAACATTTGTTAAGTTTGAAAGCATGTGTTTCTCAGAACAACCTAATACTACCAAATCGTCCATATACAAGAAAGCTTGTTCCGGTCTCAAACCACTGAAAGCTAACGTCATCATTCTCTGAAATGAGTTTGGTGCTATTTTCAGACCATATGGTAATCTAGTAAACCTGTATGAGCCATTAGTTGTCGAAAATGACGTAAGATCCCTAGAGTTGCGTTCTAGTTTGATCTGGTGAAATCCAGACATTAGGTCTAGGCAAGAAAAATACTTAGCTCTACCGAGTTGATCTAGAATATCGTCTATTCTTGGTAATGGAAATTTGTCTGCTACCAGCTTCTTATTTATTTGTCTATAGTCTATCACAAGTCTCCACCTTTTTTCGTCACTACCTGGAATAGATTTCTTTGGAACTAACAAAATTGGACTATTGTATTCGGAATGTGAGGGTTCAACTATACCATCTTCTATTAATTTCTTTACCTGCTTGTCAATTTCGTTTTTGTGTGTATGTGGTATACGATAATTCTTTACGTATACTGGTTGTTTATCCTTAACCCTTAACTTTTGTTCGTAAAAATTATTCGTTGTGATTGTTTCTGAATCCAAACCAAAGATGTCACTAAATTTTGAACAAAGATTATCCAAAGTGTTCATAAATCTTTCTGGGAAATTTTTTCTCAGAATTTGCAAAATTTTTGATTTTCTATGTTCTTCGGATGTAATATTCTCTATAATTTCATAATCATCCACATCTTCAGTTAAAATTTGTGGTTCTTTTAGTGCAACTGTATCAGTATTCGTGTTCAATATTCGAATAAATGCATTGTTCGCCTTAACAATAGTACTGGCTATAAATACACCCGGTCGGAGTTCCTGGTGGGGTATCAATACCTCTTTGCCAGTTGCCATTAGCCTAACTTGGCGTATCACTTCCGATCTTGCCGGTAGAGTTAAATATTCGTTGCATTTATTTGTAATTGGTATTTCTATCTGTTCTGTAATGTTCGCGGGGCGTAGGATGAGGTAATCAAAATCTAGATTGAAATCTAAAATACAATTGTATTTTCTAATGAAATCCATACCGATGATTCCATCGCAAGGTATGGGAAAATCATTGTTTACTATATGGAAAGTATGTGGGATCAAATACTTTTTGTACCTTACATCAAAGTGTGTAGTACCTATTGATTTTATTTTACCTTGTCCTATTCCACTTAAGGATGTTATTCTCTTAGTGTTTATTTCATCGTGACTAAAATGTGCTTGTTTAATTAGTGAAATATCTGCTCCTGTATCAACTAGTAAGTTGATTGTATTATTATTATGATCTATTTTGACTTGTATGAATATTCCCAAGTTAAGGTTAAGGTTATACAATTTGCTGTCTATTGTATTGATCCTAGGGGAACGTTTAAGTTTTCCGGACGGTCTTGTTCTGTATTAGTTATGGCTACATAATGTCCATGTCTGTTTTGTCTATTATTATCATTAGATCCATTATATCCACGTCGGTTTCCGCGATAATTTGAATTATTATTACCTCTGTGATTTCCGTTTCTATTATTATAATTCCGATTATTATTGTCATAATTTGCCCTATAGCCATCTCTACCTTGTGGTCTTCTCTTATTACCACGGTAGTGTCTATTATATCTATTACCGAAGTATAGGACAGAATTATGTTGTCCATTAGCTTCAGTACAGCTATTGACAAATTTTCCTATTGCATCATTCATGTTTGAAAATTGACCTGATTCCATAATCAGTTTTACTCTGTCAATATTGCAATTCTTTGTCATTGCCTTTACGGCAACTTGTGTTGAATATTTTGTTGCCAATTCACAGGGTAAACCATCAGTGATATACGCACTCTCCAATGATTTTGTCAGTAATTCAATTTCATTGCAATAGGTATTGGCAGTTTTACTATTCTGTCTGATATTCATAATTTTGGCCGTGAGGACCTCCACTGATTCACCCTTCACAGAACTAGTTAACCTTGTTATCACTTGTAATATTGTCGTTTCATTATTGATTAAATTTCTAGCGTTCCCTTTCAATTTTGTCTTTATTAAATTTATGGCCACCGCCTCATGGGTGCCTTTAAGTGAATCTACTAACGAAAGCGCGTCTAGGAATGATCTTAAGTTCTCCGGTTTCCCATCGAAATCAGGGATTAACTTAGTGGCTGTATTGAGAAATTCCACAACTGTTTGTGCCATATTGTCCTCTGGTATAATTGCGACTATACTTTCGATTTTATCTTCTTCTCTTTCCTGTGTATTATTTAGTTCTTTAATTTTATCTGCTTCTTCTTCTTGTGTATTATCTAATACGTCATGAATGGAAAAAGGAATTTTCACCTCTATTCCCTTTTTTGAAGCTACGTGTAAGGTTCTCTCTCTTATATCATCATAAAATGAATCTGCGGCTGCTTTGTGAGCAGTGTTCAGTTGGTCATAGTATATGATAAATAAAGTCTGTACTTTCCTTATTGACTGTTTTAATATTTTAATGTGTTTCGATACCGTTTCTTCTCCTGTTTCCCTATCTATATTAAGACACTTATATGACCTATCGAATGTATCTTTAATTAATCGTGCTTGTTGCACAATTTCTGGCCAATGCATTTGATTCTAAATACAAAGTTACACAATTTGATTTATTTTAATGTGTCTTTTTCCCTGTCGCAATAATTAAAATTATCCCAATGTCACATATTCACATATTCATATTGTCTTGAAATTTAATATTTATATTTCTTCCTTTTTTTTTTTTTTTTTTTTTCTTTGAAATTTTCTATATTTTATCCAAATCGTTACCCCGACTTAAATATGTTTTTCGTATTGCCCTTTTATGCATAATATAGACTTTAATAAACAAATTTAACGAGCTTATTACTACTAATACTAACATTAAATTATATAGAGAGTCCAGATGTGGGGTGTGGTCTATAACCTCCACATTATTTATAACATTTGCCCTTGGGTCTTTAATCTTTGTTTGCTGTCCTCCCATTTTTGTTTTAATTTATTGTTTATTTAATATTTAATATAACATTTGTTTAGTTCATTTCAAGCATTACTTTAAATTTCATTTGACATTTTTTTTTTTTTCATTTCCATTTTCAATATCAAAGTTTTCCATTTGTCATAGAATTTATTCATTTCGATCATTTGTTTAGATATCATTTAACATAAAAAATTTTTTTTTTTTTTTGTTCAATTATCATTTAACATAAAATTTTCGCTTAATTCATTATAGTTTTGCTCTCATTATCATTTTTCCTGGGGGTGTTCAATTCTGATCTGATTACTGCAATTTCCTTCCACATTTCTGTTGTCCTTTGGTCATTATATGGAGGTGGTGTTGGTGATTTTAAAATGTCGAGGAGGTGTGCTAATCGCCGCCTGAGGCGAACCTTTCTCCCTCCGCGCCGGTGCTTGGGCTTCTCTGTTGGCGGTATTCTTATCAACCGCTCCTCTGTTTTGGCCGCTTGTCGTCTTCTGTAGTCCTCAATAGTCAGGCGTTTCGGACCCTCGATTGTCGTGGTGGTGGTTGTTGGCATGACTTCAAATATATTTCGGTTTAAGCATGTTCATTTTCCTTTCAGTCTTAATTCATTGAATATTTGTCGTTTGTATTGATCAGGCAGACAGGATTAGACTGGCATCTAAACAGGAATAGGTAGGATCGGAAGATTCCAGACTGGCAGAGGATCGCCATGTAAACAAGAATATATATATTTTGTTTAACGGCTAGGCTCTTAATAAAGCCGCCAGCCAGGATTCTTGTAGGCGACTCCGGGTAGCGCCAAACAAGTATAAAATAAAAGATTTTAATTATTTTTGCTGTGCCGACCGATCACTGCACAATGCTTGCTTTTTATTTATTAATCTTTATGTCTACATCGACTGCCTTTTATAGTTAAAATTACCTTAAAATCTATCAGCTTAAAATATATTCTTATACATTACTTTGCTTATTGGCTATGGGTTTAATCGTAGCATGAGTTTGTCAGTGTAAGTGAATATTGTTTCCCATTTGTCCACACTAAGCTTAAGCTTTGTGTCCGTCTCCTCCATAGGGAGAAATACAATAAGCCGAATGCATGGAGTCAGTCATTGCATAATATACAGAGTGTGAGAAAGATATGTTAGAAGCATTATCAAGGCTAAACACTTGCAATATGATATTCTTTTAGGTAACGAGTGAGGAAACTTAATGATGAGAAGTTCAAGTGACGAGTGAGAAAACTTAATGATGAGAATTTCACTTACACTACAGGAGTCATGTACAACTCGATTGGTGCATCTCTCATTATCCAGAAATTAAATTTGCGCGAGCTATAGGGTGGGCATTTTAGGAAAAATTCAAAACATTTGCATATGTGTGACCAAAATACGCAATTACATTTTCGACCACCAGTAGCGAACAAAACATTGAGCATCCCCTACGAGTATAACAATCTCCTCGGGAGACATGTACAAATCGATTGGTATATATCTGATTAGCCAGAAATAAATTTTGCCGAGCTATATGGTGGACATTTTTGAAAAACTGTAAAACATTTTCGAATGTGTGGCCAAAATACGCAATTACATTTTCGGCCACCAGCAGCGAAAAAAACATTACGAATCCACAACGAGATTAAAGATCTACTCAGGAGACACGTACAAATCGATTGAAGTAACTCTGATTATCCAGAAATTAAATGTGCGTGTGATATACGGTGGGCATTTTTGGAAAAGAGTAAAACATTTTCGAATGTGTGGTCAAAATACGCACTTACATTTTCGGCCACCAGCAACGAACAAAACATTGTGCATCCACTCCGAGTATAACGATCTCCTCAGGAGACATGTACAAATCGATTGGTATATATCTGATTAGCCAGAAATATATTTTCGCGAGCTATATGGTGGACATTTTTGAAAAACTGTAAAACATTTTCGAATGTGTGGCCAAAATACGCAATTACATTTTCGGCCACCAGCAGCGAAAAAAACATTACGAATCCACAACGAGATTAAAGATCTACTCAGGAGACACGTACAGATCGATTGGAGTAACTCTGATTATCCAGAAATTAAATGTGCGTGTGATATATGGTGGACATTTTTGGACAAGAGTAAAACATTTTCAAATGTGTGACCAAAATACACACTTACATTTTCGGCCACCAGCAGCGAACAAATTATTGCACATCCACAACGAGATTAAAGATCTCCTCAGAGACATGTGCACATCGATTGGTGTATATTTTATTATTCAGAAATTAAATTTGCGTAAGCTATAAGGAGGACAGTTTTGGAAATGTGTAAATCATTTTCGTTTTCCTGGCCAAAATACGCACTTACATTTTCGGTCACCAGCAGCGAAAAAAACATTGTGCATTCACTCCGAGTATATCGATCTCCTCAGGAGACATGTACAAATCGATTGGTATATACCTGATTAGCCAGAAATAAATTTTCGCGAGCTATATGGTGGACATTTTTGAAAAACTGTAAAACATTTTCGAATGTGTGGCCAAAATACGCACTTACATTTTCGGCCACCAGCAGCGAACAAAACATTGTGCATCCACTCCGAGTATAACGATGTCCTCGGGAGACATGTACAAATCGATTGGTATATATCTGATTAGCCAGAAATTAATTTTGCGCGAGCTATATGGTGTACATTTTTGAAAAACTGTAAAATATGTTCGAATGTGTGGCCAAAATACGCACTTACATTTTCGGCCACCAGCAGCGAACAGAACATTACGAATCCACAACGAGATTAAAGATCTACTCAGGAGACACGTACAAATCGATTGGAGTAACTCTGATTATCCAGAAATTAAATGTGCGTGTGATATTCGGTGGACATTTTTGGAAAAGAGTAAAACGTTTTCGAATGTGTGGCCAAAATACGCACTTACCTTTTCGGCCACCAGCAACGAACAAAACATTGAGCATCCCCTGCGAGTATAACAATCTCCTCGGGAATCATGTACAATTTGATTGATATATATTTTATTATCCAGAAATCAAATTTTGCGCGAGCTATAGAGTGGATATTTTTTAAAATGATGAAACCATTTTCGTATGTGTGGGCTAAATTCGTACTTACACTTTAGGCCACCAGCAGCGAACAAAACAGTGTGTATCCACTACGAGTAGAAGTGTTTTCTCGGGAGACATGTACAACTCGATTGGTGCATCTCTCATTATCCAGAAATTAAATTTGGGCGTGCTATAGGGTGGACATTTTTGGAAAAATTCGAAACATTTGCATGTGTGTTGTCAAAATACGCACTTACATTTTCGGCCACCAGCTGCGAACAAAGCATTGTGCATCCACTACGATTATAACGATCTCCTCGAGAGATACGTACAAATCGATTGGTGTATCCTGCGTTATCCAGAAGTGAAAGTTGCGCGAGCTATAGGGTGGACTTTTTGGCAATGTGTAAACCATTTTCGAATGTGTGGGCAAAATTCGCACTTACATTTTAGGGCACCAGCAGCGAACAAAACATTGTGCATCCACTCCGAGTATAACGATCTCCTCGGGAAACATGTACAAATCGATTGGTAACTATCCAGCATTTAAATTTGCGCGAGCTATAGGGTGGACTTTTTTGAAAAATTCAAAATATTTGCATGTGTGTTGCCAAAACACGCAATTATATTTTAGGCCACCAGCAGCGAACCAAATATTGTGCATCCACTCCGAGTAGAAGTATCTCCTTTAGAGACACGTACAACTTGATTGGTTTATCTCTGATTATCCAGAAAATAAATTTGCGTGTGATATACAGTGGACTTTTTTGGAAAAGAGTAAAACATTTTCAAATGTGAGACCAAAATACGCACTTACATTTTCGGCCACCAGCTGCGAACAAATTATTGCACATCCACAACGAGTTTAAAGATCTCCTCAAGAGACATGTGCAAATCGATTGGTGTATATTTTATTATTCAGAAATTAAACTTGCGTGAGCTATAAGGAGGACAGTTTTGGAAATGTGTAAATCATTTTCGTTTTCCTGGCCAAAATACGCACTGACATTTTCGGTCACCAGCAGCGAGCAAAACATTGTGCATCCACTCCGAGTATATCGATCTCCTCAGGAGACATGTACAAATCGATTGGTATATATCTGATTAGCCAGAAATAAATGTTCGCGAGCTATATGGTGGACATTTTTGAAAAACTGTAAAACATTTTCGAATGTGTGGCCAAAATACGCACTTACATTTTCGGCCACCAGCAGCGAACAAAATATTGTGCATCCACTCCGAGTATAAAGATCTCCTCAGGAGACATGTACAAATCGATTGGTATGTATCTGATTAGCCAGAAATAAATTTTCGCGAGCTATATGGTGAACATTTTTCAAAAACTGTAAAATATTTTCGAATGTGTGGCCAAAATACGCACTTACATTTTCGGCCACCAGCAGCGAACAGAACATTACGAATCCACAACGAGATTAAAGATCTACTCAGGAGACACGTACAAATCGACTGGAGTAACTCTGATTATCCAGAAATTAAATGTGCGTGTGATATACGGTGGACATTTTTGGAAAAGGGTAAAACGTTTTCGAATGTGTGGCCAAAATACGCACTTACATTTTCGGCCACCAGCAACGAACAAAACATTGAGCATCCCCTACGAGTATAACAATCTCCTCGGGAATCATGTAAAATTCGATTGATATATATTTTATTATCCAGAAATCAAATTTGCGCGAGCTATAGAGTGGATATTTTTTAAAATGTTGAAACCATTTTCGTATGTGTGGGCAAAATTCGTACTTACAATTTAGGCCACCAGCAGCGAACAAAACAGTGTGTATCCACTACGAGTAGAAGTGTCTTCTCGGGAGTCATGTACAACTCGATTGGTGCATCTCTCATTATCCAGAAATTAAATTTGCGCGAGCTATAGGGTGGGCATTTTAGGAAAAATTCAAAACATTTGCATATGTGTGACCAAAATACGCAATTACATTTTCGACCACCAGTAGCGAACAAAACATTGAGCATCCCCTACGAGTATAACAATCTCCTCGGGAGACATGTACAAATCGATTGGTATATATCTGATTAGCCAGAAATAAATTTTGCCGAGCTATATGGTGGACATTTTTGAAAAACTGTAAAACATTTTCGAATGTGTGGCCAAAATACGCAATTACATTTTCGGCCACCAGCAGCGAAAAAAACATTACGAATCCACAACGAGATTAAAGATCTACTCAGGAGACACGTACAAATCGATTGAAGTAACTCTGATTATCCAGAAATTAAATGTGCGTGTGATATACGGTGGGCATTTTTGGAAAAGAGTAAAACATTTTCGAATGTGTGGTCAAAATACGCACTTACATTTTCGGCCACCAGCAACGAACAAAACATTGTGCATCCACTCCGAGTATAACGATCTCCTCAGGAGACATGTACAAATCGATTGGTATATATCTGATTAGCCAGAAATATATTTTCGCGAGCTATATGGTGGACATTTTTGAAAAACTGTAAAACATTTTCGAATGTGTGGCCAAAATACGCAATTACATTTTCGGCCACCAGCAGCGAAAAAAACATTACGAATCCACAACGAGATTAAAGATCTACTCAGGAGACACGTACAGATCGATTGGAGTAACTCTGATTATCCAGAAATTAAATGTGCGTGTGATATATGGTGGACATTTTTGGACAAGGGTAAAACATTTTCGAATGTGTGGCCAAAATACGCACTTACATTTTCGGCCACCAGCAGCGAACAAATTATTGCACATCCACAATGAGTTTAAAGATCTCCTCAGGAGATATGTGCAAATCGATTGGTGTATATTTTATTATTCAGAAATTAAATTTGCGTGAGCTATAAGGAGGACAGTTTTGGAAATGTGTAAATCATTTTCGTATTCCTAGCCAAAATACGCACTTACATTTTCGGCCACCAGCCACGAACAAAACATTGTGCATCCACTCCGAGTATAACGATCTCCTCGGGAATCATGTGCAATTCCATTGGTATATACCTTATTATCGAGAAATTAAATTTGCGCGAGCTATAGAGTGGATAGTTTAAATGTTGAAATCATTTTCGTATGTGTGGGCAAAATTCGTACTTACACTTTAGGCCACCAGCAGCGAACAAAACAGTGTGCATCAACTACGAGTAGAAGTGTCTTCTCGGGAGTCTCGTACAAATCGATTGGTATATATTTTATTATTCAGAAATTAAATTTGCGTGAGATTTAAGGAGGACAGTTTTGGAAATGTGTAAATCATTTTAGTTTTTGTGGCCAAAATACGCACTTACATTTTCGGCCACCAGCAGCGAACAGAACATTACGAATCCACAACGAGATTAAAGATCCACTCAGGAGACACGTACAACTCGATTGGTTTATCTCTGATTATCCAGAAATTAAATGTGCGTGTGATATACGGTGGACATTTTTGGAAAAGAGTAAAACATTTTCAAATGTGTGACCAAAATACGCACTTACATTTTCGGCCACCAGCAGCGAACAAATTATTGCACATCCACAACGAGTTTAAAGATCTCCTCAGGAGACATGTGCAAATCGATTGGTGTATATTTTATTATTCAGAAATTAAATTTGCGTGAGCTATAAGGAGGACAGTTATGGAAATGTGTAAATCATTTTCGTTTTCCTGGCCAAAATACGCACTGACATTTTCGGTCACCAGCAGCGAACAAAACATTGTGCATCCACTCCGAGTATATTGATCTCGTCAGGAGACATGTTCAAATCGATTGGTATATATCTGATTAGCCAGAAATAAATTTTCGCGAGCTATATGGTGGACATTTTTGAAAAACTGTAAAACATTTTCGAATGCGTGGCCAAAATACGCACTTACATTTTCGGCCACCAGCAGCGAACAAAACATTGTGCATCCACTCCGTGTATAACGATCTCCTCAGGAGACATGTACAAATCGATTGGTATATATCTGATTAGCCAGAAATAAATTTTCGCGAGCTATATGGTGGACATTTCTGAAAAACTGTAAAATATTTTCGAATGTGTGGCCAAAATACGCACTTACATTTTCGGCCACCAGCAGCGAACCGAACATTACGAATCCACAACGAGATTAAAGATCCACTCAGGAGACACGTACAAATCGATTGGAGTAACTCTGATTATCCAGAAATTAAATGTGCGTGTGATATACGGTGGACATTTTTGGAAAAGGGTAAAACGTTTTCGAATGTGTGGCCAAAATACGCACTTACATTTTCGGCCACCAGCAACGAACAAAACATTGAGCATCCCCTACGAGTATAACAATCTCCTCGGGAATCATGTACAATTTGATTGGTATATATTTTATTATCCAGAAATAAAATTTGCGCGAGCTATAGAGTGGATATTTTTTAAAATGATGAAACCATTTTCGTATGTGTGGGCAAAATTCGTACTTACACTTTAGGGCACCAGCAGCGAACAAAACAGTGTGTATCCACTACGAGTAGAAGTGTCTTCTCGGGAGTCATGTACAAATCGACTGCTGCGTCTCTCATTATCCAGAAATTAAATTTGCGCGAGCTATAGGGTGGACATTTTAGAAAAATTCAAAACATTTGCATATGTGTGACCAAAATAGGCAATTACATTTGCGACCACCAGCAGCGAACAAAATATTGTCCATCCACTCCGAGTATAACGATCTCCTCAGGAGACATGTACAAATCGATTGGTATATATCTGATTAGCCAGAAATTAAATGTGCGTGTGATATACGGTGGACATTTTTGGAAAAGGGTAAAACGTTTTCGAATGTGTGGCCAAAATACGCACTTACATTTTCGGCCACCAGCAGCGAACAAAACATTACGAATCCACAACGAGATTAAAGATCTACTCAGGAGACACGTACAAATCGATTGGAGTAATTCTGATTATCGAGAAATTAAATGTGCGTGTGATATACGGTGGACATTTTTGGAAAAGAGTAAAACATTTTCGAATGTGTGGCCAAAATACGCACTTACATTTTCGGCCACCAGCAACGAACAAAACATTGAGCATCCCCTACGAGTATAACAATCTCCTCGGGAGACATGTACAAATCGATTGGTATATATCTGATTAGCCAGAAATAAATTTTCGCGAGTTATATGGTGCACATTTTTGAAAAACTGTAAAACATTTTCGAATATATGGCCAAAATACGCACTTACATTTTCGGCCACCAGCAGCGAACAAAACATTACGAATCCACAACGAGATTAAAGATCTACTCAGGAGACACGTACAAATCGATTGGAGTAATTCTGATTATCGAGAAATTAAATGTGCGTGTGATATACGGTGTACATTTTTGGCAAAGAGTAAAACATTTTCGAATGTGTGGCCAAAATACGCACTTACATTTTCGGCCACCAGCAACGAACAAAACATTGTGCATCCACTCCGAGTATAACGATCTGTGTGGCCAAAATACGCAATTCCATTTTCGGCCACCAGCAGCGACGAGATTAAAGATCTACTCAGGAGACACGTACACAACGCTTGGAGTAACTCTAATTATCCAGAAATTAAATGTGCGTGTGATATACGGTGGACATTTTTGGGAAAGAGTATAACGATCTCCTCGGGAATCATGTACAATTCGATTGGTATATATTTTATTATCCAGAAATTAAATTTGCGCGAGCTATAGGGTGGATTTTTTTTGGAAATGTGTAAACCATTTTCCTATGTGTGGGCAAAATTCGCACTTACATTTTGGGGCACCAGCAGCGAACAAAACATTGTGTATCCACTCCGAGTATAACGATCTCCTCGGGAGTCATGTACAAATCGATTGGTATATAGTTTACAATCCAGCATTTAAATTTGCGCGAGCTATAAGGTGGACATTTTTGGAAAAATTCGAAACATTTGCATGTGTGTTGCCAAAATACGCACTTACATTTTCTGCCACCAGCTGCGAACAAAACATTGTGCATCCACTCCGAGTATAACGATCTCCTCGAGAGACACGTACAACTCGATTGGTTTATCTCTGATTATCCAGAAATTAAATTTGCGTGTGAGATACGGTGGACATTTTTGGAAAAGAGTAAAACATTTTCAAATGTGTGGCCAAAATACGCACTTACATTTTCGGCCACCAGCAGCGAACAAATTATTGCACATCCACAACGAGTTTAAAGATCTCCTCAGGAGAAATGTGCAAATCGATTGGTGTATATTTTATTATTCAGAAATTAAATTTGCGTGAGCTATAAGGAGGACAGTTTTGGAAATGTGTAAACCATTTTCGTATGTGTGGGCAAAATTCGCACTTACATTTTAGGGCACCAGCAGCGAACAAAACATTGTGCATCCACTCCGAGTATAACGATCTCCTCGGGAGTCATGTACAAAGCGATTGGTATATAGTTTACTATCCAGCATTTAAATTCGCGCGAGCTATAGGGTGGACATTTTTGGAAAAATTCGAAACATTTGCATGTGTGTTGTCAAAATACGCACTTACATTTTCGGCCACTAGCAACGAACAAAACATTGAGCATCCCCTACGAGTATAACGATCTCCTCGAGAGACACGTACAACTCGATTGGTTTATCTCTGATTATCCAGAAATTAAATTTCCGTGTGATATACGGTGGACATTTTTGGAAAAGAGTAAAACATTTTCAAATGTGTGGCCAAAATACGCACTTACCTTTTCGGCCACCAGCAGCGAACAAATTATTGCAAATATATGACGAGTTTAAAGATCTCCTCAGGAGAAATGTTCCAATCGATTGGTGTATATTTTATTATTCAGAAATTAAATTTGCGTGAGCTATAAGGAGGACAGTTTTGGAAATGTGTAAATCATTTTCGTATTCCTAGCCAAAATACGCACTGACATTTTCGGTCACCAGCAGCGAACAAAACATTGTGCATCCACTCCGAGTATAACGATCTCCTCGAGAGACACGTACAAATCGATTGGTGTATCCCGCGTTATCCAGAAGTTAAAGTTGCGCGAGCTATAGGGTGGATTTTTTGGCAATGTGTAAACCATTTTCGTATGTGTGGGCAAAATTCGTACTTACATTTTAGGGCACCAGCAGCGAACAAAACATTTTTGGAAAAGGGTAAAACGTTTTCGAATGTGTGGCCAAAATACGCACTTACATTTTCGGCCACCAGCAACGAACAAAACATTGAGCATCATCTACGAGTATAACAATCTCCTCAGGAATCATGTACAATTCGATTGATATATATTTTATTATCGAGAAATTAAATTTGCGCGAGCTATAGGGTGGATTTGTTTGGGAATGTGTAAATCATTTTCGTTTTCCTGGCCAAAATACGTACTTACATTTTCAGCCACCAGCAGCGAACAAAACTTTGTGCATCCACTCCGAGTATAACGATCTACTCAGGAGACATGTACAAATCGATTGGTATATATCTGATTAGCCAGAAATAAATTTTCCCGATCTATATGGTGGACATTTTTGAAAAACTGTAAAACATTTTCGAATGTGTGGCCAAAATACGCACTTACATTTTCGGCCACCAGCAGCGAACAAAACATTACGAATCCACAACGAGATTAAAGATCTACTCAGGAGACACGTACAGATCGATTGGAGTAACTCTGATTATCCAGAAATTAAATGTGCGTGTGATATACGGTGGACATTTTTGGACAAGGGTAAAACATTTTCGAATGTGTGGCCAAAATACGCACTTACATTTTCGGCCACCAGCAGCGAACAAATTATTGCACATCCACAATGAGTTTAAAGATCTCCTCAGGAGATATGTGCAAATCGATTGGTGTATATATTATTATTCAGAAATTAAATTTGCGTGAGCTATAAGGAGGACAGTTTTGGAAATGTGTAAATCATTTTCGTTTTCCTGGCCAAAATACTCACTTACATTTTCGGCCACCAGCAACGAACAAAACATTGAGCATCCCCTACGAGTATAACAATCTCCTCGGGAATCATGTACAATTCCATTGGTATATATTTTATTATCGAGAAATTAAATTTGCGCGAGCTATAGGGTGGATTTGTTTGGGAATGTGTAAACCATTTTCGTATGTGTGGGCAAAATTCGCACTGACATATTAGGGCACCAGCAGCGAACAAAACATTGTGCATCCACTCCGAGTATAACGATCTCCTCGGGAATCATGTACAAATCGATTGGTATATAGTTTACTATCCAGCATTTAAATTTGCGCAAGCTATAGGGTGGACATTTTTGGAAAAATTCGAAACATTTGCATATGTGTTGTCAAAATACGCACTTACATTTTCGGCCAACAGCTGCGAACAAAACATTGTGCATCCACTCCGAGTATAACGATCTCCTCGGGAATCATGTACAATTCGATTGGTATATATTTTATCATCCAGAAATTAAATTTGCGCGAGCTATAAAGTGGATATTTTTGAAAATGTTGAAACCATTTTCGTATGTGTGGGCAAAATTCGTACTTACACTTTAGCCACCAACAGCGAACAAAACAGTGTGTATCCACTACGAGTAGAAGTGTCTTCTCGGGAGTCACATACAAATCGATTTGTATATATTTTATTATTCAGAAATTAAATTTGCGTGAGCTTTAAGGAGGACAGTTTTGGAAATGTGTAAATCATTTTCGTTTTTGTGGCCAAAATACGCACTTACATTTTTGGCCACCAGCAGCAAACCAAAGACTGTGCATCCACTCCGAGTAGAAGCATCTCCTCGAGAGACACGTACAAATCGATTGGTTTATCCCGCGTTATCCAGAAGTTAAAGTTGCGCGAGCTATAGGGTGGATTTTTTTTTGGCAATGTGTAAACCATTTTCGTATGTGTGGGCAAAATTCGCAATTACATTTTAGGGCACCAGCAGCGAGTAAAGCATTTTGCATTCACTACGAGTATAACGATCTCCTCGGGAGTCATATACAAATCGATTGGTATATAGTTTACTATCCAGCATTTAAATTTGCGCGAGCTATAGGGTGGACATTTTTGGAAAAATTCGAAACATTTGCATGTGTGTTGTCAAACTACGCACTTACATTTTCGGCCACCAGCTGCGAACAAAACATTGTGCATCCACACCGAGTATAATGATCTCCTCGGGAATTATGTACAATTCGATTGGTATATATTTTATTATCCAGAAATTAAATTTGCGCGAGCTATAGGGTGGATTTTTTTGGAAATGTGTAAACCATTTTCGTATGTGTGGGCAAAATTCGCGCTGACATTTTAGGGCACCAGCAGCGAACAAAACATTGTGCATCCACTCCGAGTATAACGATCTCCTCGGGAGTCATGTACAAATCGATTGGTATATAGTTTACTATCCAGCATTTAAATTTGCGCGAGCTATAGGGTGGACATTTTTGGAAAAATTCGAAACATTTGCATGTGTGTTGCCAAAATACGCACTTACATTTTAGGGCACCAGCTGCGAACAAAACATTGTGCATCCACTCCGAGTATAACGATCTCCTCGAGAGACACGTACAACTCGATTGGTTTATCTCTGATTATCCAGAAATTAAATTTGCGTGTGATATACGGCGGACATTTTTGGGAAAGAGTAAAACATTTTCAAATGTGTGACCAAAATACACACTTACATTTTCGGCCACCAGCAGCGAACAAATTATTGCACATCCACAATGAGTTTAAAGATCTCCTCAGGAGATATGTGCAAATCGATTGGTGTATATATTATTATTCAGAAATTAAATTTGCGTGAGCTATAAGGAGGACAGTTTTGGAAATGTGTAAATCATTTTCGTTTTCCTGGCCAAAATACTCACTTACATTTTCGGCCACCAGCAACGAACAAAACATTGAGCATCCCCTACGAGTATAACAATCTCCTCGGGAATCATGTACAATTCCATTGGTATATATTTTATTATCGAGAAATTAAATTTGCGCGAGCTATAGGGTGGATTTGTTTGGGAATGTGTAAACCATTTTCGTATGTGTGGGCAAAATTCGCACTGACATATTAGGGCACCAGCAGCGAACAAAACATTGTGCATCCACTCCGAGTATAACGATCTCCTCGGGAATCATGTACAAATCGATTGGTATATAGTTTACTATCCAGCATTTAAATTTGCGCAAGCTATAGGGTGGACATTTTTGGAAAAATTCGAAACATTTGCATATGTGTTGTCAAAATACGCACTTACATTTTCGGCCAACAGCTGCGAACAAAACATTGTGCATCCACTCCGAGTATAACGATCTCCTCGGCAATCATGTACAATTCGATTGGTATATATTTTATCATCCAGAAATTAAATTTGCGCGAGCTATAAAGTGGATATTTTTGAAAATGTTGAAACCATTTTCGTATGTGTGGGCAAAATTCGTACTTACACTTTAGCCACCAACAGCGAACAAAACAGTGTGTATCCACTACGAGTAGAAGTGTCTTCTCGGGAGTCACATACAAATCGATTTGTATATATTTTATTATTCAGAAATTAAATTTGCGTGAGCTTTAAGGAGGACAGTTTTGGAAATGTGTAAATCATTTTCGTTTTTGTGGCCAAAATACGCACTTACATTTTTGGCCACCAGCAGCAAACCAAAGACTGTGCATCCACTCCGAGTAGAAGCATCTCCTCGAGAGACACGTACAAATCGATTGGTTTATCCCGCGTTATCCAGAAGTTAAAGTTGCGCGAGCTATAGGGTGGATTTTTTTTTGGCAATGTGTAAACCATTTTCGTATGTGTGGGCAAAATTCGCAATTACATTTTAGGGCACCAGCAGCGAGTAAAGCATTTTGCATTCACTACGAGTATAACGATCTCCTCGGGAGTCATATACAAATCGATTGGTATATAGTTTACTATCCAGCATTTAAATTTGCGCGAGCTATAGGGTGGACATTTTTGGAAAAATTCGAAACATTTGCATGTGTGTTGTCAAACTACGCACTTACATTTTCGGCCACCAGCTGCGAACAAAACATTGTGCATCCACACCGAGTATAATGATCTCCTCGGGAATTATGTACAATTCGATTGGTATATATTTTATTATCCAGAAATTAAATTTGCGCGAGCTATAGGGTGGATTTTTTTGGAAATGTGTAAACCATTTTCGTATGTGTGGGCAAAATTCGCGCTGACATTTTAGGGCACCAGCAGCGAACAAAACATTGTGCATCCACTCCGAGTATAACGATCTCCTCGGGAGTCATGTACAAATCGATTGGTATATAGTTTACTATCCAGCATTTAAATTTGCGCGAGCTATAGGGTGGACATTTTTGGAAAAATTCGAAACATTTGCATGTGTGTTGCCAAAATACGCACTTACATTTTAGGGCACCAGCTGCGAACAAAACATTGTGCATCCACTCCGAGTATAACGATCTCCTCGAGAGACACGTACAACTCGATTGGTTTATCTCTGATTATCCAGAAATTAAATTTGCGTGTGATATACGGCGGACATTTTTGGGAAAGAGTAAAACATTTTCAAATGTGTGACCAAAATACACACTTACATTTTCGGCCACCAGCAGCGAACAAATTATTGCACATCCACAATGAGTTTAAAGATCTCCTCAGGAGATATGTGCAAATCGATTGGTGTATATATTATTATTCAGAAATTAAATTTGCGTGAGCTATAAGGAGGACAGTTTTGGAAATGTGTAAATCATTTTCGTTTTCCTGGCCAAAATACTCACTTACATTTTCGGCCACCAGCAACGAACAAAACATTGAGCATCCCCTACGAGTATAACAATCTCCTCGGGAATCATGTACAATTCCATTGGTATATATTTTATTATCGAGAAATTAAATTTGCGCGAGCTATAGGGTGGATTTGTTTGGGAATGTGTAAACCATTTTCGTATGTGTGGGCAAAATTCGCACTGACATATTAGGGCACCAGCAGCGAACAAAACATTGTGCATCCACTCCGAGTATAACGATCTCCTCGGGAATCACGTACAAATCGATTGGTATATAGTTTACTATCCAGCATTTAAATTTGCGCAAGCTATAGGGTGGACATTTTTGGAAAAATTCGAAACATTTGCATATGTGTTGTCAAAATACGCACTTACATTTTCGGCCAACAGCTGCGAACAAAACATTGTGCATCCACTCCGAGTATAACGATCTCCTCGGGAATCATGTACAATTCGATTGGTATATATTTTATCATCCAGAAATTAAATTTGCGCGAGCTATAAAGTGGATATTTTTGAAAATGTTGAAACCATTTTCGTATGTGTGGGCAAAATTCGTACTTACACTTTAGCCACCAACAGCGAACAAAACAGTGTGTATCCACTACGAGTAGAAGTGTCTTCTCGGGAGTCACATACAAATCGATTTGTATATATTTTATTATTCAGAAATTAAATTTGCGTGAGCTTTAAGGAGGACAGTTTTGGAAATGTGTAAATCATTTTCGTTTTTGTGGCCAAAATACGCACTTACATTTTTGGCCACCAGCAGCAAACCAAAGACTGTGCATCCACTCCGAGTAGAAGCATCTCCTCGAGAGACACGTACAAATCGATTGGTTTATCCCGCGTTATCCAGAAGTTAAAGTTGCGCGAGCTATAGGGTGGATTTTTTTTTGGCAATGTGTAAACCATTTTCGTATGTGTGGGCAAAATTCGCAATTACATTTTAGGGCACCAGCAGCGAGTAAAGCATTTTGCATTCACTACGAGTATAACGATCTCCTCGGGAGTCATATACAAATCGATTGGTATATAGTTTACTATCCAGCATTTAAATTTGCGCGAGCTATAGGGTGGACATTTTTGGAAAAATTCGAAACATTTGCATGTGTGTTGTCAAACTACGCACTTACATTTTCGGCCACCAGCTGCGAACAAAACATTGTGCATCCACACCGAGTATAATGATCTCCTCGGGAATTATGTACAATTCGATTGGTATATATTTTATTATCCAGAAATTAAATTTGCGCGAGCTATAGGGTGGATTTTTTTGGAAATGTGTAAACCATTTTCGTATGTGTGGGCAAAATTCGCGCTGACATTTTAGGGCACCAGCAGCGAACAAAACATTGTGCATCCACTCCGAGTATAACGATCTCCTCGGGAGTCATGTACAAATCGATTGGTATATAGTTTACTATCCAGCATTTAAATTTGCGCGAGCTATAGGGTGGACATTTTTGGAAAAATTCGAAACATTTGCATGTGTGTTGCCAAAATACGCACTTACATTTTAGGGCACCAGCTGCGAACAAAACATTGTGCATCCACTCCGAGTATAACGATCTCCTCGAGAGACACGTACAACTCGATTGGTTTATCTCTGATTATCCAGAAATTAAATTTGCGTGTGATATACGGCGGACATTTTTGGGAAAGAGTAAAACATTTTCAAATGTGTGACCAAAATACACACTTACATTTTCGGCCACCAGCAGCGAACAAATTATTGCACATCCACAACGAGATTAAAGATCTCCTCAGAGACATGTGCACATCGATTGGTGTATATTTTATTATTCAGAAATTAAATTTGCGTAAGCTATAAGGAGGACAGTTTTGGAAATGTGTAAATCATTTTCGTTTTCCTGGCCAAAATACGCACTTACATTTTCGGTCACCAGCAGCGAACAAAACATTGTGCATTCACTCCGAGTATATCGATCTCCTCAGGAGACATGTACAAATCGATTGGTATATACCTGATTAGCCAGAAATAAATTTTCGCGAGCTATATGGTGGACATTTTTGAAAAACTGTAAAACATTTTCGAATGTGTGGCCAAAATACGCACTTACATTTTCGGCCACCAGCAGCGAACAAAACATTGTGCATCCACTCCGAGTATAACGATGTCCTCGGGAGACATGTACAAATCGATTGGTATATATCTGATTAGCCAGAAATTAATTTTGCGCGAGCTATATGGTGTACATTTTTGAAAAACTGTAAAATATGTTCGAATGTGTGGCCAAAATACGCACTTACATTTTCGGCCACCAGCAGCGAACAGAACATTACGAATCCACAACGAGATTAAAGATCTACTCAGGAGACACGTACAAATCGATTGGAGTAACTCTGATTATCCAGAAATTAAATGTGCGTGTGATATTCGGTGGACATTTTTGGAAAAGAGTAAAACGTTTTCGAATGTGTGGTCAAAATACGCACTTACCTTTTCGGCCACCAGCAACGAACAAAACATTGAGCATCCCCTGCGAGTATAACAATCTCCTCGGGAATCATGTACAATTTGATTGATATATATTTTATTATCCAGAAATCAAATTTTGCGCGAGCTATAGAGTGGATATTTTTTAAAATGATGAAACCATTTTCGTATGTGTGGGCTAAATTCGTACTTACACTTTAGGCCACCAGCAGCGAACAAAACAGTGTGTATCCACTACGAGTAGAAGTGTTTTCTCGGGAGACATGTACAACTCGATTGGTGCATCTCTCATTATCCAGAAATTAAATTTGGGCGTGCTATAGGGTGGACATTTTTGGAAAAATTCGAAACATTTGCATGTGTGTTGTCAAAATACGCACTTACATTTTCGGCCACCAGCTGCGAACAAAGCATTGTGCATCCACTACGATTATAACGATCTCCTCGAGAGATACGTACAAATCGATTGGTGTATCCTGCGTTATCCAGAAGTGAAAGTTGCGCGAGCTATAGGGTGGACTTTTTGGCAATGTGTAAACCATTTTCGAATGTGTGGGCAAAATTCGCACTTACATTTTAGGGCACCAGCAGCGAACAAAACATTGTGCATCCACTCCGAGTATAACGATCTCCTCGGGAAACATGTACAAATCGATTGGTAACTATCCAGCATTTAAATTTGCGCGAGCTATAGGGTGGACTTTTTTGAAAAATTCAAAATATTTGCATGTGTGTTGCCAAAACACGCAATTATATTTTAGGCCACCAGCAGCGAACCAAATATTGTGCATCCACTCCGAGTAGAAGTATCTCCTTTAGAGACACGTACAACTCGATTGGTTTATCTCTGATTATCCAGAAAATAAATTTGCGTGTGATATACAGTGGACTTTTTTGGAAAAGAGTAAAACATTTTCAAATGTGAGACCAAAATACGCACTTACATTTTCGGCCACCAGCTGCGAACAAATTATTGCACATCCACAACGAGTTTAAAGATCTCCTCAAGAGACATGTGCAAATCGATTGGTGTATATTTTATTATTCAGAAATTAAACTTGCGTGAGCTATAAGGAGGACAGTTTTGGAAATGTGTAAATCATTTTCGTTTTCCTGGCCAAAATACGCACTGACATTTTCGGTCACCAGCAGCGAGCAAAACATTGTGCATCCACTCCGAGTATATCGATCTCCTCAGGAGACATGTACAAATCGATTGGTATATATCTGATTAGCCAGAAATAAATTTTCGCGAGCTATATGGTGGACATTTTTGAAAAACTGTAAAACATTTTCGAATGTGTGGCCAAAATACGCACTTACATTTTCGGCCACCAGCAGCGAACAAAATATTGTGCATCCACTCCGAGTATAAAGATCTCCTCAGGAGACATGTACAAATCGATTGGTATGTATCTGATTAGCCAGAAATAAATTTTCGCGAGCTATATGGTGAACATTTTTCAAAAACTATAAAATATTTTCGAATGTGTGGCCAAAATACGCAGCGAACAGAACATTACGAATCCACAACGAGATTAAAGATCTACTCAGGAGACACGTACAAATCGACTGGAGTAACTCTGATTATCCAGAAATTAAATGTGCGTGTGATATACGGTGGACATTTTTGGAAAAGGGTAAAACGTTTTCGAATGTGTGGCCAAAATACGCACTTACATTTTCGGCCACCAGCAACGAACAAAACATTGAGCATCCCCTACGAGTATAACAATCTCCTCGGGAATCATGTAAAATTCGATTGATATATATTTTATTATCCAGAAATCAAATTTGCGCGAGCTATAGAGTGGATATTTTTTAAAATGTTGAAACCATTTTCGTATGTGTGGGCAAAATTCGTACTTACACTTTAGGCCACCACCAGCGAACAAAACAGTGTGTATCCACTACGAGTAGAAGTGTCTTCTCGGGAGTCATGTACAACTCGATTGGTGCATCTCTCATTATCCAGAAATTAAATTTGCGCGAGCTATAGGGTGGGCATTTTAGGAAAAATTCAAAACATTTGCATATGTGTGACCAAAATACGCAATTACATTTTCGACCACCAGTAGCGAACAAAACATTGAGCATCCCCTACGAGTATAACAATCTCCTCGGGAGACATGTACAAATCGATTGGTATATATCTGATTAGCCAGAAATAAATTTTGCCGAGCTATATGGTGGACATTTTTGAAAAACTGTAAAACATTTTCGAATGTGTGGCCAAAATACGCAATTACATTTTCGGCCACCAGCAGCGAAAAAAACATTACGAATCCACAACGAGATTAAAGATCTACTCAGGAGACACGTACAAATCGATTGAAGTAACTCTGATTATCCAGAAATTAAATGTGCGTGTGATATACGGTGGGCATTTTTGGAAAAGAGTAAACAGGAGACATGTGCAAATCGATTGGTGTATATTTTATTATTCAGAAATTAAATTTGCGTGAGCTATAAGGAGGACAGTTATGGAAATGTGTAAATCATTTTCGTTTTCCTGGCCAAAATACGCACTGACATTTTCGGTCACCAGCAGCGAACAAAACATTGTGCATCCACTCCGAGTATATTGATCTTGTCAGGAGACATGTTCAAATCGATTGGTATATATCTGATTAGCCAGAAATAAATTTTCGCGAGCTATATGGTGGACATTTTTGAAAAACTGTAAAACATTTTCGAATGCGTGGCCAAAATACGCACTTACATTTTCGGCCACCAGCAGCGAACAAAACATTGTGCATCCACTCCGTGTATAACGATCTCCTCAGGAGACATGTACAAATCGATTGGTATATATCTGATTAGCCAGAAATAAATTTTCGCGAGCTATATGGTGGACATTTCTGAAAAACTGTAAAATATTTTCGAATGTGTGGCCAAAATACGCACTTACATTTTCGGCCACCAGCAGCGAACCGAACATTACGAATCCACAACGAGATTAAAGATCCACTCAGGAGACACGTACAAATCGATTGGAGTAACTCTGATTATCCAGAAATTAAATGTGCGTGTGATATACGGTGGACATTTTTGGAAAAGGGTAAAACGTTTTCGAATGTGTGGCCAAAATACGCACTTACATTTTCGGCCACCAGCAACGAACAAAACATTGAGCATCCCCTACGAGTATAACAATCTCCTCGGGAATCATGTACAATTTGATTGGTATATATTTTATTATCCAGAAATAAAATTTGCGCGAGCTATAGAGTGGATATTTTTTAAAATGATGAAACCATTTTCGTATGTGTGGGCAAAATTCGTACTTACACTTTAGGGCACCAGCAGCGAACAAAACAGTGTGTATCCACTACGAGTAGAAGTGTCTTCTCGGGAGTCATGTACAAATCGACTGCTGCGTCTCTCATTATCCAGAAATTAAATTTGCGCGAGCTATAGGGTGGACATTTTAGAAAAATTCAAAACATTTGCATATGTGTGACCAAAATAGGCAATTACATTTGCGACCACCAGCAGCGAACAAAATATTGTCCATCCACTCCGAGTATAACGATCTCCTCAGGAGACATGTACAAATCGATTGGTATATATCTGATTAGCCAGAAATTAAATGTGCGTGTGATATACGGTGGACATTTTTGGAAAAGGGTAAAACGTTTTCGAATGTGTGGCCAAAATACGCACTTACATTTTCGGCCACCAGCAGCGAACAAAACATTACGAATCCACAACGAGATTAAAGATCTACTCAGGAGACACGTACAAATCGATTGGAGTAATTCTGATTATCGAGAAATTAAATGTGCGTGTGATATACGGTGGACATTTTTGGAAAAGAGTAAAACATTTTCGAATGTGTGGCCAAAATACGCACTTACATTTTCGGCCACCAGCAACGAACAAAACATTGAGCATCCCCTACGAGTATAACAATCTCCTCGGGAGACATGTACAAATCGATTGGTATATATCTGATTAGCCAGAAATAAATTTTCGCGAGTTATATGGTGCACATTTTTGAAAAACTGTAAAACATTTTCGAATATATGGCCAAAATACGCACTTACATTTTCGGCCACCAGCAGCGAACAAAACATTACGAATCCACAACGAGATTAAAGATCTACTCAGGAGACACGTACAAATCGATTGGAGTAATTCTGATTATCGAGAAATTAAATGTGCGTGTGATATACGGTGTACATTTTTGGCAAAGAGTAAAACATTTTCGAATGTGTGGCCAAAATACGCACTTACATTTTCGGCCACCAGCAACGAACAAAACATTGTGCATCCACTCCGAGTATAACGATCTGTGTGGCCAAAATACGCAATTCCATTTTCGGCCACCAGCAGCGACGAGATTAAAGATCTACTCAGGAGACACGTACACAACGCTTGGAGTAACTCTGATTATCCAGAAATTAAATGTGCGTGTGATATACGGTGGACATTTTTGGGAAAGAGTATAACGATCTCCTCGGGAATCATGTACAATTCGATTGGTATATATTTTATCATCCAGAAATTAAATTTGCGCGAGCTATAGGGTGGATTTTTTTTGGAAATGTGTAAACCATTTTCCTATGTGTGGGCAAAATTCGCACTTACATTTTGGGGCACCAGCAGCGAACAAAACATTGTGTATCCACTCCGAGTATAACGATCTCCTCGGGAGTCATGTACAAATCGATTGGTATATAGTTTACAATCCAGCATTTAAATTTGCGCGAGCTATAAGGTGGACATTTTTGGAAAAATTCGAAACATTTGCATGTGTGTTGCCAAAATACGCACTTACATTTTCTGCCACCAGCTGCGAACAAAACATTGTGCATCCACTCCGAGTATAACGATCTCCTCGAGAGACACGTACAACTCGATTGGTTTATCTCTGATTATCCAGAAATTAAATTTGCGTGTGAGATACGGTGGACATTTTTGGAAAAGAGTAAAACATTTTCAAATGTGTGGCCAAAATACGCACTTACATTTTCGGCCACCAGCAGCGAACAAATTATTGCACATCCACAACGAGTTTAAAGATCTCCTCAGGAGAAATGTGCAAATCGATTGGTGTATATTTTATTATTCAGAAATTAAATTTGCGTGAGCTATAAGGAGGACAGTTTTGGAAATGTGTAAACCATTTTCGTATGTGTGGGCAAAATTCGCACTTACATTTTAGGGCACCAGCAGCGAACAAAACATTGTGCATCCACTCCGAGTATAACGATCTCCTCGGGAGTCATGTACAAAGCGATTGGTATATAGTTTACTATCCAGCATTTAAATTCGCGCGAGCTATAGGGTGGACATTTTTGGAAAAATTCGAAACATTTGCATGTGTGTTGTCAAAATACGCACTTACATTTTCGGCCACTAGCAACGAACAAAACATTGAGCATCCCCTACGAGTATAACGATCTCCTCGAGAGACACGTACAACTCGATTGGTTTATCTCTGATTATCCAGAAATTAAATTTCCGTGTGATATACGGTGGACATTTTTGGAAAAGAGTAAAACATTTTCAAATGTGTGGCCAAAATACGCACTTACCTTTTCGGCCACCAGCAGCGAACAAATTATTGCAAATATATGACGAGTTTAAAGATCTCCTCAGGAGAAATGTTCCAATCGATTGGTGTATATTTTATTATTCAGAAATTAAATTTGCGTGAGCTATAAGGAGGACAGTTTTGGAAATGTGTAAATCATTTTCGTATTCCTAGCCAAAATACGCACTGACATTTTCGGTCACCAGCAGCGAACAAAACATTGTGCATCCACTCCGAGTATAACGATCTCCTCGAGAGACACGTACAAATCGATTGGTGTATCCCGCGTTATCCAGAAGTTAAAGTTGCGCGAGCTATAGGGTGGATTTTTTGGCAATGTGTAAACCATTTTCGTATGTGTGGGCAAAATTCGTACTTACATTTTAGGGCACCAGCAGCGAACAAAACATTTTTGGAAAAGGGTAAAACGTTTTCGAATGTGTGGCCAAAATACGCACTTACATTTTCGGCCACCAGCAGCGAACAAATTATTGCAAATATATGACGAGTTTAAAGATCTCCTCAGAAGAAATGTTCCAATCGATTGGTGTATATTTTATTATTCAGAAATTAAATTTGCGTGAGCTATAAGGAGGACAGTTTTGGAAATGTGTAAATCATTTTCGTTTTCCTGGCCAAAATACGCACTTACATTTTCAGCCACCAGCAGCGAACAAAACTTTGTGCATCCACTCCGTGTATAACGATCTCCTCAGGAGACATGTACAAATCGACTGGTATATATCTGATTAGCCAGAAATAAATTTCCGCGAGCTATATGGTGGACATTTCTGAAAAACTGTAAAATATTTTCGAATGTGTGGCCAAAATACGCACTTACATTTTCGGCCACCAGCAGCGAACAGAACATTACGAATCCACAACGAGATTAAAGATCCACTCAGGAGACACATACAAATCGATTGGAGTAACTCTGATTAGCCAGAAATAAATTTTCCCGATCTATATGGTGGACATTTCTGAAAAACTGTAAAATATTTTCGAATGTGTGGCCAAAATACGCACTTACATTTTCGGCCACCAGCAGCGAACAGAACATTACGAATCCACAACGAGATTAAAGATCCACTCAGGAGACACATACAAATCGATTGGAGTAACTCTGATTAGCCAGAAATAAATTTTCGCGAGCTATATGGTGGACATTTCTGAAAAACTGTAAAATATTTTCGAATGTGTGGCCAATACGCACTTACATTTTCGGCCACCAGCAGCGAACAGAACATTACGGAATCCACAACGAGATTAAAGATCCACTCAGGAGACACATACAAATCGATTGGGAGTAACTCTGATTAGCCAGAAATAAATTTTCCCGATCTATATGGTGGACATTTTTGAAAACCTGTAAAACATTTTCGAATGTGTGGCCAAAATACGCACTTACATTTTAGGGCACCAGCAGCGAGTAAAGCATTTTGCATTCACTACGAGTATAACGATCTCCTCGGGAGTCATATACAAATCGATTGGTATATAGTTTACTATCCAGCATTTAAATTTGCGCGAGCTATAGGGTGGACATTTTTGGAAAAATTCGAAACATTGCATGTGTGTTGTCAAACTACGCACTTACATTTTCGGCCACCAGCAACGAACAAAACATTGAGCATCATCTACGAGTATAACAATCTCCTCAGGAATCATGTACAATTCGATTGATATATATTTTATTATCCAGAAATCAAATTTGCGCGAGCTATAGAGTAGATATTTTTAAAATGATGAAACCATTTTCGTATGTGTAGGCAAAATTCGTACTTACACTTTAGGCCACCATATTTTATTACTCAGAAATTAAATTTGCGTGAGCTATAAGGAGGACAGTTTTGGAAATGTGTAAATCATTTTCGTTTTCCTGGCCAAAATACGTACTTACATTTTCAGCCACCAGCAGCGAGCAAAACATTGTGCATCCACTCCGAGTATATCGATCTCCTCAGGAGACATGTACAAATCGATTGGTATATATCTGATTAGCCAGAAATAAATGTTCGCGAGCTATATGGTGGACATTTTTGAAAAACTGTAAAACATTTTCGAATGTGTGGCCAAAATACGCACTTACATTTTCGGCCACCAGCAGCGAACAAAATATTGTGCATCCACTCCGAGTATAAAGATCTCCTCAGGAGACATGTACAAATCGATTGGTATGTATCTGATTAGCCAGAAATAAATTTTCGCGAGCTATATGGTGAACATTTTTCAAAAACTATAAAATATTTTCGAATGTGTGGCCAAAATACGCAGCGAACAGAACATTACGAATCCACAACGAGATTAAAGATCTACTCAGGAGACACGTACAAAATCGACTGGAGTAACTCTGATTATCCAGAATATTAAATGTGCGTGTGATATACGGTGGACATTTTTGGAAAAGGGTAAAACGTTTTCGAATGTGTGGCCAAAATACGCACTTACATTTTCGGCCACCAGCAACGAACAAAACATTGAGCATCCCCTACGAGTATAACAATCTCCTCGGGAATCATGTAAAATTCGATTGATATATATTTTATTATCCAGAAATCAAATTTGCGCGAGCTATAGAGTGGATATTTTTTAAAATGTTGAAACCATTTTCGTATGTGTGGGCAAAATTCGTACTTACACTTTAGGCCACCACCAGCGAACAAAACAGTGTGTATCCACTACGAGTAGAAGTGTCTTCTCGGGAGTCATGTACAACTCGATTGGTGCATCTCTCATTATCCAGAAATTAAATTTGCGCGAGCTATAGGGTGGGCATTTTAGGAAAAATTCAAAACATTTGCATATGTGTGACCAAAATACGCAATTACATTTTCGACCACCAGTAGCGAACAAAACATTGAGCATCCCCTACGAGTATAACAATCTCCTCGGGAGACATGTACAAATCGATTGGTATATATCTGATTAGCCAGAAATAAATTTTGCCGAGCTATATGGTGGACATTTTTGAAAAACTGTAAAACATTTTCGAATGTGTGGCCAAAATACGCAATTACATTTTCGGCCACCAGCAGCGAAAAAAACATTACGAATCCACAACGAGATTAAAGATCTACTCAGGAGACACGTACAAATCGATTGAAGTAACTCTGATTATCCAGAAATTAAATGTGCGTGTGATATACGGTGGGCATTTTTGGAAAAGAGTAAAACATTTTCGAATGTGTGGTCAAAATACGCACTTACATTTTCGGCCACCAGCAACGAACAAAACATTGTGCATCCACTCCGAGTATAACGATCTCCTCAGGAGACATGTACAAATCGATTGGTATATATCTGATTAGCCAGAAATATATTTTCGCGAGCTATATGGTGGACATTTTTGAAAAACTGTAAAACATTTTCGAATGTGTGGCCAAAATACGCAATTACATTTTCGGCCACCAGCAGCGAAAAAAACATTACGAATCCACAACGAGATTAAAGATCTACTCAGGAGACACGTACAGATCGATTGGAGTAACTCTGATTATCCAGAAATTAAATGTGCGTGTGATATATGGTGGACATTTTTGGACAAGGGTAAAACATTTTCGAATGTGTGGCCAAAATACGCACTTACATTTTCGGCCACCAGCAGCGAACAAATTATTGCACATCCACAATGAGTTTAAAGATCTCCTCAGGAGATATGTGCAAATCGATTGGTGTATATTTTATTATTCAGAAATTAAATTTGCGTGAGCTATAAGGAGGACAGTTTTGGAAATGTGTAAATCATTTTCGTATTCCTAGCCAAAATACGCACTTACATTTTCGGCCACCAGCCACGAACAAAACATTGTGCATCCACTCCGAGTATAACGATCTCCTCGGGAATCATGTGCAATTCCATTGGTATATACCTTATTATCGAGAAATTAAATTTGCGCGAGCTATAGAGTGGATAGTTTAAATGTTGAAATCATTTTCGTATGTGTGGGCAAAATTCGTACTTACACTTTAGGCCACCAGCAGCGAACAAAACAGTGTGCATCAACTACGAGTAGAAGTGTCTTCTCGGGAGTCTCGTACAAATCGATTGGTATATATTTTATTATTCAGAAATTAAATTTGCGTGAGATTTAAGGAGGACAGTTTTGGAAATGTGTAAATCATTTTAGTTTTTGTGGCCAAAATACGCACTTACATTTTCGGCCACCAGCAGCGAACAGAACATTACGAATCCACAACGAGATTAAAGATCCACTCAGGAGACACGTACAACTCGATTGGTTTATCTCTGATTATCCAGAAATTAAATGTGCGTGTGATATACGGTGGACATTTTTGGAAAAGAGTAAAACATTTTCAAATGTGTGACCAAAATACGCACTTACATTTTCGGCCACCAGCAGCGAACAAATTATTGCACATCCACAACGAGTTTAAAGATCTCCTCAGGAGACATGTGCAAATCGATTGGTGTATATTTTATTATTCAGAAATTAAATTTGCGTGAGCTATAAGGAGGACAGTTATGGAAATGTGTAAATCATTTTCGTTTTCCTGGCCAAAATACGCACTGACATTTTCGGTCACCAGCAGCGAACAAAACATTGTGCATCCACTCCGAGTATATTGATCTTGTCAGGAGACATGTTCAAATCGATTGGTATATATCTGATTAGCCAGAAATAAATTTTCGCGAGCTATATGGTGGACATTTTTGAAAAACTGTAAAACATTTTCGAATGCGTGGCCAAAATACGCACTTACATTTTCGGCCACCAGCAGCGAACAAAACATTGTGCATCCACTCCGTGTATAACGATCTCCTCAGGAGACATGTACAAATCGATTGGTATATATCTGATTAGCCAGAAATAAATTTTCGCGAGCTATATGGTGGACATTTCTGAAAAACTGTAAAATATTTTCGAATGTGTGGCCAAAATACGCACTTACATTTTCGGCCACCAGCAGCGAACCGAACATTACGAATCCACAACGAGATTAAAGATCCACTCAGGAGACACGTACAAATCGATTGGAGTAACTCTGATTATCCAGAAATTAAATGTGCGTGTGATATACGGTGGACATTTTTGGAAAAGGGTAAAACGTTTTCGAATGTGTGGCCAAAATACGCACTTACATTTTCGGCCACCAGCAACGAACAAAACATTGAGCATCCCCTACGAGTATAACAATCTCCTCGGGAATCATGTACAATTTGATTGGTATATATTTTATTATCCAGAAATAAAATTTGCGCGAGCTATAGAGTGGATATTTTTTAAAATGATGAAACCATTTTCGTATGTGTGGGCAAAATTCGTACTTACACTTTAGGGCACCAGCAGCGAACAAAACAGTGTGTATCCACTACGAGTAGAAGTGTCTTCTCGGGAGTCATGTACAAATCGACTGCTGCGTCTCTCATTATCCAGAAATTAAATTTGCGCGAGCTATAGGGTGGACATTTTAGAAAAATTCAAAACATTTGCATATGTGTGACCAAAATAGGCAATTACATTTGCGACCACCAGCAGCGAACAAAATATTGTCCATCCACTCCGAGTATAACGATCTCCTCAGGAGACATGTACAAATCGATTGGTATATATCTGATTAGCCAGAAATTAAATGTGCGTGTGATATACGGTGGACATTTTTGGAAAAGGGTAAAACGTTTTCGAATGTGTGGCCAAAATACGCACTTACATTTTCGGCCACCAGCAGCGAACAAAACATTACGAATCCACAACGAGATTAAAGATCTACTCAGGAGACACGTACAAATCGATTGGAGTAATTCTGATTATCGAGAAATTAAATGTGCGTGTGATATACGGTGGACATTTTTGGAAAAGAGTAAAACATTTTCGAATGTGTGGCCAAAATACGCACTTACATTTTCGGCCACCAGCAACGAACAAAACATTGAGCATCCCCTACGAGTATAACAATCTCCTCGGGAGACATGTACAAATCGATTGGTATATATCTGATTAGCCAGAAATAAATTTTCGCGAGTTATATGGTGCACATTTTTGAAAAACTGTAAAACATTTTCGAATATATGGCCAAAATACGCACTTACATTTTCGGCCACCAGCAGCGAACAAAACATTACGAATCCACAACGAGATTAAAGATCTACTCAGGAGACACGTACAAATCGATTGGAGTAATTCTGATTATCGAGAAATTAAATGTGCGTGTGATATACGGTGTACATTTTTGGCAAAGAGTAAAACATTTTCGAATGTGTGGCCAAAATACGCACTTACATTTTCGGCCACCAGCAACGAACAAAACATTGTGCATCCACTCCGAGTATAACGATCTGTGTGGCCAAAATACGCAATTCCATTTTCGGCCACCAGCAGCGACGAGATTAAAGATCTACTCAGGAGACACGTACACAACGCTTGGAGTAACTCTGATTATCCAGAAATTAAATGTGCGTGTGATATACGGTGGACATTTTTGGGAAAGAGTATAACGATCTCCTCGGGAATCATGTACAATTCGATTGGTATATATTTTATCATCCAGAAATTAAATTTGCGCGAGCTATAGGGTGGATTTTTTTTGGAAATGTGTAAACCATTTTCCTATGTGTGGGCAAAATTCGCACTTACATTTTGGGGCACCAGCAGCGAACAAAACATTGTGTATCCACTCCGAGTATAACGATCTCCTCGGGAGTCATGTACAAATCGATTGGTATATAGTTTACAATCCAGCATTTAAATTTGCGCGAGCTATAAGGTGGACATTTTTGGAAAAATTCGAAACATTTGCATGTGTGTTGCCAAAATACGCACTTACATTTTCTGCCACCAGCTGCGAACAAAACATTGTGCATCCACTCCGAGTATAACGATCTCCTCGAGAGACACGTACAACTCGATTGGTTTATCTCTGATTATCCAGAAATTAAATTTGCGTGTGAGATACGGTGGACATTTTTGGAAAAGAGTAAAACATTTTCAAATGTGTGGCCAAAATACGCACTTACATTTTCGGCCACCAGCAGCGAACAAATTATTGCACATCCACAACGAGTTTAAAGATCTCCTCAGGAGAAATGTGCAAATCGATTGGTGTATATTTTATTATTCAGAAATTAAATTTGCGTGAGCTATAAGGAGGACAGTTTTGGAAATGTGTAAACCATTTTCGTATGTGTGGGCAAAATTCGCACTTACATTTTAGGGCACCAGCAGCGAACAAAACATTGTGCATCCACTCCGAGTATAACGATCTCCTCGGGAGTCATGTACAAAGCGATTGGTATATAGTTTACTATCCAGCATTTAAATTCGCGCGAGCTATAGGGTGGACATTTTTGGAAAAATTCGAAACATTTGCATGTGTGTTGTCAAAATACGCACTTACATTTTCGGCCACTAGCAACGAACAAAACATTGAGCATCCCCTACGAGTATAACGATCTCCTCGAGAGACACGTACAACTCGATTGGTTTATCTCTGATTATCCAGAAATTAAATTTCCGTGTGATATACGGTGGACATTTTTGGAAAAGAGTAAAACATTTTCAAATGTGTGGCCAAAATACGCACTTACCTTTTCGGCCACCAGCAGCGAACAAATTATTGCAAATATATGACGAGTTTAAAGATCTCCTCAGGAGAAATGTTCCAATCGATTGGTGTATATTTTATTATTCAGAAATTAAATTTGCGTGAGCTATAAGGAGGACAGTTTTGGAAATGTGTAAATCATTTTCGTATTCCTAGCCAAAATACGCACTGACATTTTCGGTCACCAGCAGCGAACAAAACATTGTGCATCCACTCCGAGTATAACGATCTCCTCGAGAGACACGTACAAATCGATTGGTGTATCCCGCGTTATCCAGAAGTTAAAGTTGCGCGAGCTATAGGGTGGATTTTTTGGCAATGTGTAAACCATTTTCGTATGTGTGGGCAAAATTCGTACTTACATTTTAGGGCACCAGCAGCGAACAAAACATTTTTGGAAAAGGGTAAAACGTTTTCGAATGTGTGGCCAAAATACGCACTTACATTTTCGGCCACCAGCAGCGAACAAATTATTGCAAATATATGACGAGTTTAAAGATCTCCTCAGGAGAAATGTTCCAATCGATTGGTGTATATTTTATTATTCAGAAATTAAATTTGCGTGAGCTATAAGGAGGACAGTTTTGGAAATGTGTAAATCATTTTCGTTTTCCTGGCCAAAATACGCACTTACATTTTCAGCCACCAGCAGCGAACAAAACTTTGTGCATCCACTCCGTGTATAACGATCTCCTCAGGAGACATGTACAAATCGACTGGTATATATCTGATTAGCCAGAAATAAATTTTCGCGAGCTATATGGTGGACATTTCTGAAAAACTGTAAAATATTTTCGAATGTGTGGCCAAAATACGCACTTACATTTTCGGCCACCAGCAGCGAACAGAACATTACGAATCCACAACGAGATTAAAGATCCACTCAGGAGACACATACAAATCGATTGGAGTAACTCTGATTAGCCAGAAATAAATTTTCCCGATCTATATGGTGGACATTTCTGAAAAACTGTAAAATATTTTCGAATGTGTGGCCAAAATACGCACTTACATTTTCGGCCACCAGCAGCGAACAGAACATTACGAATCCACAACGAGATTAAAGATCCACTCAGGAGACACATACAAATCGATTGGAGTAACTCTGATTAGCCAGAAATAAATTTTCGCGAGCTATATGGTGGACATTTCTGAAAAACTGTAAAATATTTTCGAATGTGTGGCCAAAATACGCACTTACATTTTCGGCCACCAGCAGCGAACAGAACATTACGAATCCACAACGAGATTAAAGATCCACTCAGGAGACACATACAAATCGATTGGAGTAACTCTGATTAGCCAGAAATAAATTTTCCCGATCTATATGGTGGACATTTTTGAAAACCTGTAAAACATTTTCGAATGTGTGGCCAAAATACGCACTTACATTTTAGGGCACCAGCAGCGAGTAAAGCATTTTGCATTCACTACGAGTATAACGATCTCCTCGGGAGTCATATACAAATCGATTGGTATATAGTTTACTATCCAGCATTTAAATTTGCGCGAGCTATAGGGTGGACATTTTTGGAAAAATTCGAAACATTTGCATGTGTGTTGTCAAACTACGCACTTACATTTTCGGCCACCAGCAACGAACAAAACATTGAGCATCATCTACGAGTATAACAATCTCCTCAGGAATCATGTACAATTCGATTGATATATATTTTATTATCCAGAAATCAAATTTGCGCGAGCTATAGAGTAGATATTTTTTAAAATGATGAAACCATTTTCGTATGTGTAGGCAAAATTCGTACTTACACTTTAGGCCACCATATTTTATTACTCAGAAATTAAATTTGCGTGAGCTATAAGGAGGACAGTTTTGGAAATGTGTAAATCATTTTCGTTTTCCTGGCCAAAATACGTACTTACATTTTCAGCCACCAGCAGCGAACAAAACTTTGTGCATCCACTCCGAGTATAACGATCTACTCAGGAGACATGTACAAATCGATTGGTATATATCTGATTAGCCAGAAATAAATTTTCCCGATCTATATGGTGGACATTTTTGAAAACCTGTAAAACATTTTCGAATGTGTGGCCAAAATACGCACTTACATTTTCGGCCACCAGCAGCGAACAAAACATTACGAATCCACAACGAGATTAAAGATCTACTCAGGAGACATGTGCAAATCGATAGGTGTATATTTTATTATTCAGAAATTAAATTTGCGTGAGCTATAAGGAGGACAGTTATGGAAATGTGTAAATCATTTTCGTTTTCCTGGCCAAAATACGCACTGACATTTTCGGTCACCAGCAGCGAACAAAACATTGTGCATCCACTCCGTGTATAACGATCTCCTCAGGAGACATGTACAAATCGACTGGTATATATCTGATTAGCCAGAAATAAATTTTCGCGAGCTATATGGTGGACATTTTTGAAAAACTGTAAAACATTTTCGAATGCGTGGCCAAAATACGCACTTACATTTTCGGCCACCAGCAGCGAACAAAACATTGTGCATCCACTCCGTGTATAACGATCTCCTCAGGAGACATGTACAAATCGACTGGTATATATCTGATTAGCCAGAAATAAATTTTCGCGAGCTATATGGTGGACATTTCTGAAAAACTGTAAAATATTTTCGAATGTGTGGCCAAAATACGCACTTACATTTTCGGCCACCAGCAGCGAACAGAACATTACGAATCCACAACGAGATTAAAGATCCACTCAGGAGACACATACAAATCGATTGGAGTAACTCTGATTATCCAGAAATTAAATGTGCGTGTGATATACGGTGGACATTTTTGGAAAAGGGTAAAACGTTTTCGAATGTGTGGCCAAAATACGCACTTACATTTTCGGCCACCAGCAACGAACAAAACATTGAGCATCCCCTACGAGTATAACAATCTCCTCGGGAATCATGTACAATTTGATTGGTATATATTTTATTATCCAGAAATAAAATTTGCGCGAGCTATAGAGTGGATATTTTCTAAAATGATGAAACCATTTTCGTATGTGTGGGCAAAATTCGTACTTACACTTTAGGGCACCAGCAGCGAACAAAACAGTGTGTATCCACTACGAGTAGAAGTGTCTTCTCGGGAGTCATGTACAAATCGACTGCTGCATCTCTCATTATCCAGAAATTAAATTTGCGCGAGCTATAGGGTGGACATTTTAGCAAAATTCAAAACATTTGCATATGTGTGACCAAAATAGGCAATTACATTTGCGACCACCAGCAGCGAACAAAATATTGTCCATCCACTCCGAGTATAACGATCTCCTCAGGAGACATGTACAAATCGATTGGTATATATCTGATTAGCCAGAAATAAATTTTCGCGAGTTATATGGTGGACATTTTTGAAAAACTGTAAAACATTTTCGAATGTATGGCCAAAATACGCACTTACATTTTCGGCCACCAGCAGCGAACAAAACATTACGAATCCACAACGAGATTAAAGATCTACTCAGGAGACACGTACAAATCGATTGGAGTAATTCTGATTATCGAGAAATTAAATGTGCGTGTGATATACGGTGGACATTTTTGGAAAAGAGTAAAACATTTTCGAATGTGTGGCCAAAATACGCACTTACATTTTCGGCCACCAGCAACGAACAAAACATTGAGCATCCCCTACGAGTATAACAATCTCCTCGGGAGACATGTACAAATCGATTGGTATATATCTGATTGGCCAGAAATAAATTTTCGCGAGCTATATGGTGGACATTTTTGAAAACTGTAAAACATTTTCGAATGTGTGGCGAAAATACGCACTTACATTTTCGGCCACCAGCAGCGAAAAAAACATTACGAATCCACAACGAGATTGAAGATCTACTCAGGAGGCACGTACAAATCGATTGGAGTAACTCTGATTATCCAGAAATTAAATGTGCGTGTGATATACGGTGGACATTTTTGGCAAAGAGTAAAACATTTTCGAATGTGTGGCCAAAATACGCACTTACATTTTCGGCCACCAGCAACGAACAAAACATTGTGCATCCACTCCGAGTATAACGATCTCCTCAGGAGACATGTACAAATCGATTGGTATATATCTGATTAGCCAGAAATAAATTTTCGCGAGCTATATGGTGGACATTTTTGAAAAACTGTAAAATATTTGCGAATGTGTGGCCAAAATACGCAATTCCATTTTCGGCCACCAGCAGCGAACAAACCATTACGAATCCACAACGAGATTAAAGATCTACTCAGGAGACACGTACACAACGCTTGGAGTAACTCTGATTATCCAGAAATTAAATGTGCGTGTGATATACGGTGGACATTTTTGGGAAAAGTATAACGATCCCCTCGGGAATCATGTACAATTCGATTGGTATATATTTTATCATCCAGAAATTAAATTTGCGCGAGCTATAGGGTGGATTTTTTTTGGAAATGTGTAAACCATTTTCCTATGTGTGGGCAAAATTCGCACTTACATTTTGGGGCACCAGCAGCGAACAAAACATTGTGTATCCACTCCGAGTATAACGATCTCCTCGGGAGTCATGTACAAATCGATTGGTATATAGTTTACAATCCAGCATTTAAATTTGCGCGAGCTATAAGGTGGACATTTTTGGAAATGTGTAAACCATTTTCCTATGTGTGGGCAAAATTCGCACTTACATTTTGGGGCACCAGCAGCGAACAAAACATTGTGTATCCACTCCGAGTATAACGATCTCCTCGGGAGTCTTGTACAAATCGATTGGTATATAGTTTACAATCCATCATTTAAATTTGCGCGAGCTATAAGGTGGACATTTTTGGAAAAATTCGAAACATTTGCATGTGTGTTGCCAAAATACGCACTTACATTTTCTGCCACCAGCTGCGAACAAAACATTGTGCATCCACTCCGAGTATAACGATCTCCTCGAGAGACACGTACAACTCGATTGGTTTATCTCTGATTATCCAGAAATTAAATTTGCGTGTGAGATACGGTGGACATTTTTGGAAAAGAGTAAAACATTTTCAAATGTGTGGCCAAAATACGCACTTACATTTTCGGCCACCAGCAGCGAACAAATTATTGCACATCCACAACGAGTTTAAAGATCTCCTCAGGAGAAATGTGCAAATCGATTGGTGTATATTTTATTATTCAGAAATTAAATTTCCGTGAGCTATAAGGAGGACAGTTTTGGAAATGTGTAAACCATTTTCGTATGTGTGGGCAAAATTCGCACTTACATTTTAGGGCACCAGCAGCGAACAAAACATTCTGCATCCACTCCGAGTATAACGATCTCCTCGGGAGTCATGTACAAAGCGATTGGTATATAGTTTACTATCCAGCATTTAAATTCGCGCGAGCTATAGGGTGGACATTTTTGGAAAAATTCGAAACATTTGCATGTGTGTTGTCAAAATACGCACTTACATTTTCGGCCACTAGCAACGAACAAAACATTGAGCATCCCCTACGAGTATAACGATCTCCTCGAGAGACACGTACAACTCGATTGGTTTATCTCTGATTATCCAGAAATTAAATTTCCGTGTGATATACGGTGGACATTTTTGGAAAAGAGTAAAACATTTTCAAATGTGTGGCCAAAATACGCACTTACCTTTTCGGCCACCAGCAGCGAACAAATTATTGCAAATATATGACGAGTTTAAAGATCTCCTCAGGAGAAATGTTCCAATCGATTGGTGTATATTTTATTATTCAGAAATTAAATTTGCGTGAGCTATAAGGAGGACAGTTTTGGAAATGTGTAAATCATTTTCGTATTCCTAGCCAAAATACGCACTGACATTTTCGGTCACCAGCAGCGAACAAAACATTGTGCATCCACTCCGAGTATAACGATCTCCTCGAGAGACACGTACAAATCGATTGGTGTATCCCGCGTTATCCAGAAGTTAAAGTTGCGCGAGCTATAGGGTGGATTTTTTGGCAATGTGTAAACCATTTTCGTATGTGTGGGCAAAATTCGTACTTACATTTTAGGGCACCAGCAGCGAACAAAACATTTTTGGAAAAGGGTAAAACGTTTTCGAATGTGTGGCCAAAATACGCACTTACATTTTCGGCCACCAGCAACGAACAAAATATTGAGCATCATCTACGAGTATAACAATCTCCTCAGGAATCATGTACAATTCGATTGATATATATTTTATTATCCAGAAATCAAATTTGCGCGAGCTATAGAGTAGATATTTTTTAAAATGATGAAACCATTTTCGTATGTGTAGGCAAAATTCGTACTTACACTTTAGGCCACCATATTTTATTATTCAGAAATTAAATTTGCGTGAGCTATAAGGAGGACAGTTCTGGAAATGTGTAAATCATTTTCGTTTTCCTGGCCAAAATACGTACTTACATTTTCAGCCACCAGCAGCGAACAAAACTTTGTGCATCCACTCCGAGTATAACGATCTCCTCAGGAGACATGTACAAATCGATTGGTATATATCTGATTAGCCAGAAATAAATTTTCCCGATCTATATGGTGGACATTTTTGAAAAACTGTAAAACATTTTCGAATGTGTGGCCAAAATACGCACTTACATTTTCGGCCACCAGCAGCGAACAAAACATTACGAATCCACAACGAGATTAAAGATCTACTCAGGAGACATGTGCAAATCGATAGGTGTATATTTTATTATTCAGAAATTAAATTTGCGTGAGCTATAAGGAGGACAATTATGGAAATGTGTAAATCATTTTCGTTTTCCTGGCCAAAATACGCACTGACATTTTCGGTCACCAGCAGCGAACAAAACATTGTGCATCCACTCCGAGTATATTGATCTCGTCAGGAGACATGTACAAATCGAGTGGTATATATCTGATTAGCCAGAAATAAATTTTCGCGAGCTATATGGTGGACATTTTTGGAAAACTGTAAAACATTTTCGAATGTGTGGCCAAAATACGCACTTACATTTTCGGCCACCAGCAACGAACAAAACATTGAGCATCCCCTACGAGTATAACAATCTCCTCGGGAATCATGTACAATTTGATTGGTATATATTTTATTATCCAGAAATAAAATTTGCGCGAGCTATAGAGTGGATATTTTTTAAAATGATGAAACCATTTTCGTATGTGTGGGCAAAATTCGTACTTACACTTTAGGGCACCAGCAGCGAACAAAACAGTGTGTATCCACTACGAGTAGAAGTGTCTTCTCGGGAGTCATGTACAAATCGACTGCTGCATCTCTCATTATCCAGAAATTAAATTTGCGCGAGCTATAGGGTGGACATTTTAGCAAAATTCAAAACATTTGCATATGTGTGACCAAAATAGGCAATTACATTTGCGACCACCAGCAGCGAACAAAATATTGTCCATCCACTCCGAGTATAACGATCTCCTCAGGAGACATGTACAAATCGATTGGTATATATCTGATTAGCCAGAAATAAATTTTCGCGAGTTATATGGTGGACATTTTTGAAAAACTGTAAAACATTTTCGAATGTATGGCCAAAATACGCACTTACATTTTCGGCCACCAGCAGCGAACAAAACATTACGAATCCACAACGAGATTAAAGATCTACTCAGGAGACACGTACAAATCGATTGGAGTAATTCTGATTATCGAGAAATTAAATGTGCGTGTGATATACGGTGGACATTTTTGGAAAAGAGTAAAACATTTTCGAATGTGTGGCCAAAATACGCACTTACATTTTCGGCCACCAGCAACGAACAAAACATTGAGCATCCCCTACGAGTATAACAATCTCCTCGGGAGACATGTACAAATCGATTGGTATATATCTGATTGGCCAGAAATAAATTTTCGCGAGCTATATGGTGGACATTTTTGAAAACTGTAAAACATTTTCGAATGTGTGGCGAAAATACGCACTTACATTTTCGGCCACCAGCAGCGAAAAAAACCATAACGAATCCACAACGAGATTGAAGATCTACTCAGGAGGCACGAACAAATCGATTGGAGTAACTCTGATTATCCAGAAATTAAATGTGCGTGTGATATACGGTGGACATTTTTGGCAAAGAGTAAAACATTTTCGAATGTGTGGCCAAAATACGCACTTACATTTTCGGCCACCAGCAACGAACAAAACATTGTGCATCCACTCCGAGTATAACGATCTCCTCAGGAGACATGTACAAATCGATTGGTATATATCTGATTAGCCAGAAATAAATTTTCGCGAGCTATATGGTGGACATTTTTGAAAAACTGTAAAATATTTGCGAATGTGTGGCCAAAATACGCAATTCCATTTTCGGCCACCAGCAGCGAACAAACCATTACGAATCCACAACGAGATTAAAGATCTACTCAGGAGACACGTACACAACGCTTGGAGTAACTCTGATTATCCAGAAATTAAATGTGCGTGTGATATACGGTGGACATTTTTGGGAAAAGTATAACGATCCCCTCGGGAATCATGTACAATTCGATTGGTATATATTTTATCATCCAGAAATTAAATTTGCGCGAGCTATAGGGTGGATTTTTTTTGGAAATGTGTAAACCATTTTCCTATGTGTGGGCAAAATTCGCACTTACATTTTCTGCCACCAGCTGCGAACAAAACATTGTGCATCCACTCCGAGTATAACGATCTCCTCGAGAGACACGTACAACTCGATTGGTTTATCTCTGATTATCCAGAAATTAAATTTGCGTGTGATATACGGTGGACATTTTTGGAAAAGAGTAAAACATTTTCAAATGTGTGGCCAAAATACGCACTTACATTTTCGGCCACCAGCAGCGAACAAATTATTGCACATCCACAACGAATTTAAAGATCTCCTCAGGAGAAATGTGCAAATCGATTGGTGTATATTTTATTATTCAGAAATTAAATTTGCGTGAGCTATAAGGAGGACAGTTTTGGAAATGTGTAAACCATTTTCGTATGTGTTTACAAAATTCGCACTTACATTTTAGGGCACCAGCAGCGAACAAAACATTGTGCATCCACTCCGAGTATAACGATCTCCTCGGGAGTCATGTACAAATCGATTGGTATATAGTTTACTATCCAGCATTTAAATTCGCGCGAGCTATAGGGTGGACATTTTTGGAAAAATTCGAAACATTTGCATGTGTGTTGTCAAAATACGCACTTACATTTTCGGCCACTAGCAACGAACAAAACATTGAGCATCCCCTACGAGTATAACGATCTCCTCGAGAGACACGTACAACTCGATTGGTTTATCTCTGATTATCCAGAAATTAAATTTCCGTGTGATATACGGTGGACATTTTTGGAAAAGAGTAAAACATTTTCAAATGTGTGGCCAAAATACGCACTTACCTTTTCGGCCACCAGCAGCGAACAAATTATTGCAAATATATGACGAGTTTAAAGATCTTCTCAGGAGAAATGTTCCAATCGATTGGTGTATATTTTATTATTCAGAAATTAAATTTGCGTGAGCTATAAGGAGGACAGTTTTGGAAATGTGTAAATCATTTTCGTATTCCTAGCCAAAATACGCACTGACATTTTCGGTCACCAGCAGCGAACAAAACATTGTGCATCCACTCCGAGTATAACGATCTCCTCGAGAGACACGTACAAATCGATTGGTGTATCCCGCGTTATCCAGAAGTTCAAGTTGCGCGAGCTATAGGGTGGATTTTTTGGCAATGTGTAAACCATTTTCGTATGTGTGGGCAAAATTCGTACTTACATTTTAGGGCACCAGCAGCGAACAAAACATTTTTGGAAAAGGGTAAAACGTTTTCGAATGTGTGGCCAAAATACGCACTTACATTTTCGGCCACCAGCAACGAACAAAACATTGAGCATCATCTACGAGTATAACAATCTCCTCAGGAATCATGTACAATTCGATTGATATATATTTTATTATCCAGAAATCAAATTTGCGCGAGCTATAGAGTAGATATTTTTTAAAATGATGAAACCATTTTCGTATGTGTAGGCAAAATTCGTACTTACACTTTAGGCCACCATATTTTATTATTCAGAAATTAAATTGGCGTGAGCTATAAGGAGGACAGTTTTGGAAATGTGTAAATCATTTTCGTTTTCCTGGCCAAAATACGCACTTACATTTTCAGCCACCAGCAGCGAACAAAACTTTGTGCATCCACTCCGAGTATAACGATCTCCTCAGGAGACATGTACAAATCGATTGGTATATATCTGATTAGCCAGAAATAAATTTTCCCGATCTATATGGTGGACATTTTTGAAAAACTGTAAAACATTTTCGAATGTGTGGCCAAAATACGCACTTACATTTTCGGCCACCAGCAGCGAACAAAACATTACGAATCCACAACGAGATTAAAGATCTACTCAGGAGACACGTACAGATCGATTGGAGTAACTCTGATTATCCAGAAATTAAATGTGCGTGTGATATACGGTGGACATTTTTGGACAAGGGCAAAACATTTTCGAATGTGTGGCCAAAATACGCACTTACATTTTCGGCCACCAGCAGCGAACAAATTATTGCAAATATATGACGAGTTTAAAGATCTTCTCAGGAGAAATGTTCCAATCGATTGGTGTATATTTTATTATTCAGAAATTAAATTTGCGTGAGCTATAAGGAGGACAGTTTTGGAAATGTGTAAATCATTTTCGTATTCCTAGCCAAAATACGCACTGACATTTTCGGTCACCAGCAGCGAACAAAACATTGTGCATCCACTCCGAGTATAACGATCTCCTCGAGAGACACGTACAAATCGATTGGTGTATCCCGCGTTATCCAGAAGTTCAAGTTGCGCGAGCTATAGGGTGGATTTTTTGGCAATGTGTAAACCATTTTCGTATGTGTGGGCAAAATTCGTACTTACATTTTAGGGCACCAGCAGCGAACAAAACATTTTTGGAAAAGGGTAAAACGTTTTCGAATGTGTGGCCAAAATACGCACTTACATTTTCGGCCACCAGCAACGAACAAAACATTGAGCATCATCTACGAGTATAACAATCTCCTCAGGAATCATGTACAATTCGATTGATATATATTTTATTATCCAGAAATCAAATTTGCGCGAGCTATAGAGTAGATATTTTTTAAAATGATGAAACCATTTTCGTATGTGTAGGCAAAATTCGTACTTACACTTTAGGCCACCAGCAGCGAACAAAACAGTGTGTATCCACTACGAGTAGAAGTGTCTTCTCGGGAGTCATGTACAACTCCATTGGTGCATCTCTCATTATCCAGAAATTAAATTTGCGCGAGCTATAGGGTGGACATTTTAGAAAAATTCAAAACATTTGCATATGTGTGACCAAAATACGCAATTACATTTGTGACCACCAGCAGCGAACAAAATATTGTGCATCCACTCCGAGTATAACGATCTCCTCAGGAGACATGTGCAAATCGATTGGTATATATCTGATTAGCCAGAAATAAATTTTCGCGAGCTATATGGTGGACATTTTTGAAAAACTGTAAAACATTTTCGAATGTATGGCCAAAATACGCACTTACATTTTCGGCCACCAGCAGCGAACAAAACAGTGTGTATCCACTACGAGTAGAAGTGTCTTCTCGGGAGTCACATACAAATCGATTTGTATATATTTTATTATTCAGAAATTAAATTTGCGTGAGCTTTAAGGAGGACAGTTTTGGAAATGTGTAAATCATTTTCGTTTTTGTGGCCAAAATACGCACTTACATTTTTGGCCACCAGCAACGAACAAAACATTGAGCATCCCCTACGAGTATAACAATCTCCTCGGGAGACATGTACAAATCGATTGGTATATATCTGATTAGCCAGAAATAAATTTTCGCGAGCTATATGGTGGACATTTTTGAAAAACTGTAAAACATTTTCGAATGTATGGCCAAAATACGCACTTACATTTTCGGCCACCAGCAGCGAACAAAACATTACGAATCCACAACGAGATTAAAGATCTACTCAGGAGACACGTACAAATCGATTGGAGTAACTCTGATTATCCAGAAATTAAATGAGCGTGTGATATACGGTGGACATTTTTGGAAAAGAGTAAAACATTTTCGAATGTGTGGCGAAAATACGCACTTACATTTTCGGCCACCAGCAACGAACAAAACATTGAGCATCCCCTACGAGTATAACAATCTCCTCGGGAGACATGTACAAATCGATTGGTATATATCTGATTAGCCAGAAATAAATTTTCGCGAGCTATATGGTGGACATTTTTGAAAACTGAAAACATTTTCGAATGTGTGGCCAAAATACGCACTTACAGTTTCGGCCACCAGCAGCGAAAAAAACATTACGAATCCACAACGAGATTAAAGATCTACTCAGGAGACACGTACAGATCAATTGGAGTAACTCTGATTATCCAGAAATTAAATGTGCGTGTGATATACGGTGGACATTTTTGGACAAGAGTAAAACATTTTCAAATGTGTGACCAAAATACGCACTTACATTTTCGGCCACCAGCTGCGAACAAAACATTGTGCATCCACTCCGAGTATAACGATCTCCTCGGGAATCATGTACAATTCGATTGGTATATATTTTATCATCCAGAAGTTAAATTTGCGCGAGCTATAAAGTGGATATTTTTGAAAATGTTGAAACCATTTTCGTATGTGTGGGCAAATTTCGTACTTACACTTTAGCCACCAACAGCGAACAAAACAGTGTGTATCCACTACGAGTAGAAGTGTCTTCTCGGGAGTCACATACAAATCGATTTGTATATATTTTATTATTCAGAAATTAAATTTGCGTGAGCTTTAAGGAGGACAGTTTTGGAAATGTGTAAATCATTTTCGTTTTCCTGGCCAAAATACGCACTTACATTTTCAGCCAGGAGACACGTACAGATCGATTGGAGTAACTCTGATTATCCAGAAATTAAATGTGCGTGTGATATACGGTGGACATTTTTGGACAAGGGCAAAACATTTTCGAATGTGTGGCCAAAATACGCACTTACATTTTCGGCCACCAGCAGCGAACAAATTATTGCACATCCACAATGAGTTTAAAGATCTCCTCAGGAGATATGTGCAAATCGATTGGTGTATATTTTATTATTCAGAAATTAAATTTGCGTGAGCTATAAGGAGGACAGTTTTGGAAATGTGTAAATCATTTTCGTTTTCCTGGCCAAAATACGCACTTACATTTTCGGCCACCAGCAACGAACAAAACATTGAGCATCATCTACGAGTATAACAATCTCCTCAGGAATCATGTACAATTCGATTGATATATATTTTATTATCCAGAAATCAAATTTGCGCGAGCTATAGAGTAGATATTTTTTAAAATGATGAAACCATTTTCGTATGTGTAGGCAAAATTCGTACTTACACTTTAGGCCACCAGCAGCGAACAAAACAGTGTGTATCCACTACGAGTAGAAGTGTCTTCTCGGGAGTCATGTACAACTCCATTGGTGCATCTCTCATTATCCAGAAATTAAATTTGCGCGAGCTATAGGGTGGACATTTTAGAAAAATTCAAAACATTTGCATATGTGTGACCAAAATACGCAATTACATTTGTGACCACCAGCAGCGAACAAAATATTGTGCATCCACTCCAAGTATAACGATCTCCTCAGGAGACATGTGCAAATCGATTGGTATATATCTGATTAGCCAGAAATAAATTTTCGCGAGCTATATGGTGGACATTTTTGAAAAACTGTAAAACATTTTCGAATGTATGGCCAAAATACGCACTTACATTTTCGGCCACCAGCAGCGAACAAAACATTACGAATCCACAACGAGATTAAAGATCTACTCAGGAGACACGTACAAATCGATTGGAGTAACTCTGATTATCCAGAAATTAAATGAGCGTGTGATATACGGTGGACATTTTTGGAAAAGAGTAAAACATTTTCGAATGTGTGGCGAAAATACGCACTTACATTTTCGGCCACCAGCAACGAACAAAACATTGAGCATCCCCTACGAGTATAACAATCTCCTCGGGAGACATGTACAAATCGATTGGTATATATCTGATTAGCCAGAAATAAATTTTCGCGAGCTATATGGTGGACATTTTTGAAAACTGAAAACATTTTCGAATGTGTGGCCAAAATACGCACTTACAGTTTCGGCCACCAGCAGCGAAAAAAACATTACGAATCCACAACGAGATTAAAGATCTACTCAGGAGACACGTACAGATCAATTGGAGTAACTCTGATTATCCAGAAATTAAATGTGCGTGTGATATACGGTGGACATTTTTGGACAAGAGTAAAACATTTTCAAATGTGTGACCAAAATACGCACTTACATTTTCGGCCACCAGCAGCGAACAAATTATTGCACATCCACAACGAGTTTAAAGATCTCCTCAGGAGACATGTGCAAATCGATTGGTGTATATTTTATTATTCAGAAATTAAATTTGCGTGAGCTATAAGGAGGACAGTTTTGGAAATGTGTAAATCATTTTCGTTTTCCTGGTCAAAATACGCACTTACATTTTCAGCCACCAGCAGCGAACAAAACATTGTGCATCCACTCCGAGTATAACGATCTCCTCAGGAGACATGTACAAATCGATTGGTATATATCTGATTAGCCAGAAATAAATTTTCCCGAGCTATATGGTGGACATTTTTGAAAAACTGTAAAACATTTTCGGCCACCAGCAACGAACAAAACATTGAGCATTCCCTACGCGGATAACAATCTCCTCGGGAATCATGTACAATTCCATTGGTATATACTTTATTATCGCGAAATTAAATTTGCGCGAGCTATAGAGTGGATATTTTAAATGTTGAAATCATTTTCGTATGTGTGGGCAAAATTCGTACTTACACTTTAGGCCACCAGCAGCGAACAAAAGAGTGTGCATCCACTACGAGTAGAAGTGTCTTCTCGGGAGTCTCGTACAAATCGATTGGTATATATTTTATTATTCAGAAATTAAATTTGCGTGAGCTTTAAGGAGGACAGTTTTGGAAATGTGTAAATCATTTTAGTTTTTGTGGCCAAAATACGCACTTACATTTTTGGCCACCAGCAGCAAACCAAAGACTGTGCATCCACTCCGAGTAGAAGCGTCTCCTCGAGAGACACGTACAAATCGATTGGTGTATCCCGCGTTATCCAGAAGTTAAAGTTGCGCGAGCTATAGGGTGGATTTTTTTTGGCAATGTGTAAACCATTTTCGTATGTGTGGGCAAAATTCGCACTTACATTTTAGGGCACCAGCAGCGAGTAAAACATTTTGCATTCACTACGAGTATAACGATCTCCTCGGGAGTCATATACAAATCGATTGGTATATAGTTTACTATCCAGCATTTAAATTTGCACGAGCTATAGGGTGGACATTTTTGGAAAAATTCGAAACATTTGCATGTGTGTTGTCAAAATACGCACTTACATTTTCGGCCAACAGCTGCGAACAAAACATTGTGCATCCACGCCGAGTATAACGATCTCCTCGGGAATCATGTACAATTCGATTGGTATATATTTTATCATCCAGAAATTGAATTTGCGCGAGCTATAAAGTGGATATTTTTGAAAATGTTGAAACCATTTTCGTATGTGTGGGCAAAATTCGTACTTACACTTTAGCCACCAACAGCGAACAAAACAGTGTGTATCCACTACGAGTAGAAGTGTCTTCTCGGGAGTCACATACAAATCGATTTGTATATATTTTATAATTCAGAAATTAATTTTGCGTGAGCTTTAAGGAGAACAGTTTTGGAAATGTGTAAATCATTTTCGTTTTTGTGGCCAAAATACGCACTTACATTTTTGGCCACCAGCACCAAACCAAAGACTGTGCATCCACTCCGAGTAGAAGCATCTCCTCGAGAGACACGTACGAATCGATTGGTTTATCCCGCGTTATCCAGAAGTTAAAGTTGCGCGAGCTATAGGGTGGATTTTTTTGGCAATGTGTAAACCATTTTCGTATGTGTGGGCAAAATTCGCACTTACATTTTAGGGCACCAGCAGCGAGTAAAACATTTTGCATTCACTACGAGTATAACGATCTCCTCGGGAGTCATATACAAATCGATTGGTATATAGTTTACTATCCAGCATTTAAATTTGCGCGAGCTATAGGGTGGACATTTTTGGAAAAATTCGAAACATTTGCATGTGTGTTATCAAAATACGCACTTACATTTTTCGCCACCAGCTGCGAACAAAACATTGTGCATCCACTCCGAGTATAACGATCTCCTCGGGAATCATGTACAATTCGATTGGTATATATTTTATTATCCAGAAATTAAATTTGCGCGAGCTATAGGGTGGATTTTTTTGGGAATGTGTAAACCATTTTCGTATGTGTGGGCAAAATTCGCACTGACATTTTAGGGCACCAGCAGCGAACAAAACATTGTGCATCCACTCCGAGTATAACGATCTCCTCGGGGGTCATGTACAAATCGATTGGTGTATAGTTTACTATCCAGCATTTAAATTTGCGCGAGCAATAGGGTGGACATTTTTGGAAAAATTCGAAACATTTGCATATGTGTTGTCAAAATACGCACTTACATTTTCGGCCACCAGCTGCGAACAAAACATTGTGCATCCACTCCGAGTATAACGATCTCCTCGGGAATCATGTACAATTCGATTGGTATATATTTTATCATCCAGAAGTTAAATTTGCGCGAGCTATAAAGTGGATATTTTTGAAAATGTTGAAACCATTTTCGTATGTGTGGGCAAATTTCGTACTTACACTTTAGCCACCAACAGCGAACAAAACAGTGTGTATCCACTACGAGTAGAAGTGTCTTCTCGGGAGTCACATACAAATCGATTTGTATATATTTTATTATTCAGATATTAAATTTGCGTGAGCTTTAAGGAGGACAGTTTTGGAAATGTGTAAATCATTTTCGTTTTCCTGGCCAAAATACGCACTTACATTTTCAGCCACCAGCAGCGAACAAAACATTGTGCATCCACTCCGAGTATAACGATCTACTCAGGAGACACGTACAAATCGATTGGAGTAACTCTGATTATCCAGAAATTAAATGTGCGTGTGATATACGGTGGACATTTTTGAACAAGAGTAAAACATTTTCAAATGTGTGGCCAAAATACGCACTTACATTTTCGGCCACCAGCAGCGAACAAATTATTGCACATCCACAACGAGTTTAAAGATCTCCTCAAGAGACATGCGCAAATCGATTGCTGTATATTTTATTATTCAGAAATTAAATTTGCGTGAGCTATAAGGAGGACAGTTTTGGAAATGTGTAAATCATTTTCGTTTTCCTGGCCAAAATACGCACTTACATTTTCAGCCACCAGCAGCGAACAAAACATTGTTCATCCACTCCGAGTATAACGATCTCCTCAGGAGACATGTACAAATCGATTGGTATATATCTCATTAGCCAGAAATAAATTTTCCCGAGCTATATGGTGGACATTTTTGAAAAACTGTGAAACATTTTCGAATGTGTGGCCAAAATACGCACTTACATTTTCGGCCACCAGCAGCGAACAAAACATTACGAATCCACAACGAGATTAAAGATCTACTCAGGAGACACGTACAGATCGATTGGAGTAACTCTGATTATCCAGAAATTAAATGTGCGTGTGATATACGGTGGACATTTTTGGACAAGGGTAAAACATTTTCGAATGTGTGGCCAAAATACGCACTTACATTTTCGGCCACCAGCAGCGAACAAATTATTGCACATCCACAATGAGTTTAAAGATCTCCTCAGGAGATATGTGCAAATCGATTGGTGTATATATTATTATTCAGAAATTAAATTTGCGTGAGCTATAAGGAGGACAGTTTTGGAAATGTGTAAATCATTTTCGTTTTCCTGGCCAAAATACGCACTTACATTTTCGGCCACCAGCAACGAACAAAACATTGAGCATCCCCTACGAGTATAACAATCTCCTCGGGAATCATGTACAATTCCATTGGTATATATTTTATTATCGAGAAATTAAATTTGCGCGAGCTATAGGGTGGATTTGTTTGGGAATGTGTAAACCATTTTCGTATGTGTGGGCAAAATTCGCACTGACATATTAGGGCACCAGCAGCGAACAAAACATTGTGCATCCACTCCGAGTATAACGATCTCCTCGGGGGTCATGTACAAATCGATTGGTATATAGTTTACTATCCAGCATTTAAATTTGCGCAAGCTATAGGGTGGACATTTTTGGAAAAATTCGAAACATTTGCATATGTGTTGTCAAAATACGCACTTACATTTTCGGCCAACAGCTGCGAACAAAACATTGTGCATCCACTCCGAGTATAACGATCTCCTCGGGAATCATGTACAATTCCATTGGTATATATTTTATTATCGAGAAATTAAATTTGCGCGAGCTATAGGGTGGATTTGTTTGGCAATGTGTAAACCATTTTCGTATGTGTGGGCAAAATTCGCACTTACATTTTAGGGCACCAGCAGCGAGTAAAGCATTTTGCATTCACTACGAGTATAACGATCTCCTCGGGAGTCATACACAAATCGATTGGTATATAGTTTACTATCCAGCATTTAAATTTGCGCGAGCTATAGGGTGGACATTTTTGGAAAAATTCGAAACATTTGCATGTGTGTTGTCAAACTACGCACTTACATTTTCGGCCACCAGCTGCGAACAAAACATTGTGCATCCACACCGAGTATAATGATCTCCTCGGGAATTATGTACAATTCGATTGGTATATATTTTATTATCCAGAAATTAAATTTGCGCGAGCTATAGGGTGGATTTTTTTGGAAATGTGTAAACCATTTTCGTATGTGTGGGCAAAATTCGCACTGACATTTTAGGGCACCAGCAGCGAACAAAACATTGTGCATCCACTCCGAGTATAACGATCTCCTCGGGAGTCATGTACAAATCGATTGGTATATAGTTTACTATCCAGCATTTAAATTTGCGCGAGCTATAGGGTGGACATTTTTGGAAAAATTCGAAACATTTGCATGTGTGTTGCCAAAATACGCACTTACATTTTAGGGCACCAGCTGCGAACAAAACATTGTGCATCCACTCCGAGTATAACGATCTCCTCGAGAGACACGTACAACTCGATTGGTTTATCTCTGATTATCCAGAAATTAAATTTGCGTGTGATATACGGCGGACATTTTTGGGAAAGAGTAAAACATTTTCAAATGTGTGACCAAAATACACACTTACATTTTCGGCCACCAGCAGCGAACAAATTATTGCACATCCACAACGAGATTAAAGATCTCCTCAGAGACATGTGCAAATCGATTGGTGTATATTTTATTATTCAGAAATTAAATTTGCGTAAGCTATAAGGAGGACAGTTTTGGAAATGTGTAAATCATTTTCGTTTTCCTGGCCAAAATACGCACTTACATTTTCGGTCACCAGCAGCGAACAAAACATTGTGCATTCACTCCGAGTATATCGATCTCCTCAGGAGACATGTACAAATCGATTGGTATATACCTGATTAGCCAGAAATAAATTTTCGCGAGCTATATGGTGGACATTTTTGAAAAACTGTAAAACATTTTCGAATGTGTGGCCAAAATACGCACTTACATTTTCGGCCACCAGCAGCGAACAAAACATTGTGCATCCACTCCGAGTATAACGATGTCCTCGGGAGACATGTACAAATCGATTGGTATATATCTGATTAGCCAGAAATTAATTTTGCGCGAGCTATATGGTGTACATTTTTGAAAAACTGTAAAATATGTTCGAATGTGTGGCCAAAATACGCACTTACATTTTCGGCCACCAGCAGCGAACAGAACATTACGAATCCACAACGAGATTAAAGATCTACTCAGGAGACACGTACAAATCGATTGGAGTAACTCTGATTATCCAGAAATTAAATGTGCGTGTGATATTCGGTGGACATTTTTGGAAAAGAGTAAAACGTTTTCGAATGTGTGGCCAAAATACGCACTTACCTTTTCGGCCACCAGCAACGAACAAAACATTGAGCATCCCCTGCGAGTATAACAATCTCCTCGGGAATCATGTACAATTTGATTGATATATATTTTATTATCCAGAAATCAAATTTTGCGCGAGCTATAGAGTGGATATTTTTTAAAATGATGAAACCATTTTCGTATGTGTGGGCTAAATTCGTACTTACACTTTAGGCCACCAGCAGCGAACAAAACAGTGTGTATCCACTACGAGTAGAAGTGTTTTCTCGGGAGACATGTACAACTCGATTGGTGCATCTCTCATTATCCAGAAATTAAATTTGGGCGTGCTATAGGGTGGACATTTTTGGAAAAATTCGAAACATTTGCATGTGTGTTGTCAAAATACGCACTTACATTTTCGGCCACCAGCTGCGAACAAAGCATTGTGCATCCACTACGATTATAACGATCTCCTCGAGAGATACGTACAAATCGATTGGTGTATCCTGCGTTATCCAGAAGTGAAAGGTGCGCGAGCTATAGGGTGGACTTTTTGGCAATGTGTAAACCATTTTCGAATGTGTGGGCAAAATTCGCACTTACATTTTAGGGCACCAGCAGCGAACAAAACATTGTGCATCCACTCCGAGTATAACGATCTCCTCGGGAAACATGTACAAATCGATTGGTAACTATCCAGCATTTAAATTTGCGCGAGCTATAGGGTGGACTTTTTTGAAAAATTCAAAATATTTGCATGTGTGTTGCCAAAACACGCAATTATATTTTAGGCCACCAGCAGCGAACCAAATATTGTGCATCCACTCCGAGTAGAAGTATCTCCTTTAGAGACACGTACAACTCGATTGGTATATATCTGATTAGCCAGAAATATATTTTCGCGAGCTATATGGTGGACATTTTTGAAAAACTGTAAAATATTTGCGAATGTGTGGCCAAAATACGCACTTACATTTTCGGCCACCAGCAACGAACAAAACATTGAGCATCCCCTACGAGTATAACAATCTCCTCGGGAATCATGTACAATTCGATTGGTATATATTTTATTATCCAGGAATTAAATTTGCGCGAGCTATAGAGTGGATATTTTTGAAAATGTTGAAACCATTTTCGTATGTGTGGGCAAAATTCGTACTTACACTTTAGGCCACCAGCAGCGAACAAAACAGTGGGTATCCACTACGAGTAGAAGTGTCTTCTCGGGAGTCACGTACAAATCGATTGGCATATATTTTATTATTCAGAAATTAAATTTGCGTGAGCTTTAAGGAGGACAGTTTTGGAAATTTGTAAATGATTTTGGTTTTTGTGGCCAAAATACGCACTTACATTTTTGGCCACCAGCAGCAAACCAAAGACTGTGCATCCACTCCGAGTAGAAGCATCTCCTCGAGAGACACGTACAAATCGATTGGTATATAGTTTACTATCCAGCATTTAAATTTGCGCGAGCTATAGGGTGGACATTTTTGGAAAAATTCGAAACATTTGCATGTGTGTTGTCAAAATACGCACTTACATTTTCGGCCACTAGCTGCGAACAAAACATTGTGCATCCTTATTATCCAGAAATTAAATTTGCGCGAGCTATAGGGTGGATTTTTTTGGAAATGTGTAAACCATTTTCGTATGTGTGGCCAAAATTCGCACTTACATTTTAGGGCACCAGCAGCGAACAAAACATTGTGCATCCACTCCGAGTATAACGATCTCCTCGGGAGTGATGTACAAATCGATTGGTATACAGTTTATTATCTAGCATTTAAGTTTGCGCGTGCTATAGGGTGGGCATTTTTGGAAAAATTCAAAACATTTGCATGCGTGTTGCCAAAATACGCAATTATATTTTAGGCCACCAGCAGCGAACCAAATATTGTGCATCCACTCCGAGTAGAAGTATCTTCTTGAGAGACACGTACAACTCGATTGGTTTATCTCTGATTATCCAGAAATTAAATTTACGTGATATACGGTGGACATTTTTGGAAAAGAGTAACACATTTTCAAATGTGTGACCAAAATACGCACTTACATTTTCGGCCACCAGCAGCGAACAAATTATTGCACATCCACAACGAGTTTAAAAATCTCCTCAGGAGACATGTGCTATTCGATTGGTGTATATTTTCTTATTCAGAAATTAAATTTGCGTGAGCTATAAGGAGGACAGTTTTGGAAATGTGTAAATAATTTTCGTTTTCCTGGCCAAAATACGCACTTACATTTTCAGCCACCAGCAGCGAACAAAACACTGTGCATCCACTCCGAGTATAACGATCTCCTCAGGAGACATGTACAAATCGATTGGTATATATCTGATTAGCCAGAAATAAATTTTCGCGAGCTATATGGTGGACATTTTTGAAAAACTGTAAAACATTTTCGAATGTGTGGCCAAAATACGCACTTACATTTTCGGCCACCAGCAGCGAACAAATTATTGCACATCCACAACGAGTTTAAAGATCTCCTCAGGAGACACGTACAAATCGATTGGAGTAACTCTGATTATCCAGAAATTAAATATGCGTGTGATATACGGTGGACATTTTTGGAAAAGAGTAAAACATTTTCGAATGTGTGGCCAAAATACGCACTTACATTTTCGGCCACCAGCAACGAACAAAACATTGAGCATCCCCTACGAGTATAACAATCTCCTCGGGAATCATGTACAATTCGATTGGTATATATTTTATTATCCAGAAATTAAATTTGCGCGAGCTATAGAGTGGATATTATTGAAAATGTTGAAACCATTTTCGTATGTGTGGGCAAAATTCGTACTTACACTTTAGGCCACCAGCAGCGAACAAAACAGCGTGTATCCACTACGAGTAGAAGTGTCTTCTCGGGAGTCACGTACAAATCGATTGGTATATATTTTATTATTCAGAAATTAAATTTGCGTAAGCTTTAAGGAGGACAGTTTTGGAAATGTGTAAATCATTTTCGTTTTTGTGGCCAAAATACGCACTTACATTTTTGGCCACCAGCAGCAAGCCAAAGACTGTGCATCCACTCCGAGTAGAAGCATCTCCTCGAGAGACACGTCCAAATCGATTGGTGTATCCCGCGTTATCCAGAAGTTAAAGTTGCGCGAGCTATAGGGTGGATTTTTTTTGGCAATGTGTAAACCATTTTCGTATGTGTGGGCAAAATTCGCACTTACATTTGAAGGCACCAGCAGCAAACAAAACATTTTGCATCCACTACGAGTATAACGATCTCCTCGGGAGTCATGTACAAATCGATTGGTATATAGTTTACTATCCAGCATTTAAATTTGCGCGAGCTATAGGGTGGACATTTTTGGAAAAATTCGATACATTTGCATGTGTGTTGTCAAAATACGCACTTACATTTTCGGCCACTAGCTGCGAACAAAACATTGTGCATCCACTCCGAGTAAAACGATCTCCTCGGGAATCATGTAGAATTCGATTGGTATATATCTTATTATCCAGAAATTAAATTTGCGCGAGCTATAGGGTGGATTTTTTTGGAAATGTGTAAACCATTTTCGTATGTGTGGCCAAAATTCGCACTTACATTTTAGGGCACCAGCAGCGAACAAAACATTGTGCATCCACTCCGAGTATAACGATCTCCTCGGGAGTCATGTACAAATCGATTGGTATACAGTTTACTGTCCAGCATTTAAATTTGCGCGAGCTATAGGGTGGACATTCTTGGAAAAATTCGAAACATTTGCATGTGTGTTGCCAAAATACGCACTTACATTTTCAGCCACCAGCTGCGAACAAAACATTGTGCATCCACTCCGAGTATAACGATCTCCTCGAGAGACACGTACAACTCGATTGGTTTATCTCTGATTATCCAGAAATTAAATTTGCGTGTGATATACGGTGGACATTTTTGGAAAAGAGTAAAACATTTTCAAATGTGTGGCCAAAATACGCACTTACATTTTGGGCCACCAGCAGCGAACAAAACATTACCAATCCACAACGAGATTAAAGACCTACTCAGGAGACACGTACAAATCGATTGGAGTAACTCTGATTATCCAGAAATTAAATGTGCATGTGATATACGGTGGACATTTTTGGAATATAGTAAAACATTTTCGAATGTGTGGCCAAAATACGCACTTACATTTTCGGCCACCAGCAACGAACAAAACATTGAGGATCCCCTACGAGTATAACAATCTCCTCGGGAATCATGTACAATTCGATTGGTATATATTTTATTATCCAGAAATTTAATTTGCGCGAGCTATAGAGTGGGTATTTTTGAAAATGTTGAAACCATTTTCGTATGTGTGGGCAACATTCGTACTTACACTTTAGGCCACCAGCAGCAAACAAAACATTGTGCATCCACTCCGAGTATAGGGATCTCCTCGGGAGTGATGTACAAATCGATTGGTATACAGTTTATTATCTAGCATTTAAGTTTGCGCGTGCTATAGGGTGGGAATTTTTGGAAAAATTCAAAACATTTGCATGCGTGTTGCCAAAATACGCAATTATATTTTAGGCCACCAGCAGCGAACCAAATATTGTGCATCCACTCCGAGTAGAAGTATCTCCTTGAGAGACACGTACAACTCAATTGGTTTATCTCTGATTATCCAGAAATTAAATTTACGTGTGATATACGGTGGACATTTTTGGAAAAGAGTAAAACATTTTCAAATGTGTGACCAAAATACGCACTTACATTTTCGGCCACCAGCAGCGAACAAATTATTGCACATCCACAAAGAGTTTAAAGATCTCCGCAGGAGACATGTGCAATTTGATTGGTGTATATTTCATTATTCAGAAATTAAATTTGCGTGAGCTATAAGGCGGACAGTTTTGGTAATGTGTAAATAATTTTCGTTTTCCTGGCCAAAATACGCACTTAAATTTTCAGCCATTTTTATCCACTACGAGTAGAAGTGTCTTCTCGGGAGTCACGTACAAATCGATTGGTATATATTTTATTATTCAGAAATTAAATTTGCGTGAGCTTTAAGGAGGACAGTTTTGGAAATGTGTAAATCTTTTTCGTTTTTGTGGCCAAAATAGGCACTTACATTTTTGGCCACCAGCAGCAAACCAAAGACTGTGCATCCACTCCGAGTAGAAGGATCTCCTCGAGAGGCACGTCCAAATCGATTGGTGTATCCCGCGTTATCCAGAAGTTAAAGTTGCGCGAGCTATAGGGTGGATTTTTTTTGGCAATGTGTAAACCATTTTCGTATGTGTGGGCAAAATTCGCACTTACATTTAAGGGCACCAGCAGCGAACAAAACATTTTGCATCCACTACGAGTATAACGATCTCCTCAGGAGACATGTACAAATCGATTGGTATATATCTGATTAGCCAGAAATAAATTTTCGCGAGCTATATGGTGGACATTTTTGAAAAACTGTAAAACATTTTCGAATGTGTGGCCAAAATACGCACTTACATTTTCGGCCACCAGCAGCGAACAAACCATTACGAATCCACAACGAGATTAAATATCTACTCAGGAGACACGTACAAATCGATTGGAGTAACTCTGATTATCCAGAAATTAAATGTGCGTGTGATATACGGTGGAAATTTTTGGAATATAGTAAAACATTTTCGAATGTGTAGCCAAAATACGCACTTACATTTTCGGCCACCAGCAACGAACAAAACATTGAGCATCCCCTACGAGTATAACAACCTCCTCGGGAATCATGTACAATTCGATTGGTATATATTTTATTATCCAGAAATTAAATTTGCGCGAGCTATAGAGTGGATATTTTTGAAAATGTTGAAACCATTTTCGTATGTGTGGGCAAAATTCGTACTTACACTTTAGGCCACCAGCAGCGAACAAAACAGTGGGTATCCACTACGAGTAGAAGTGTCTTCTCGGGAGTCACGTACAAATCGATTGGCATATATTTTATTATTCAGAAATTAAATTTGGTTGAGCTTTAAGGAGGACAGTTTTGGAAATTTGTAAATCATTTTGGTTTTTGTGGCCAAAATACGCACTTACATTTTTGGCCACCAGCAGCAAACCAAAGACTGTGCATCCACTCCGAGTAGAAGCATCTCCTCGAGAGACACGTACAAATCGATTGGTATATAGTTTACTATCCAGCATTTAAATTTGCGCGAGCTATAGGGTGGACATTTTTGGAAAAATTCGAAACATTTGCATGTGTGTTGTCAAAATACGCACTTACATTTTCGGCCACTAGCTGCGAACAAAACATTGTGCATCCTTATTATCCAGAAATTAAATTTGCGCGAGCTATAGGGTGGATTTTTTTGGAAATGTGTAAACCATTTTCGTATGTGTGGCCAAAATTCGCACTTACATTTTAGGGCACCAGCAGCGAACAAAACATTGTGCATCCACTCCGAGTATAACGATCTCCTCGGGAGTGATGTACAAATCGATTGGTATACAGTTTATTATCTAGCATTTAAGTTTGCGCGTGCTATAGGGTGGGCATTTTTGGAAAAATTCAAAACATTTGCATGCGTGTTGCCAAAATACGCAATTATATTTTAGGCCACCAGCAGCGAACCAAATATTGTGCATCCACTCCGAGTAGAAGTATCTTCTTGAGAGACACGTACAACTCGATTGGTTTATCTCTGATTATCCAGAAATTAAATTTACGTGATATACGGTGGACATTTTTGGAAAAGAGTAACACATTTTCAAATGTGTGACCAAAATACGCACTTACATTTTCGGCCACCAGCAGCGAACAAATTATTGCACATCCACAACGAGTTTAAAAATCTCCTCAGGAGACATGTGCTATTCGATTGGTGTATATTTTCTTATTCAGAAATTAAATTTGCGTGAGCTATAAGGAGGACAGTTTTGGAAATGTGTAAATAATTTTCGTTTTCCTGGCCAAAATACGCACTTACATTTTCAGCCACCAGCAGCGAACAAAACACTGTGCATCCACTCCGAGTATAACGATCTCCTCAGGAGACATGTACAAATCGATTGGTATATATCTGATTAGCCAGAAATAAATTTTCGCGAGCTATATGGTGGACATTTTTGAAAAACTGTAAAACATTTTCGAATGTGTGGCCAAAATACGCACTTACATTTTCGGCCACCAGCAGCGAACAAATTATTGCACATCCACAACGAGTTTAAAGATCTCCTCAGGAGACACGTACAAATCGATTGGAGTAACTCTGATTATCCAGAAATTAAATATGCGTGTGATATACGGTGGACATTTTTGGAAAAGAGTAAAACATTTTCGAATGTGTGGCCAAAATACGCACTTACATTTTCGGCCACCAGCAACGAACAAAACATTGAGCATCCCCTACGAGTATAACAATCTCCTCGGGAATCATGTACAATTCGATTGGTATATATTTTATTATCCAGAAATTAAATTTGCGCGAGCTATAGAGTGGATATTATTGAAAATGTTGAAACCATTTTCGTATGTGTGGGCAAAATTCGTACTTACACTTTAGGCCACCAGCAGCGAACAAAACAGCGTGTATCCACTACGAGTAGAAGTGTCTTCTCGGGAGTCACGTACAAATCGATTGGTATATATTTTATTATTCAGAAATTAAATTTGCGTAAGCTTTAAGGAGGACAGTTTTGGAAATGTGTAAATCATTTTCGTTTTTGTGGCCAAAATACGCACTTACATTTTTGGCCACCAGCAGCAAGCCAAAGACTGTGCATCCACTCCGAGTAGAAGCATCTCCTCGAGAGACACGTCCAAATCGATTGGTGTATCCCGCGTTATCCAGAAGTTAAAGTTGCGCGAGCTATAGGGTGGATTTTTTTTGGCAATGTGTAAACCATTTTCGTATGTGTGGGCAAAATTCGCACTTACATTTGAAGGCACCAGCAGCAAACAAAACATTTTGCATCCACTACGAGTATAACGATCTCCTCGGGAGTCATGTACAAATCGATTGGTATATAGTTTACTATCCAGCATTTAAATTTGCGCGAGCTATAGGGTGGACATTTTTGGAAAAATTCGATACATTTGCATGTGTGTTGTCAAAATACGCACTTACATTTTCGGCCACTAGCTGCGAACAAAACATTGTGCATCCACTCCGAGTAAAACGATCTCCTCGGGAATCATGTAGAATTCGATTGGTATATATCTTATTATCCAGAAATTAAATTTGCGCGAGCTATAGGGTGGATTTTTTTGGAAATGTGTAAACCATTTTCGTATGTGTGGCCAAAATTCGCACTTACATTTTAGGGCACCAGCAGCGAACAAAACATTGTGCATCCACTCCGAGTATAACGATCTCCTCGGGAGTCATGTACAAATCGATTGGTATACAGTTTACTGTCCAGCATTTAGATTTGCGCGAGCTATAGGGTGGACATTCTTGGAAAAATTCGAAACATTTGCATGTGTGTTGCCAAAATACGCACTTACATTTTCAGCCACCAGCTGCGAACAAAACATTGTGCATCCACTCCGAGTATAACGATCTCCTCGAGAGACACGTACAACTCGATTGGTTTATCTCTGATTATCCAGAAATTAAATTTGCGTGTGATATACGGTGGACATTTTTGGAAAAGAGTAAAACATTTTCAAATGTGTGGCCAAAATACGCACTTACATTTTGGGCCACCAGCAGCGAACAAAACATTACCAATCCACAACGAGATTAAAGACCTACTCAGGAGACACGTACAAATCGATTGGAGTAACTCTGATTATCCAGAAATTAAATGTGCATGTGATATACGGTGGACATTTTTGGAATATAGTAAAACATTTTCGAATGTGTGGCCAAAATACGCACTTACATTTTCGGCCACCAGCAACGAACAAAACATTGAGGATCCCCTACGAGTATAACACTCTCCTCGGGAATCATGTACAATTCGATTGGTATATATTTTATTATCCAGAAATTTAATTTGCGCGAGCTATAGAGTGGGTATTTTTGAAAATGTTGAAACCATTTTCGTATGTGTGGGCAACATTCGTACTTACACTTTAGGCCACCAGCAGCAAACAAAACATTGTGCATCCACTCCGAGTATAGGGATCTCCTCGGGAGTGATGTACAAATCGATTGGTATACAGTTTATTATCTAGCATTTAAGTTTGCGCGTGCTATAGGGTGGGAATTTTTGGAAAAATTCAAAACATTTGCATGCGTGTTGCCAAAATACGCAATTATATTTTAGGCCACCAGCAGCGAACCAAATATTGTGCATCCACTCCGAGTAGAAGTATCTCCTTGAGAGACACGTACAACTCAATTGGTTTATCTCTGATTATCCAGAAATTAAATTTACGTGTGATATACGGTGGACATTTTTGGAAAAGAGTAAAACATTTTCAAATGTGTGACCAAAATACGCACTTACATTTTCGGCCACCAGCAGCGAACAAATTATTGCACATCCACAAAGAGTTTAAAGATCTCCGCAGGAGACATGTGCAATTTGATTGGTGTATATTTCATTATTCAGAAATTAAATTTGCGTGAGCTATAAGGCGGACAGTTTTGGTAATGTGTAAATAATTTTCGTTTTCCTGGCCAAAATACGCACTTAAATTTTCAGCCATTTTTATCCACTACGAGTAGAAGTGTCTTCTCGGGAGTCACGTACAAATCGATTGGTATATATTTTATTATTCAGAAATTAAATTTGCGTGAGCTTTAAGGAGGACAGTTTTGGAAATGTGTAAATCTTTTTCGTTTTTGTGGCCAAAATAGGCACTTACATTTTTGGCCACCAGCAGCAAACCAAAGACTGTGCATCCACTCCGAGTAGAAGGATCTCCTCGAGAGGCACGTCCAAATCGATTGGTGTATCCCGCGTTATCCAGAAGTTAAAGTTGCGCGAGCTATAGGGTGGATTTTTTTTGGCAATGTGTAAACCATTTTCGTATGTGTGGGCAAAATTCGCACTTACATTTAAGGGCACCAGCAGCGAACAAAACATTTTGCATCCACTACGAGTATAACGATCTCCTCAGGAGACATGTACAAATCGATTGGTATATATCTGATTAGCCAGAAATAAATTTTCGCGAGCTATATGGTGGACATTTTTGAAAAACTGTAAAACATTTTCGAATGTGTGGCCAAAATACGCACTTACATTTTCGGCCACCAGCAGCGAACAAACCATTACGAATCCACAACGAGATTAAATATCTACTCAGGAGACACGTACAAATCGATTGGAGTAACTCTGATTATCCAGAAATTAAATGTGCGTGTGATATACGGTGGAAATTTTTGGAATATAGTAAAACATTTTCGAATGTGTAGCCAAAATACGCACTTACATTTTCGGCCACCAGCAACGAACAAAACATTGAGCATCCCCTACGAGTATAACAACCTCCTCGGGAATCATGTACAATTCGATTGGTATATATTTTATTATCCAGAAATTAAATTTGCGCGAGCTATAGAGTGGATATTTTTGAAAATGTTGAAACCATTTTCGTATGTGTGGGCAAAATTCGTACTTACACTTTAGGCCACCAGCAGCGAACAAAACAGTGGGTATCCACTACGAGTAGAAGTGTCTTCTCGGGAGTCACGTACAAATCGATTGGCATATATTTTATTATTCAGAAATTAAATTTGGTTGAGCTTTAAGGAGGACAGTTTTGGAAATTTGTAAATCATTTTGGTTTTTGTGGCCAAAATACGCACTTACATTTTTGGCCACCAGCAGCAAACCAAAGACTGTGCATCCACTCCGAGTAGAAGCATCTCCTCGAGAGACACGTACAAATCGATTGGTATATAGTTTACTATCCAGCATTTAAATTTGCGCGAGCTATAGGGTGGACATTTTTGGAAAAATTCGAAACATTTGCATGTGTGTTGTCAAAATACGCACTTACATTTTCGGCCACTAGCTGCGAACAAAACATTGTGCATCCTTATTATCCAGAAATTAAATTTGCGCGAGCTATAGGGTGGATTTTTTTGGAAATGTGTAAACCATTTTCGTATGTGTGGCCAAAATTCGCACTTACATTTTAGGGCACCAGCAGCGAACAAAACATTGTGCATCCACTCCGAGTATAACGATCTCCTCGGGAGTGATGTACAAATCGATTGGTATACAGTTTATTATCTAGCATTTGAGTTTGCGCGTGCTATAGGGTGGGCATTTTTGGAAAAATTCAAAACATTTGCATGCGTGTTGCCAAAATACGCAATTATATTTTAGGCCACCAGCAGCGAACCAAATATTGTGCATCCACTCCGAGTAGAAGTATCTTCTTGAGAGACACGTACAACTCGATTGGTTTATCTCTGATTATCCAGAAATTAAATTTACGTGATATACGGTGGACATTTTTGGAAAAGAGTAAAACATTTTCAAATGTGTGACCAAAATACGCACTTACATTTTCGGCCACCAGCAGCGAACAAATTATTGCACATCCACAACGAGTTTAAAAATCTCCTCAGGAGACATGTGCTATTCGATTGGTGTATATTTTCTTATTCAGAAATTAAATTTGCGTGAGCTATAAGGAGGACACTTTTGGAAATGTGTAAATAATTTTCGTTTTCCTGGCCAAAATACGCACTTACATTTTCAGCCACCAGCAGCTAACAAAACACTGTGCATCCACTCCGAGTATAACGATCTCCTCAGGAGACATGTACAAATCGATTGGTATATATCTGATTAGCCAGAAATAAATTTTCGCGAGCTATATGGTGGACATTTTTGAAAAACTGTAAAACATTTTCGAATGTGTGGCCAAAATACGCACTTACATTTTCGGCCACCAGCAGCGAACAAATTATTGCACATCCACAACGAGTTTAAAGATCTCCTCAGGAGACACGTACAAATCGATTGGAGTAACTCTGATTATCCAGAAATTAAATATGCGTGTGATATACGGTGGACATTTTTGGAAAAGAGTAAAACATTTTCGAATGTGTGGCCAAAATACGCACTTACATTTTCGGCCACCAGCAACGAACAAAACATTGAGCATCCCCTACGAGTATAACAATCTCCTCGGGAATCATGTACAATTCGATTGGTATATATTTTATTATCCAAAAATTAAATTTGCGCGAGCTATAGAGTGGATATTATTGAAAATGTTGAAACCATTTTCGTATGTGTGGGCAAAATTCGTACTTACACTTTAGGCCACCAGCAGCGAACAAAACAGCGTGTATCCACTACGTGTAGGAGTGTCTTCTCGGGAGTCACGTACAAATCGATTGGTATATATTTTATTATTCAGAAATTAAATTTGCGTGAGCTTTAAGGAGGACAGTTTTGGAAATGTGTAAATCATTTTCGTTTTTGTGGCCAAAATACGCACTTACATTTTTGGCCACCAGCAGCAAGCCAAAGACTGTGCATCCACTCCGAGTAGAAGCATCTCCTCGAGAGACACGTCCAAATCGATTGGTGTATCCCGCGTTATCCAGAAGTTAAAGTTGCGCGAGCTATAGGGTGGATTTTTTTGGCAATGTGTAAACCATTTTCGTATGTGTGGGCAAAATTCGCACTTACATTTGAAGGCACCAGCAGCGAACAAAACATTTTGCATCCACTACGAGTATAACGATCTCCTCGGGAGTCATGTACAAATCGATTGGTATATAGTTCACTATCCAGCATTTAAATTTGCGCGAGCTATAGGGTGGACATTTTTGGAAAAATTCGATACATTTGCATGTGTGTTGTCAAAATACGCACTTACATTTTCGGCCACTAGCTGCGAACAAAACATTGTGCATCCACTCCGAGTAAAACGATCTCCTCGGGAATCATGTAGAATTCGATTGGTATATATCTTATTATCCAGAAATTAAATTTGCGCGAGCTATAGGGTGGATTTTTTTGGAAATGTGTAAACCATTTTCGTATGTGTGGCCAAAATTCGCACTTACATTTTAGGGCACCAGCAGCGAACAAAACATTGTGCATCCACTCCGAGTATAACGATCTCCTCGGGAGTCATGTACAAATCGATTGGTATACAGTTTACTGTCCAGCATTTAAATTTGCGCGAGCTATAGGGTGGACATTCTTGGAAAAATTAGAAACATTTGCATGTGTGTTGCCAAAATACGCACTTACATTTTCAGCCACCAGCTGCGAACAAAACATTGTGCATCCACTCCGAGTATAACGATCTCCTCGAGAGACACGTACAACTCGATTGGTTTATCTCTGATTATCCAGAAATTAAATTTGCGTGTGATATACGGTGGACATTTTTGGAAAAGAGTAAAACATTTTCAAATGTGTGGCCAAAATACGCACTTACATTTTGGGCCACCAGCAGCGAACAAAACATTACCAATCCACAACGAGATTAAAGACCTACTCAGGAGACACGTACAAATCGATTGGAGTAACTCTGATTATCCAGAAATTAAATGTGCATGTGATATACGGTGGACATTTTTGGAATATAGTAAAACATTTTCGAATGTGTGGCCAAAATACGCACTTACATTTTCGGCCACCAGCAACGAACAAAACATTGAGGATCCCCTACGAGTATAACAATCTCCTCGGGAATCATGTACAATTCGATTGGTATATATTTTATTATCCAGAAATTTAATTTGCGCGAGCTATAGAGTGGGTATTTTTGAAAATGTTGAAACCATTTTCGTATGTGTGGGCAACATTCGTACTTACACTTTAGGCCACCAGCAGCAAACAAAACATTGTGCATCCACTCCGAGTATAGCGATCTCCTCGGGAGTGATGTACAAATCGATTGGTATACAGTTTATTATCTAGCATTTAAGTTTGCGCGTGCTATAGGGTGGGAATTTTTGGAAAAATTCAAAACATTTGCATGCGTGTTGCCAAAATACGCAATTATATTTTAGGCCACCAGCAGCGAACCAAATATTGTGCATCCACTCCGAGTAGAAGTATCTCCTTGAGAGACACGTACAACTCAATTGGTTTATCTCTGATTATCCAGAAATTAAATTTACGTGTGATATACGGTGGACATTTTTGGAAAAGAGTAAAACATTTTCAAATGTGTGACCAAAATACGCACTTACATTTTCGGCCACCAGCAGCGAACAAATTATTGCACATCCACAACGAGTTTAAAGATCTCCGCAGGAGACATGTGCAATTTGATTGGTGTATATTTCATTACTCAGAAATTAAATTTGCGTGAGCTATAAGGCGGACAGTTTTGGTAATGTGTAAATAATTTTCGTTTTCCTGGCCAAAATACGCACTTACATTTTCAGCCATTTTTATCCACTACGAGTAGAATTGTCTTCTCGGGAGTCACGTACAAATCGATTGGTATATATTTTATTATTCAGAAATTAAATTTGCGTGAGCTTTAAGGAGGACAGTTTTGGAAATGTGTAAATCTTTTTCGTTTTTGTGGCCAAAATAGGCACTTACATTTTTGGCCACCAGCAGCAAACCAAAGACTGTGCATCCACTCCGAGTAGAAGTATCTCCTCGAGAGGCACGTCCAAATCGATTGGTGTATCCCGCGTTATCCAGAAGTTAAAGTTGCGCGAGCTATAGGGTGGATTTTTTTGGCAATGTGTAAACCATTTTCGTATGTGTGGGCAAAATTCGCACTTACATTTAAGGGCACCAGCAGCGAACAAAACATTTTGCATCCACTACGAGTATAACGATCTCCTCAGGAGACATGTACAAATCGATTGGTATATATCTGATTAGCCAGAAATAAATTTTCGCGAGCTATATGGTGGACATTTTTGAAAAACTGTAAAACATTTTCGAATGTGTGGCCAAAATACGCACTTACATTTTCGGCCACCAGCAGCGAACAAATTATTGCACATCCACAACGAGTTTAAAAATCTCCTCAGGAGACATGTGCTATTCGATTGGTGTATATTTTCTTATTCAGAAATTAAATTTACGTGATATACGGTGGACATTTTTGGAAAAGAGTAAAACATTTTCAAATGTGTGACCAAAATACGCACTTACATTTTCGGCCACCAGCAGCGAACAAATTATTGCACATCCACAACGAGTTTAAAAATCTCCTCAGGAGACATGTGCTATTCGATTGGTGTATATTTTCTTATTCAGAAATTAAATTTGCGTGAGCTATAAGGAGGACAGTTTTGGAAATGTGTAAATAATTTTCGTTTTCCTGGCCAAAATACGCACTTACATTTTCAGCCACCAGCAGCGAACAAAACACTGTGCATCCACTCCGAGTATAACGATCTCCTCAGTAGACATGTACAAATCGATTGGTATATATCTGATTAGCCAGAAATAAATTTTCGCGAGCTATATGGTGGACATTTTTGAAAAACTGTAAAACATTTTCGAATGTGTGGCCAAAATACGCACTTACATTTTCGGCCACCAGCAGCGAACAAATTATTGCACATCCACAACGAGTTTAAAGATCTCCTCAGGAGACACGTACAAATCGATTGGAGTAACTCTGATTATCCAGAAATTAAATATGCGTGTGATATACGGTGGACATTTTTGGAAAAGAGTAAAACATTTTCGAATGTGTGGCCAAAATACGCACTTACATTTTCGGCCACCAGCAACGAACAAAACATTGAAGATCCCCTACGAGTATAACAATCTCCTCGGGAATCATGTACAATTCGATTGGTATATATTTTATTATCCAGAAATTAAATTTGCGCGAGCTATAGAGTGGATATTATTGAAAATGTTGAAACCATTTTCGTATGTGTGGGCAAAATTCGTACTTACACTTTAGGCCACCAGCAGCGAACAAAACAGCGTGTATCCACTACGAGTAGAAGTGTCTTCTCGGGAGTCACGTACAAATCGATTGGTATATATTTTATTATTCAGAAATTAAATTTGCGTAAGCTTTAAGGAGGACAGTTTTGGAAATGTGTAAATCATTTTCGTTTTTGTGGCCAAAATACGCACTTACATTTTTGGCCACCAGCAGCAAGCCAAAGACTGTGCATCCACTCCGAGTAGAAGCATCTCCTCGAGAGACACGTCCAAATCGATTGGTGTATCCCGCGTTATCCAGAAGTTAAAGTTGCGCGAGCTATAGGGTGGATTTTTTTGGCAATGTGTAAACCATTTTCGTATGTGTGGGCAAAATTCGCACTTACATTTGAAGGCACCAGCAGCGAACAAAACATTTTGCATCCACTACGAGTATAACGATCTCCTCGGGAGTCATGTACAAATCGATTGGTATATAGTTTACTATCCAGCATTTAAATTTGCGCGAGCTATAGGGTGGACATTTTTGGAAAAATTCGATACATTTGCATGTGTGTTGTCAAAATACGCACTTACATTTTCGGCCACTAGCTGCGAACAAAACATTGTGCATCCACTCCGAGTAAAACGATCTCCTCGGGAATCATGTAGAATTCGATTGGTATATATCTTATTATCCAGAAATTAAATTTGCGCGAGCTATAGGGTGGATTTTTTTGGAAATGTGTAAACCATTTTCGTATGTGTGGCCAAAATTCGCACTTACATTTTAGGGCACCAGCAGCGAACAAAACATTGTGCATCCACTCCGAGTATAACGATCTCCTCGAGAGACACGTACAACTCGATTGGTTTATCTCTGATTATCCAGAAATTAAATTTGCGTGTGATATACGGTGGACATTTTTGGAAAAGAGTAAAACATTTTCAAATGTGTGGCCAAAATACGCACTTACATTTTGGGCCACCAGCAGCGAACAAAACATTACCAATCCACAACGAGATTAAAGACCTACTCAGGAGACACGTACAAATCGATTGGAGTAACTCTGATTATCCAGAAATTAAATGTGCATGTGATATACGGTGGACATTTTTGGAATATAGTAAAACATTTTCGAATGTGTGGCCAAAATACGCACTTACATTTTGGCCACCAGCAACGAACAAAACATTGAGGATCCCCTACGAGTATAACAATCTCCTCGGGAATTCAATTCGATTGGTATATATTTTATTATCCAGAAATTTAATTTGCGCGAGCTATAGAGTGGGTATTTTTGAAAATGTTGAAACCATTTTCGTATGTGTGGGCAACATTCGTACTTACACTTTAGGCCACCAGCAGCAAACAAAACATTGTGCATCCACTCCGAGTATAGCGATCTCCTCGGGAGTGATGTACAAATCGATTGGTATACAGTTTATTATCTAGCATTTAAGTTTGCGCGTGCTATAGGGTGGGAATTTTTGGAAAAATTCAAAACATTTGCATGCGTGTTGCCAAAATACGCAATTATATTTTAGGCCACCAGCAGCGAACCAAATATTGTGCATCCACTCCGAGTAGAAGTATCTCCTTGAGAGACACGTACAACTCAATTGGTTTATCTCTGATTATCCAGAAATTAAATTTACGTGTGATATACGGTGGACATTTTTGGAAAAGAGTAAAACATTTTCAAATGTGTGACCAAAATACGCACTTACATTTTCGGCCACCAGCAGCGAACAAATTATTGCACATCCACAACGAGTTTAAAGATCTCCGCAGGAGACATGTGCAATTCGATTGGTGTATATTTTATTATTCAGAAATTAAATTTGCGTGAGCTATAAGGCGGACAGTTTTGGAAATGTGTAAATAATTTTCGTTTTCCTGGCCAAAATACGCACTTACATTTTCAGCCATTTTTATCCACTACGAGTAGAAGTGTCTTCTCGGGAGTCACGTACAAATCGATTGGTATATATTTTATTATTCAGAAATTAAATTTGCGTGAGCTTTAAGGAGGACAGTTTTGGAAATGTGTAAATCTTTTTCGTTTTTGTGGCCAAAATAGGCACTTACATTTTTGGCCACCAGCAGCAAACCAAAGACTGTGCATCCACTCCGAGTAGAAGGATCTCCTCGAGAGGCACGTCCAAATCGATTGGTGTATCCCGCGTTATCCAGAAGTTAAAGTTGCGCGAGCTATAGGGTGGATTTTTTTGGCAATGTGTAAACCATTTTCGTATGTGTGGGCAAAATTCGCACTTACATTTAAGGGCACCAGCAGCGAACAAAACATTTTGCATCCACTACGAGTATAACGATCTCCTCGGGAGTCACGTACAAATCGATTGGTATATAGTTTACTATCCAGCATTTAAATTTGCGCGAGCTATAGGGTGGACATTTTTGGAAAAATTCGAAACATTTCCATGTGTGTTGTCCAAATACGCACTTACATTTTCGGCCACCAGCTGCGAACAAAACATTGTGCACCCACACCGAGTATAACGATCTCCTCGGGAATCATGTACAATTCGATTGGTATATATTTTATCATCCAGAATTTCAATTTTCGCGAGCTATAGGGTGGGTTTTTTGGAAATGTTTAAACCATTTTCGTATGTGTGGGCAAAATTCGCACTTACATTTTAGGGCACCAGCAGCGAACAAAACATTGTGCATCCACTCCGAGTATAGCGATCTCCTCGGGATTCATATACAAATCGATTGGTATATAGTTTGCTATCCAGCATTTAAATTGGCGCGAGCTATAGGGTGGACATTTTTGGAAAAATTCGAAACATTTGGATGTGTGTTGCCAAAATACGCACTTACATTTTCAGCCACCAGCTGCGAACAAAACATTGTGCATCCACTCCGAGTATAACGATCTCCTCGAGAGACACGTACAACTCGATTGGTTTATCGCTGATTATCCAGAAATTAAATTTGCGTGTGGTATACGGTGGACATTTTTGGAAAAGAGTAAAACATTTTCAAATGTGTGGCCAAAATACGCACTTACATTTTGGGCCACCAGCAGCGAACAAATTATTGCACATCCACAACGAGTTTAAAGATCTCCTCAGGAGAAATGTGCAAATCGATTGGTGTATATTTTATTATTCAGAAATTAAATTTGCGTGAGCTATAAGGAGGACAGTTTTGGCAATGTGTAAACCATTTTCGTATGTGTGGGCAGAATTCGCACTTACATTTTCGGCCACCAGCTGCGAACAAAACCTTGTGCATCCACTCCGAGTATAACGATCCTCGGGAGTCATGTACAAATCGATTGGTATATAGTTTATTATCCAGAAATTAAATTTGCGCGAGCTATAGGGTGGATTTTTTTGGAAATGTGTAAACCATTTTCGTATGTGTGGGCAAAATTCGCACTTACATTTTAGGGCACCAGCAGCAAACAAAACATTGTTCATCCACTCCGAGTATAACGATCTCCGCGGGAGTCATGTACAAATCGATTGGTATACAGTTTATTATCTAGCATATGATTTTGCGAGAGCTATAGGGTGGATTTTTTTGGAAAAATTCAAAACATTTGCATGCGGGTTGCCAAAATACGCAATTATATTTTAGGCCACCAGCAGCGAACCAAATATTGTGCATCCACTCCGAGTAGTAGTATCTCCTTGAGAGACACGTACAACTCGATTGGTTTATCTCTGATTATCCAGAAATTAAATTTGCGTGTGATATACGGTGGACATTTTTGGAAAAGAGTAAAACATTTTCAAATGTGTGACCAAAATACGCACTTACATTTTCGGCCACCAGTAGCGAACAAATTATTGCACATCCACAACGAGTTTAAAGATCTCCTCAGGAGACATGTGCAAATCGATTGGTGTATATTTTATTATTCAGAAATTAAATTTGCGTGAGCTATAAGGAGGACAGTTTTGGAAATGTGTAAATCATTTTCGTTTTCGTGGCCAAAATACGCACTTACATTTGCAGCCACCAGCAGCGAACAAAACATTGTGCATCCACTCCGAGTATAACGATCTCCTCAGGAGACATGTACAAATCGATTGGTATATATCTGATTAGCCAGAAATAAATTTTCGCGAGCTATATGGTGGACATTTTTGAAAAACTGTAAAACATTTTCGAATGTGTGGCCAAAATACGCACTTACATTTTCGGCCACCAGCAGCGAACAAAACATTACGAATCCACAACGAGATTAAAGATCTACTCAGTAGAGACGTACAAATCGATTGGAGTAACTCTGATTATCCAGAAATTAAATGTGCGTGTGATATACGGTGGACATTTTTGGAAAAGAGTAAAACATTTTCAAATGTGTGACCAAAATACGCACTTACATTTTCGGCCACCAGCAGCGAACAAATTATTGCACATCCACAACGAGTTTAAAGATCTCCTCAGGAGACATGTGCAAATCGATTGGTGTATATTTTATTATTCAGAAATTAAATTTGCGTGAGCTATAAGGAGGACAGTTTTGGAAATGTGTAAATCATTTTCGTTTTCGTGGCCAAAATACGCACTTACATTTGCAGCCACCAGCAGCGAACAAAACATTGTGCATCCACTCCGAGTATAACGATCTCCTCAGGAGACATGTACAAATCGATTGGTATATATCTGATTAGCCAGAAATAAATTTTCGCGAGCTATATGGTGGACATTTTTGAAAAACTGTAAAACATTTTCGAATGTGTGGCCAAAATACGCACTTACATTTTCGGCCACCAGCAGCGAACAAAACATTACGAATCCACAACGAGATTAAAGATCTACTCAGTAGAGACGTACAAATCGATTGGAGTAACTCTGATTATCCAGAAATTAAATGTGCGTGTGATACGGTGGACATTTTTGGAAAAGAGTAAAACATTTTCGAATGTGTGGCCAAAATACGGACTTACATTTTCGGCCACCAGCAGCGAACAAATTATTGCACATCCACAACGAGTTTAAAGATCTCCTCAGGAGACATGTGCTATTCGATTGGTGTATATTTTCTTATTCAGAAATTAAATTTGCGTGAGCTATAAGGAGGACAGTTTTGGAAATGTGTAAATAATTTTCGTTTTCCTGGCCAAAATACGCACTTACATTTTCAGCCACCAGCAGCGAACAAAACATTGTGCATCCACTTCGAGTATAACGATCTCCTCAGGAGACATGTACAAATCGATTGGTATATATCTGATTAGCCAGAAATAAATTTTCGCGAGCTATATGGTGGACATTTTTGAAAAACTGTAAAACATTTTCGAATGTGTGGCCAAAATACGCACTTACATTTTCGGCCACCAGCAGCGAACAAATTATTGCACATCCACAACGAGTTTAAAGATCTCCTCAGGAGACACGTACAAATCGATTGGAGTAACTCTGATTATCCAGAAATTAAATATGCGTGTGATATACGGTGGACATTTTTGGAAAAGAGTAAAACATTTTCGAATGTGTGGCCAAAATACGCACTTACATTTTCGGCCACCAGCAACGAACAAAACATTGAGCATCCCCTACGAGTATAACAATCTCCTCGGGAATCATGTACAATTCGATTGGTATATATTTTATTATCCAGAAATTAAATTTGCGCGAGCTATAGAGTGGATATTATTGAAAATGTTGAAACCATTTTCGTATGTGTGGGCAAAATTCGTACTTACACTTTAGGCCACCAGCAGCGAACAAAAAAGCGTGTATCCACTACGAGTAGAAGTGTCTTCTCGGGAGTCACGTACAAATCGATTGGTATATATTTTATTATTCAGAAATTAAATTTGCGTAAGCTTTAAGGAGGACAGTTTTGGAAATGTGTAAATCATTTTCGTTTTTGTGGCCAAAATACGCACTTACATTTTTGGCCACCAGCAGCAAGCCAAAGACTGTGCATCCACTCCGAGTAGAAGCATCTCCTCGAGAGACACGTCCAAATCGATTGGTGTATCCCGCGTTATCCAGAAGTTAAAGTTGCGCGAGCTATAGGGTGGATTTTTTGGCAATGTGTAAACCATTTTCGTATGTGTGGGCAAAATTCGCACTTACATTTGAAGGCACCAGCAGCGAACAAAACATTTTGCATCCACTACGAGTATAACGATCTCCTCGGGAATCATGTAGAATTCGATTGGTATATATCTTATTATCCAGAAATTAAATTTGCGCGAGCTATAGGGTGGATTTTTTTGGAAATGTGTAAACCATTTTCGTATGTGTGGCCAAAATTCGCACTTACATTTTAGGGCACCAGCAGCGAACAAAACATTGTGCATCCACTCCGAGTATAACGATCTCCTCGGGAGTCATGTACAAATCGATTGGTATACAGTTTACTGTCCAGCATTTAAATTTGCGCGAGCTATAGGGTGGACATTCTTGGAAAAATTCGAAACATTTGCATGTGTGTTGCCAAAATACGCACTTACATTTTCAGCCACCAGCTGCGAACAAAACATTGTGCATCCACTCCGAGTATAACGATCTCCTCGAGAGACACGTACAACTCGATTGGTTTATCTCTGATTATCCAGAAATTAAATTTGCGTGTGATATACGGTGGACATTTTTGGAAAAGAGTAAAACATTTTCAAATGTGTGGCCAAAATACGCACTTACATTTTGGGCCACCAGCAGCGAACAAAACATTACCAATCCACAACGAGATTAAAGACCTACTCAGGAGACACGTACAAATCGATTGGAGTAACTCTGATTATCCAGAAATTAAATGTGCATGTGATATACGGTGGACATTTTTGGAATATAGTAAAACATTTTCGAATGTGTGGCCAAAATACGCACTTACATTTTGGCCACCAGCAACGAACAAAACATTGAGGATCCCCTACGAGTATAACAATCTCCTCGGGAATTCAATTCGATTGGTATATATTTTATTATCCAGAAATTTAATTTGCGCGAGCTATAGAGTGGGTATTTTTGAAAATGTTGAAACCATTTTCGTATGTGTGGGCAACATTCGTACTTACACTTTAGGCCACCAGCAGCAAACAAAACATTGTGCATCCACTCCGAGTATAGCGATCTCCTCGGGAGTGATGTACAAATCGATTGGTATACAGTTTATTATCTAGCATTTAAGTTTGCGCGTGCTATAGGGTGGGAATATTTGGAAAAATTCAAAACATTTGCATGCGTGTTGCCAAAATACGCAATTATATTTTAGGCCACCAGCAGCGAACCAAATATTGTGCATCCACTCCGAGTAGAAGTATCTCCTTGAGAGACACGTACAACTCAATTGGTTTATCTCTGATTATCCAGAAATTAAATTTACGTGTGATATACGGTGGACATTTTTGGAAAAGAGTAAAACATTTTCAAATGTGTGACCAAAATACGCACTTACATTTTCGGCCACCAGCAGCGAACAAATTATTGCACATCCACAACGAGTTTAAAGATCTCCGCAGGAGACATGTGCAATTCGATTGGTGTATATTTTATTATTCAGAAATTAAATTTGCGTGAGCTATAAGGCGGACAGTTTTGGAAATGTGTAAATAATTTTCGTTTTCCTGGCCAAAATACGCACTTACATTTTCAGCCATTTTTATCCACTACGAGTAGAAGTGTCTTCTCGGGAGTCACGTACAAATCGATTGGTATATATTTTATTATTCAGAAATTAAATTTGCGTGAGCTTTAAGGAGGACAGTTTTGGAAATGTGTAAATCTTTTTCGTTTTTGTGGCCAAAATAGGCACTTACATTTTTGGCCACCAGCAGCAAACCAAAGACTGTGCATCCACTCCGAGTAGAAGGATCTCCTCGAGAGGCACGTCCAAATCGATTGGTGTATCCCGCGTTATCCAGAAGTTAAAGTTGCGCGAGCTATAGGGTGGATTTTTTTGGCAATGTGTAAACCATTTTCGTATGTGTGGGCAAAATTCGCACTTACATTTAAGGGCACCAGCAGCGAACAAAACATTTTGCATCCACTACGAGTATAACGATCTCCTCGGGAGTCACGTACAAATCGATTGGTATATAGTTTACTATCCAGCATTTAAATTTGCGCGAGCTATAGGGTGGACATTTTTGGAAAAATTCGAAACATTTCCATGTGTGTTGTCCAAATACGCACTTACATTTTCGGCCACCAGCTGCGAACAAAACATTGTGCATCCACACCGAGTATAACGATCTCCTCGGGAATCATGTACAATTCGATTGGTATATATTTTATCATCCAGAATTTCAATTTTCGCGAGCTATAGGGTGGGTTTTTTGGAAATGTTTAAACCATTTTCGTATGTGTGGGCAAAATTCGCACTTACATTTTAGGGCACCAGCAGCGAACAAAACATTGTGCATCCACTCCGAGTATAGCGATCTCCTCGGGATTCATATACAAATCGATTTGTATATAGTTTGCTATCCAGCATTTAAATTGGCGCGAGCTATAGGGTGGACATTTTTGGAAAAATTCGAAACATTTGGATGTGTGTTGCCAAAATACGCACTTACATTTTCAGCCACCAGCTGCGAACAAAACATTGTGCATCCACTCCGAGTATAACGATCTCCTCGAGAGACACGTACAACTCGATTGGTTTATCTCTGATTATCCAGAAATTAAATTTGCGTGTGGTATACGGTGGACATTTTTGGAAAAGAGTAAAACATTTTCAAATGTGTGGCCAAAATACGCACTTACATTTTGGGCCACCAGCAGCGAACAAATTATTGCACATCCACAACGAGTTTAAAGATCTCCTCAGGAGAAATGTGCAAATCGATTGGTGTATATTTTATTATTCAGAAATTAAATTTGCGTGAGCTATAAGGAGGACAGTTTTGGCAATGTGTAAACCATTTTCGTATGTGTGGGCAGAATTCGCACTTACATTTTCGGCCACCAGCTGCGAACAAAACCTTGTGCATCCACTCCGAGTATAACGATCCTCGGGAGTCATGTACAAATCGATTGGTATATAGTTTATTATCCAGAAATTAAATTTGCGCGAGCTATAGGGTGGATTTTTTTGGAAATGTGTAAACCATTTTCGTATGTGTGGGCAAAATTCGCACTTACATTTTAGGGCACCAGCAGCAAACAAAACATTGTTCATCCACTCCGAGTATAACGATCTCCTCGGGAGTCATGTACAAATCGATTGGTATACAGTTTATTATCTAGCATATGATTTTGCGAGAGCTATAGGGTGGATTTTTTTGGAAAAATTCAAAACATTTGCATGCGGGTTGCCAAAATACGCAATTATATTTTAGGCCACCAGCAGCGAACCAAATATTGTGCATCCACTCCGAGTAGTAGTATCTCCTTGAGAGACACGTACAACTCGATTGGTTTATCTCTGATTATCCAGAAATTAAATTTGCGTGTGATATACGGTGGACATTTTTGGAAAAGAGTAAAACATTTTCAAATGTGTGACCAAAATACGCACTTACATTTTCGGCCACCAGTAGCGAACAAATTATTGCACATCCACAACGAGTTTAAAGATCTCCTCAGGAGACATGTGCAAATCGATTGGTGTATATTTTATTATTCAGAAATTAAATTTGCGTGAGCTATAAGGAGGACAGTTTTGGAAATGTGTAAATCATTTTCGTTTTCGTGGCCAAAATACGCACTTACATTTGCAGCCACCAGCAGCGAACAAAACATTGTGCATCCACTCCGAGTATAACGATCTCCTCAGGAGACATGTACAAATCGATTGGTATATATCTGATTAGCCAGAAATAAATTTTCGCGAGCTATATGGTGGACATTTTTGAAAAACTGTAAAACATTTTCGAATGTGTGGCCAAAATACGCACTTACATTTTCGGCCACCAGCAGCGAACAAAACATTACGAATCCACAACGAGATTAAAGATCTACTCAGTAGAGACGTACAAATCGATTGGAGTAACTCTGATTATCCAGAAATTAAATGTGCGTGTGATATACGGTGGACATTTTTGGAAAAGAGTAAAACATTTTCAAATGTGTGACCAAAATACGCACTTACATTTTCGGCCACCAGCAGCGAACAAATTATTGCACATCCACAACGAGTTTAAAGATCTCCTCAGGAGACATGTGCAAATCGATTGGTGTATATTTTATTATTCAGAAATTAAATTTGCGTGAGCTATAAGGAGGACAGTTTTGGAAATGTGTAAATCATTTTCGTTTTCGTGGCCAAAATACGCACTTACATTTGCAGCCACCAGCAGCGAACAAAACATTGTGCATCCACTCCGAGTATAACGATCTCCTCAGGAGACATGTACAAATCGATTGGTATATATCTGATTAGCCAGAAATAAATTTTCGCGAGCTATATGGTGGACATTTTTGAAAAACTGTAAAACATTTTCGAATGTGTGGCCAAAATACGCACTTACATTTTCGGCCACCAGCAGCGAACAAATTATTGCACATCCACAACGAGTTTAAAGATCTCCTCAGGAGACACGTACAAATCGATTGGAGTAACTCTGATTATCCAGAAATTAAATATGCGTGTGATATACGGTGGACATTTTTGGAAAAGAGTAAAACATTTTCGAATGTGTGGCCAAAATACGCACTTACATTTTCGGCCACCAGCAACGAACAAAACATTGAGCATCCCCTACGAGTATAACAATCTCCTCGGGAATCATGTACAATTCGATTGGTATATATTTTATTATCCAGAAATTAAATTTGCGCGAGCTATAGAGTGGATATTATTGAAAATGTTGAAACCATTTTCGTATGTGTGGGCAAAATTCGTACTTACACTTTAGGCCACCAGCAGCGAACAAAACAGCGTGTATCCACTACGAGTAGAAGTGTCTTCTCGGGAGTCACGTACAAATCGATTGGTATATATTTTATTATTCAGAAATTAAATTTGCGTAAGCTTTAAGGAGGACAGTTTTGGAAATGTGTAAATCATTTTCGTTTTTGTGGCCAAAATACGCACTTACATTTTTGGCCACCAGCAGCAAGCCAAAGACTGTGCATCCACTCCGAGTAGAAGCATCTCCTCGAGAGACACGTCCAAATCGATTGGTGTATCCCGCGTTATCCAGAAGTTAAAGTTGCGCGAGCTATAGGGTGGATTTTTTGGCAATGTGTAAACCATTTTCGTATGTGTGGGCAAAATTCGCACTTACATTTGAAGGCACCAGCAGCGAACAAAACATTTTGCATCCACTACGAGTATAACGATCTCCTCGGGAATCATGTAGAATTCGATTGGTATATATCTTATTATCCAGAAATTAAATTTGCGCGAGCTATAGGGTGGATTTTTTTGGAAATGTGTAAACCATTTTCGTATGTGTGGCCAAAATTCGCACTTACATTTTAGGGCACCAGCAGCGAACAAAACATTGTGCATCCACTCCGAGTATAACGATCTCCTCGGGAGTCATGTACAAATCGATTGGTATACAGTTTACTGTCCAGCATTTAAATTTGCGCGAGCTATAGGGTGGACATTCTTGGAAAAATTCGAAACATTTGCATGTGTGTTGCCAAAATACGCACTTACATTTTCAGCCACCAGCTGCGAACAAAACATTGTGCATCCACTCCGAGTATAACGATCTCCTCGAGAGACACGTACAACTCGATTGGTTTATCTCTGATTATCCAGAAATTAAATTTGCGTGTGATATACGGTGGACATTTTTGGAAAAGAGTAAAACATTTTCAAATGTGTGGCCAAAATACGCACTTACATTTTGGGCCACCAGCAGCGAACAAAACATTACCAATCCACAACGAGATTAAAGACCTACTCAGGAGACACGTACAAATCGATTGGAGTAACTCTGATTATCCAGAAATTAAATGTGCATGTGATATACGGTGGACATTTTTGGAATATAGTAAAACATTTTCGAATGTGTGGCCAAAATACGCACTTACATTTTGGCCACCAGCAACGAACAAAACATTGAGGATCCCCTACGAGTATAACAATCTCCTCGGGAATTCAATTCGATTGGTATATATTTTATTATCCAGAAATTTAATTTGCGCGAGCTATAGAGTGGGTATTTTTGAAAATGTTGAAACCATTTTCGTATGTGTGGGCAACATTCGTACTTACACTTTAGGCCACCAGCAGCAAACAAAACATTGTGCATCCACTCCGAGTATAGCGATCTCCTCGGGAGTGATGTACAAATCGATTGGTATACAGTTTATTATCTAGCATTTAAGTTTGCGCGTGCTATAGGGTGGGAATTTTTGGAAAAATTCAAAACATTTGCATGCGTGTTGCCAAAATACGCAATTATATTTTAGGCCACCAGCAGCGAACCAAATATTGTGCATCCACTCCGAGTAGAAGTATCTCCTTGAGAGACACGTACAACTCAATTGGTTTATCTCTGATTATCCAGAAATTAAATTTACGTGTGATATACGGTGGACATTTTTGGAAAAGAGTAAAACATTTTCAAATGTGTGACCAAAATACGCACTTACATTTTCGGCCACCAGCAGCGAACAAATTATTGCACATCCACAACGAGTTTAAAGATCTCCGCAGGAGACATGTGCAATTCGATTGGTGTATATTTTATTATTCAGAAATTAAATTTGCGTGAGCTATAAGGCGGACAGTTTTGGAAATGTGTAAATAATTTGCGTTTTCCTGGCCAAAATACGCACTTACATTTTCAGCCATTTTTATCCACTACGAGTAGAAGTGTCTTCTCGGGAGTCACGTACAAATCGATTGGTATATATTTTATTATTCAGAAATTAAATTTGCGTGAGCTTTAAGGAGGACAGTTTTGGAAATGTGTAAATCTTTTTCGTTTTTGTGGCCAAAATAGGCACTTACATTTTTGGCCACCAGCAGCAAACCAAAGACTGTGCATCCACTCCGAGTAGAAGGATCTCCTCGAGAGGCACGTCCAAATCGATTGGTGTATCCCGCGTTATCCAGAAGTTAAAGTTGCGCGAGCTATAGGGTGGATTTTTTTGGCAATGTGTAAACCATTTTCGTATGTGTGGGCAAAATTCGCACTTACATTTAAGGGCACCAGCAGCGAACAAAACATTTTGCATCCACTACGAGTATAACGATCTCCTCGGGAGTCACGTACAAATCGATTGGTATAAAGTTTACTATCCAGCATTTAAATTTGCGCGAGCTATAGGGTGGACATTTTTGGAAAAATTCGAAACATTTCCATGTGTGTTGTCCAAATACGCACTTACATTTTCGGCCACCAGCTGCGAACAAAACATTGTGCATCCACACCGAGTATAACGATCTCCTCGGGAATCATGTACAATTCGATTGGTATATATTTTATCATCCAGAATTTCAATTTTCGCGAGCTATAGGGTGGGTTTTTTGGAAATGTTTAAACCATTTTCGTATGTGTGGGCAAAATTCGCACTTACATTTTAGGGCACCAGCAGCGAACAAAACATTGTGCATCCACTCCGAGTATAGCGATCTCCTCGGGATTCATATACAAATCGATTGGTATATAGTTTGCTATCCAGCATTTAAATTGGCGCGAGCTATAGGGTGGACATTTTTGGAAAAATTCGAAACATTTGGATGTGTGTTGCCAAAATACGCACTTACATTTTCAGCCACCAGCTGCGAACAAAACATTGTGCATCCACTCCGAGTATAACGATCTCCTCGAGAGACACGTACAACTCGATTGGTTTATCTCTGATTATCCAGAAATTAAATTTGCGTGTGGTATACGGTGGACATTTTTGGAAAAGAGTAAAACATTTTCAAATGTGTGGCCAAAATACGCACTTACATTTTGGGCCACCAGCAGCGAACAAATTATTGCACATCCACAACGAGTTTAAAGATCTCCTCAGGAGAAATGTGCAAATCGATTGGTGTATATTTTATTATTCAGAAATTAAATTTGCGTGAGCTATAAGGAGGACAGTTTTGGCAATGTGTAAACCATTTTCGTATGTGTGGGCAGAATTCGCACTTACATTTTCGGCCACCAGCTGCGAACAAAACCTTGTGCATCCACTCCGAGTATAACGATCCTCGGGAGTCATGTACAAATCGATTGGTATATAGTTTATTATCCAGAAATTAAATTTGCGCGAGCTATAGGGTGGATTTTTTTGGAAATGTGTAAACCATTTTCGTATGTGTGGGCAAAATTCGCACTTACATTTTAGGGCACCAGCAGCAAACAAAACATTGTTCATCCACTCCGAGTATAACGATCTCCTCGGGAGTCATGTACAAATCGATTGGTATACAGTTTATTATCTAGCATATGATTTTGCGAGAGCTATAGGGTGGATTTTTTTGGAAAAATTCAAAACATTTGCATGCGGGTTGCCAAAATACGCAATTATATTTTAGGCCACCAGCAGCGAACCAAATATTGTGCATCCACTCCGAGTAGTAGTATCTCCTTGAGAGACACGTACAACTCGATTGGTTTATCTCTGATTATCCAGAAATTAAATTTGCGTGTGATATACGGTGGACATTTTTGGAAAAGAGTAAAACATTTTCAAATGTGTGACCAAAATACGCACTTACATTTTCGGCCACCAGTAGCGAACAAATTATTGCACATCCACAACGAGTTTAAAGATCTCCTCAGGAGACATGTGCAAATCGATTGGTGTATATTTTATTATTCAGAAATTAAATTTGCGTGAGCTATAAGGAGGACAGTTTTGGAAATGTGTAAATCATTTTCGTTTTCGTGGCCAAAATACGCACTTACATTTGCAGCCACCAGCAGCGAACAAAACATTGTGCATCCACTCCGAGTATAACGATCTCCTCAGGAGACATGTACAAATCGATTGGTATATATCTGATTAGCCAGAAATAAATTTTCGCGAGCTATATGGTGGACATTTTTGAAAAACTGTAAAACATTTTCGAATGTGTGGCCAAAATACGTACTTACATTTTCGGCCACCAGCAGCGAACAAAACATTACGAATCCACAACGAGATTAAAGATCTACTCAGTAGAGACGTACAAATCGATTGGAGTAACTCTGATTATCCAGAAATTAAATGTGCGTGTGATATACGGTGGACATTTTTGGAAAAGAGTAAAACATTTTCAAATGTGTGACCAAAATACGCACTTACATTTTCGGCCACCAGCAGCGAACAAATTATTGCACATCCACAACGAGTTTAAAGATCTCCTCAGGAGACATGTGCAAATCGATTGGTGTATATTTTATTATTCAGAAATTAAATTTGCGTGAGCTATAAGGAGGACAGTTTTGGAAATGTGTAAATCATTTTCGTTTTCGTGGCCAAAATACGCACTTACATTTGCAGCCACCAGCAGCGAACAAAACATTGTGCATCCACTCCGAGTATAACGATCTCCTCAGGAGACATGTACAAATCGATTGGTATATATCTGATTAGCCAGAAATAAATTTTCGCGAGCTATATGGTGGACATTTTTGAAAAACTGTAAAACATTTTCGAATGTGTGGCCAAAATACGCACTTACATTTTCGGCCACCAGCAGCGAACAAAACATTACGAATCCACAACGAGATTAAAGATCTACTCAGTAGAGACGTACAAATCGATTGGAGTAACTCTGATTATCCAGAAATTAAATGTGCGTGTGATACGGTGGACATTTTTGGAAAAGAGTAAAACATTTTCGAATGTGTGGCCAAAATACGGACTTACATTTTCGGCCACCAGCAGCGAACAAATTATTGCACATCCACAACGAGTTTAAAGATCTCCTCAGGAGACATGTGCTATTCGATTGGTGTATATTTTCTTATTCAGAAATTAAATTTGCGTGAGCTATAAGGAGGACAGTTTTGGAAATGTGTAAATAATTTTCGTTTTCCTGGCCAAAATACGCACTTACATTTTCAGCCACCAGCAGCGAACAAAACATTGTGCATCCACTTCGAGTATAACGATCTCCTCAGGAGACATGTACAAATCGATTGGTATATATCTGATTAGCCAGAAATAAATTTTCGCGAGCTATATGGTGGACATTTTTGAAAAACTGTAAAACATTTTCGAATGTGTGGCCAAAATACGCACTTACATTTTCGGCCACCAGCAGCGAACAAATTATTGCACATCCACAACGAGTTTAAAGATCTCCTCAGGAGACACGTACAAATCGATTGGAGTAACTCTGATTATCCAGAAATTAAATATGCGTGTGATATACGGTGGACATTTTTGGAAAAGAGTAAAACATTTTCGAATGTGTGGCCAAAATACGCACTTACATTTTCGGCCACCAGCAACGAACAAAACATTGAGCATCCCCTACGAGTATAACAATCTCCTCGGGAATCATGTACAATTCGATTGGTATATATTTTATTATCCAGAAATTAAATTTGCGCGAGCTATAGAGTGGATATTATTGAAAATGTTGAAACCATTTTCGTATGTGTGGGCAAAATTCGTACTTACACTTTAGGCCACCAGCAGCGAACAAAACAGCGTGTATCCACTACGAGTAGAAGTGTCTTCTCGGGAGTCACGTACAAATCGATTGGTATATATTTTATTATTCAGAAATTAAATTTGCGTAAGCTTTAAGGAGGACAGTTTTGGAAATGTGTAAATCATTTTCGTTTTTGTGGCCAAAATACGCACTTACATTTTTGGCCACCAGCAGCAAGCCAAAGACTGTGCATCCACTCCGAGTAGAAGCATCTCCTCGAGAGACACGTCCAAATCGATTGGTGTATCCCGCGTTATCCAGAAGTTAAAGTTGCGCGAGCTATAGGGTGGATTTTTTGGCAATGTGTAAACCATTTTCGTATGTGTGGGCAAAATTCGCACTTACGTTTGAAGGCACCAGCAGCGAACAAAACATTTTGCATCCACTACGAGTATAACGATCTCCTCGGGAGTCATGTACAAATCGATTGGTACATAGTTTACTATCCAGCATTTAAATATGCGCGAGCTATAGTGTGGACATTTTTGGAAAAATTCGATACATTTGCATGTGTGTTGTCAAAATACGCACTTACATTTTCGGCCACTAGCTGCGAACAAAACATTGTCCATCCACTCCGAGTAAAACGATCTCCTCGGGAATCATGTAGAATTCGATTGGTATATATCTTATTATCCAGAAATTAAATTTGCGCGAGCTATAGGGTGAATTTTTTTGGCAATGTGTAAACCATTTTCGTATGTGTGGGCAAAATTCGCACTTACATTTGAAGGCACCAGCAGCGAACAAAACATTTTGCATCCACTCCGAGTATAACGATCTCCTCGAGAGACACGTACAACTCGATTGGTTTATCTCTTGGTGGACATTTTTGGAAAAGAGTAAAACATTTTCAAATGTGTGGCCTAAATACGCACTTACATTTTCGGCCACTAGCTGCGAACAAAACATTGTGCATCCACTCCGAGTAAAACGATCTCCTCGGGAATCGTGTAGAATTCGATTGGTATATATCTTATTATCCAGAAATTAAATTTGCGCGAGCTATAGGGTGGATTTTTTTGGCAATGTGTAAACCATTTCCGTATGTGTGGGCAAAATTCGCACTTACATTTGAAGGCACCAGCAGCGAACAAAACATTTTGCATCCACTCCGGGTATAACGATCTCCTCGGGAGTGAAGTACAAATCGATTGGTATACAGTTTATTATCTAGCATTTAAGTTTGCGCGTGCTATAGGGTGGGAATTTTTGGAAAAATTCAAAACATTTGCATGCGTGTTGCCAAAATACGCAATTATATTTTAGGCCACCAGCAGCGAACCAAATATTGTGCATCCACTCCGAGTAGAAGTATCTCCTTGAGAGACACGTACAACTCAATTGGTTTATCTCTGATTATCCAGAAATTAAATTTACGTGTGATATACGGTGGACATTTTTGGAAAAGAGTAAAACATTTTCAAATGTGTGACCAAAATACGCACTTACATTTTCGGCCACCAGCAGCGAACAAATTATTGCACATCCACAACGAGTTTAAAGATCTCCTCAGGAGACATGTGCTATTCGATTGGTGTATATTTTCTTATTCAGAAATTAAATTTGCGTGAGCTATAAGGAGGACAGTTTTGGAAATGTGTAAATAATTTTCGTTTTCCTGGCCAAAATACGCACTTACATTTTCAGCCACCAGCAGCGAAGAAAACAGTGTGTATCCACTACGAGTAGAAGGATCTCCTCGAGAGGCACGTCCAAATCGATTGGTGTATCCCGCGTTATCCAGAAGTTAAAGTTGTGCGAGCTATAGGGTGGATTTTTCTGGCAATGTGTAAACCATTTTCGTATGTGTGGGCAAAATTCGCACTTACATTTAAGGGCACCAGCAGCGAACAAAACATTTTGCATCCACTACGAGTATAACGATCTCCTCGGGAGTCATGTACAAATCGATTGGTATATAGTTTACTATCCAGCATTTAAATTTGCGCGAGCTATAGGGTGGATTTTTTTGGAAAAATTCAAAACATTTGCATGCGGGTTGCCAAAATACGCAATTATATTTTAGGCCACCAGCAGCGAACCAAATATTGTGCATCCACTCCGAGTAGTAGTATCTCCTTGAGAGACACGTACAACTCGATTGGTTTATCTCTGATTATCCAGAAATTAAATTTGCGTGTGATATACGGTGGACATTTTTGGAAAAGAGTAAAACATTTTCAAATGTGTGGCCTAAATACGCACTTACATTTTCGGCCACTAGCTGCGAACAAAACATTGTGCATCCACTCCGAGTAAAACGATCTCCTCGGGAATCGTGTAGAATTCGATTGGTATATATCTTATTATCCAGAAATTAAATTTGCGCGAGCTATAGGGTGGATTTTTTTGGCAATGTGTAAACCATTTCCGTATGTGTGGGCAAAATTCGCACTTACATTTGAAGGCACCAGCAGCGAACAAAACATTTTGCATCCACTCCGGGTATAACGATCTCCTCGGGAGTGAAGTACAAATCGATTGGTATACAGTTTATTATCTAGCAAATGATTTTGCGAGAGCTATAGGGTGGATTTTTTTGGAAAAATTCAAAACATTTGCATGCGGGTTGCCAAAATACGCAATTATATTTTAGGCCACCAGCAGCGAACCAAATATTGTGCATCCACTCCGAGTAGTAGTATCTCCTTGAGAGACACGTACAACTCGATTGGTTTATCTCTGATTATCCAGAAATTAAATTTGCGTGTGATATACGGTGGACATTTTTGGAAAAGAGTAAAACATTTTCAAATGTGTGACCAAAATACGCACTTACATTTTCGGCCACCAGCAGCGAACAAATTATTGCACATCCACAACGAGTTTAAAGATCTCCTCAGGAGACATGTGCAAATCGATTGGTGTATATTTTATTATTCAGAAATTAAATTTGCGTGAGCTATAAGGCGGACAGTTTTGGAAATGTGTAAATAATTTTCGTTTTCCTGGCCAAAATACGCACTTACATTTTCAGCCACCAGCAGCGAAGAAAACAGTGTGTATCCACTACGAGTAGAAGGATCTCCTCGAGAGGCACGTCCAAATCGATTGGTGTATCCCGCGTTATCCAGAAGTTAAAGTTGTGCGAGCTATAGGGTGGATTTTTCTGGCAATGTGTAAACCATTTTCGTATGTGTGGGCAAAATTCGCACTTACATTTAAGGGCACCAGCAGCGAACAAAACATTTTGCATCCACTACGAGTATAACGATCTCCTCGGGAGTCATGTACAAATCGATTGGTATATAGTTTACTATCCAGCATTTAAATTTGTGCGAGCTATAGGGTGGACATTTTTGGAAAAATTCGAAACATTTCCATGTGTGTTGTCCAAATACGCACTTACATTTTCGGCCACCAGCTGCGAACAAAACATTGTGCATCCACACCGAGTATAACGATCTCCTCGAGAATTATGTACAATTCGATTGGTATATATTTTATCATCCAGAAATTCAATTTGCGCAAGCGATAGGGTGGTTTTTTTTGGAAATGTTTAAACCATTTTCGTATGTGTGGGCAAAATTCGCACTTACATTTTAGGGCACCAGCAGCGAACAAAACATTGTGCATCCACTCCGAGTATAACGATCTCCTCGGGATTCATATACAAATCGACTGGTATATAGTTTGCTATCCAGCATTTAAATTGGCGCGAGCTATAGGGTGGACATTTTTGGAAAAATTCGAAACATTTGGATGTGTGTTGCCAAAATACGCACTTACATTTTCAGCCACCAGCTGCGAACAAAACATTGTGCATCCACTCCGAGTATAACGATCTCCTCGAGAGGCACGTACAACTCGATTGGTTTATCTCTGATTATCCAGAAATTAAATTTGCGTGTGATATACGGTGGACATTTTTGGAAAAGAGTAAAACATTTTCAAATGTGTGGCCAAAATACGCACTTACATTTTGGGCCACCAGCAGCGAACAAATTATTGCACATCCACAACGAGTTTAAAGATCTCCTCAGGAGAAATGTGCAAATCGATTGGTGTATATTTTATTATTCAGAAATTAAATTTGCGTGAGCTACAAGGAGGACAGTTTTGGAAATGTGTAAATCATTTTCGTTTTCGTGGCCAAAATACGCACTTACATTTGCAGCCACCAGCAGCGAACAAAACATTGTGCATCCACTCCGAGTATAACGATCTCCTCAGGAGACATGTACAAATCGATTGGTATATATCTGATTAGCCAGAAATAAATTTTCGCGAGCTATATGGTGGACATTTTTGAAAAACTGTAAAACATTTTCGAATGTGTGGCCAAAATACGCACTTACATTTTCGGCCACCAGCAGCGAACAAAACATTACGAATCCACAACGAGATTAAAGATCTACTCAGTAGAGACGTACAAATCGATTGGAGTAACTCTGATTATCCAGAAATTAAATGTGCGTGTGATACGGTGGACATTTTTGGAAAAGAGTAAAACATTTTCGAATGTGTGGCCAAAATACGGACTTACATTTTCGGCCACCAGCAGCGAACAAATTATTGCACATCCACAACGAGTTTAAAGATCTCCTCAGGAGACATGTGCAAATCGATTGGTGTATATTTTATTATTCAGAAATTAAATTTGCGTGAGCTACAAGGAGGACAGTTTTGGAAATGTGTAAATCATTTTCGTTTTCGTGGCCAAAATACGCACTTACATTTGCAGCCACCAGCAGCGAACAAAACATTGTGCATCCACTCCGAGTATAACGATCTCCTCAGGAGACATGTACAAATCGATTGGTATATATCTGATTAGCCAGAAATAAATTTTCGCGAGCTATATGGTGGACATTTTTGAAAAACTGTAAAACATTTTCGAATGTGTGGCCAAAATACGCACTTACATTTTCGGCCACCAGCAGCGAACAAAACATTACGAATCCACAACGAGATTAAAGATCTACTCAGTAGAGACGTACAAATCGATTGGAGTAACTCTGATTATCCAGAAATTAAATGTGCGTGTGATACGGTGGACATTTTTGGAAAAGAGTAAAACATTTTCGAATGTGTGGCCAAAATACGGACTTACATTTTCGGCCACCAGCAGCGAACAAATTATTGCACATCCACAACGAGTTTAAAGATCTCCTCAGGAGACATGTGCAAATCGATTGGTGTATATTTTATTATTCAGAAATTAAATTTGCGTGAGCTATAAGGAGGACAGTTTTGGAAATGTGTAAATCATTTTCGTTTTCGTGGCCAAAATACGCACTTACATTTGCAACCACCAGCAGCGAACAAAACATTGTGCATCCACTCCGAGTATAACGATCTCCTCAGGAGACATGTACAAATCGATTGGTATATATCTGATTAGCCAGAAATAAATTTTCGCGAGCTATATGGTGGACATTTTTGAAAAACTGTAAAACATTTTCGAATGTGTGGCCAAAATACGCACTTACATTTTCGGCCACCAGCAGCGAACAAAACATTACGAATCCACAACGAGATTAAAGATCTACTCAGTAGAGACGTACAAATCGATTGGAGTAACTCTGATTATCCAGAAATTAAATGTGCGTGTGATATACGGTGGACATTTTTGGAAAAGAGTAAAACATTTTCGAATGTGTGGCCAAAATACGGACTTACATTTTCGGCCACCAGCAACGAACAAAACATTGAGCATCCCCTACGAGTATAACAATCTCCTCGGGAATCATGTACAATTCGATTGGTATATATTTTATTATTCAGAAATTAAATTTGCGTGTGATATACTGTAGCATACATACACAGTCAACGCAACCAACGACTATAGAGTACAAACTAAAGCCAACATAACCAACAGAAATACATATTAAAGAAATACCAAAAGAGGTATTAGCTTACATTTCATTGGCACTTCCCAAAGTGTCCAAATAACCAAAAGTCGAACAGACAAACACACTCCACATAACAAGCGCCGTTTAATACTCTAAACGATACACATTGCTCTGTACGCAAGGTAAAGAACAGTTCTCACGCCAGTGAAACTGATTCGTCAGCATGGCACACGCAGACATGACGGCGACCGTCCATGGCTTTGAGTATGTTCTACTGCATACACACAGCGACACATACAATGTTGCATAGCCACAGAACGGTGATCGTCTCTGCTGACAGCGACCGTTCATAACTCCAAGAACGTCGCATACATACGACAATGTATACGGCATGATAGGCCATGAGCAGCGAGCGTTCCCTCTGCTGAGGGATACGCATATGATATTCGTTGGTCTGCCGCGACAACTCCATATAAATTATATAGGAATGGGAATATTAATGTAAGATACTATTGTATTTAGATTTAATATAAAAAGAACCAAAATATTCAATAAAGACACAGAAAGGTTTTGACGCTCAAGATAGCTCAACCAAAAGAATTCCAAATTGTATTTTAATTATTACACTACGGTGGACAGTTTTGGAAATGTGTAAATCATTTTCGTTTTTGTGGCCAAAATACGCACTTACATTTTTGGCCACCAGCAGCAAACGAAAGACTGTGCATCCACTCCGAGTAGAAGCATCTCCTCGAGAGACACGTACAAATCGTTTGGTGTATCCCGCGTTATCCAGAAGTTAAAGTTGCGCGAGCTATAGGGTGGATTTTTTTGGCAATGTGTAAACCATTTTCGTATGTGTGGGCAAAATTCGCACTTACAGTTTAGGGCACCAGCAGCAAACAACACATTGTGCATCCACTCCGAGTATAACGATCTCCTCGGGAATCATGTACAATTCGATTGGTATATATTTTATCATCCAGAAATTAAATTTGCGCGAGCTATAGGGTGGATTTTTTTGGAAATGTGTAAACCATTTTCGTATGTGTGGGCAAAATTCGCACTTACATTTTAGGGCACCAGCAGCGAACAAAACGTTGTGCATCCACAACGAGATTAAAGATCTACTCAGTAGAGACGTACAAATCGATTGGAGTAACTCTGATTATCCAGAAATTAAATGTGCGTGTGATATACGGTGGACATTTTTGGAAAAGAGTAAAACATTTTCGAATGTGTGGCCAAAATACGCACTTACATTTTCGGCCACCAGCAGCGAACAAAACATTACGAATCCACAACGAGATTAAAGATCTACTCAGTAGAGACGTACAAATCGATTGGAGTAACTCTGATTATCCAGAAATTAAATGTGCGTGTGATATACGGTGGACATTTTTGGAAAAGAGTAAAACATTTTCGAATGTGTGGCCAAAATACGCACTTACATTTTCGGCCACCAGCTGCGAACAAAACATTGTGCATCCACTCCGAGTATAACGATCTCCTCGAGAGACACGTACAACTCGATTGGTTTATCTCTGATTATCCAGAAATTAAATTTGCGTGTGATATACGGTGGACATTTTTGGAAAAGAGTAAAACATTTTCAAATGTGTGGCCAAAATACGCACTTACATTTTCGGCCACCAGCTGCGAACAAATCATTGTGCATCCCCTCCGAGTATAACGATCTCCTCGAGAGACACGTACAAATCGATTGGTGTATCCCGCGTTATCCAGAAGTTAAAGTTGCGCGAGCTATAGGGTGGATTTATTGGCAATGTGTAAACCATTTTCGTATGTGTGGGCAAAATTCGCACTTACATTTTAGGGCACCAGCAGCGAACAAAACATTTTGCATCCACTCCGAGTATAACGATCTCCTCGGGAGTCATGTACAAATCGATTGGTATATAGTTTACTATCCAGCATTTAAATTTGCACGAGCTATAGGGTGGATATTTTTTAAAAATTCAAAACATTTGCATGTGTGTTGCCAAAATACGCAATTATATTTTAGGCCACCAGCAGCGAACCAAATATTGTGCATCCACTGCGAGTAGAAGTATCTCCTTGAGAGACACGTACAACTCGATTGGTTTATCTCTGATTAGCCAGAAATAAATTTTCGCAAGCTATATGGTGGACATTTTTGAAAAACTGTAAAACATTTTCGAATGTGTGGCCAAAATACGCACTTACATTTTCGGCCACCAGCAGCGAACAAAACATTGTGCATCCACTCCGTGTATAACGATCTCCTCAGGAGACATGTACAAATCGATTGGTATGTATCTGATTAGCCAGAAATAAATTTTCGCGAGCTATATGGTAGACATTTTTGAAAAACTGTAAAATATTTTCGAATGTGTGGCCAAAATACGCACTTACATTTTCGGCCACCAGCAGCGAACAGAACATTACGAATCCACAACGAGATTAAAGATCCACTCAGGAGACACGTACAACTCGATTGGTTTATCTCTGATTATCCAGAAATTAAATTTGCGTGTGATATACGGTGGACATTTTTGGAAAAGAGTAAAACATTTTCAAATGTGTGACCAAAATACGCACTTACATTTTCGGCCACCAGCAGCGAACAAATTATTGCACATTCACAACGAGTTTAAAGATCTCCTCAGGAGACATATGCAAATCGATTGGTGTATATTTTATTATTCAGAAATTAAAGTTGCGTGAGCTATAAGGAGGACAGTTATGGAAATGTGTAAATCATTTTCGTTTTCCTGGCCAAAATACGCACTGACATTTTCGGTCACCAGCAGCGAACAAAACATTGTGCATCCACTCCGAGTATATTGATCTCGTCAGGAGACATGTACAAATCGATTGGTATATATCTGATTAGCCAGAAATAAATTTTCGCGAGCTCTATGGTGGACATTTTTGAAAAACTGTAAAACATTTTCGAATGTGTGGCCCAAATACGCACTTACATTTTCGGCCACCAGCAGCGAACAAAACATTGTGCATCCACTCCGTGTATAACGATCTCCTCAGGAGACATGTACAAATCGATTGGTATATATCTGATTAGCCAGAAATAAATTTTCGCGAGCTATATGGTGGACATTTTTGAAAAACTGTCAAATATTTTCGAATGTGTGGCCAAAATACGCACTTACATTTTCGGCCACCAGCAGCGAACAGAACATTACGAATCCACAACGAGATTAAAGATCCACTCAGAAGACACGTACAAATCGATTGGAGTAACTCTGATTATCCAGAAATTAAATGTGCGTGTGATATACGGTGGACATTTTTGGAAAAGGGTAAAACGTTTTCGAATGTGTGGCCAAAATACGCACTTACATTTTCGGCCACCAGCAACGAACCAAACATTGAGCATCGCCTACGAGTATAACAATCTCCACGGGAATCATGTAAAATTCGATTGGTATATATTTTATTATCCAGAAATAAAATTTGCGCGAGCTATAGAGTGGATATTTTTTAAAATGATGAAACCATTTTCGTATGTGTGGGCAAAATTCGTACTTACACTTTAGGGCACCAGCAGCGAACAAAACAGTGTGTATCCACTACGAGTAGAAGTGTCTTCTCGGGAGTCATGTACAACTCGATTGGTGCATCTCTCATTATCCAGAAATTAAATTTGCGCGAGCTATAGGGTGGACATTTTAGAAAAATTCAAAACATTTGCATATGTGTGACCAAAATACGCAATTACATTTGCGACCACCAGCAGCGAACAAAATATTGTGCATCCACTCCGAGTATAACGATCTCCTCAGGAGACATGTACAAATCGATTGGTATATATCTGATTAGCCAGAAATAAATTTTCGCGAGCTATATGGTGGACATTTTTGAAAAACTGTAAAACATACGCACTTACATTTTCGACCACCAGCAGCGAACAAAACATTACGAATCCACAACGAGATTAAAGATCTACTCAGGAGACACGTACAAATCGATTGGAGTAACTCTGATTATCCAGAAATTAAATGTGCGTGTGATATACGGTGGACATTTTTGGAAAAGAGTAAAACATTTTCGAATGTGTGGCCAAAATACGCACTTACATTTTCGGCCATCAGCAACGAACAAAACATTGAGCATCCCCTACGAGTATAACAATCTCCTCGGGAGACATGTACAAATCGATTGGTATATATCTGATTAGCCAGAAATAAATTTTCGCGAGCTATATGGTGGACATTTTTGAAAACTGTAAAACATTTTCGAATGTGTAGCCAAAATACGCACTTACATTTTCGGCCACCAGCAGCGAAAAAAACATTACGAATCCACAACGAGATTGAATATCTACTCAGGAGACACGTACAAATCGATTGGAGTGACTCTGATTATCCAGAAATTAAATGTGCGTGTGATATACGGTGGACATTTTTGGAAAAGAGTAAAACATTTTCGAATGTGTGGCCAAAATACGCACTTACATTTTCGGCCACCAGCAACGAACAAAACATTGTGCATCCACTCCGAGTATATTGATCTCGTCAGGAGACATGTACAAATCGATTGGTATATATCTGATTAGCCAGAAATAAATTTTCGCGAGCTCTATGGTGGACATTTTTGAAAAACTGTAAAACATTTTCGAATGTGTGGCCAAAATACGCACTTACATTTTCGGCCACCAGCAGCGAACAGAACATTACGAATCCACAACGAGATTAAAGATCCACTCAGGAGACACGTACAAATCGATTGGAGTAACTCTGATTATCCAGAAATTAAATGTGCGTGTGATATACGGTGGACATTTTTGGAAAAGGGTAAAACGTTTTCGAATGTGTGGCCAAAATACGCACTTACATTTTCGGCCACCAGCAACGAACAAAACATTGTGCATCCACTCCGAGTATATCGATCTCCTCAGGAGACATGTACAAATCGATTGGTATATATTTTATCATCCAGAAATTAAATTTGCGCGAGCTATAGGGTGGATTTTTTTGGAAATGTGTAAACCATTTTCGTATGTGTGGGCAAAATTCGCACTTACATTTTAGGGCACCAGCAGCGTACAAATCATTGTGTATCCAGTCCGAGTATAACGATCTCCTCGGGAGTCATGTACAAATCGATTGGTATATAGTTTAGTATCCAGCATTTAAATTCGCGCGAGCTATACGGTGGACATTTTTGGAAAAATTCAAAACATTTGCATGTGTGTTGCCAAAATACGCACTTACATTTTCAGCCACCAGCTGCGAACAAAACATTGTGCATCCACTCCGAGTATAACGATCTCGTCGAGACACACGTGCAACTCGATTGGTTTATCTCTGATTATCCAGAAATTTAATTTGAGTGTGATATACGGTGGACATTTTTGGAAAAGAGTAAAACATTTTCAAATGTGTGGCCAAAATACACACTTACATTTTCGGCCACCAGCAGCGAACAAATTATTGCACATCCACAACGAGTTTAAAGATCTCCTCAGGAGAAATGTGCAAATCGATTGGTGTATATTTTATTATTCAGAAATTAAATTTGCGTGAGCTATAAGGAGGACAGTTTTGGAAATGTGTAAACCATTTTCGTATGTGTGGGAAAAATTCGCACTTACATTTTAGGGCACCAGCAGCGAACAAAACATTGTGCATCCACTCCGAGTATAATGATCTCCTCGGGAGTCATGTACAAATCGATTGGTATATAGTTTACTATCCAGCATTTAAATTCGCGCGAGCTATAGGGTGGACATTTTTGGAAAAATTCGAAACATTTGCATGTGTGTTGTCAAAATACGCACTTACATTTTCGGCCACTAGCTGCGAACAAAACATTGTGCATCCACTCCGAGTATAACGATCTCCTCGAGAGACACGTACAACTCGATTGGTTTATCTCTGATTATCCAGAAATTAAATTTGCGTGTGATATACGGTGGACATTTTTGGAAAAGAGTAAAACATTTTCAAATGTGTCGCCAAAATACGCACTTACATTTTCGGCCACCAGCAGCGAACAAATTATTGCACATCCACGACGAGTTTAAAGATCTCCTCAGGAGAAATGTGCAAATCGATTGGTGTACATTTTATTATTCGGAAATTAAATTTGCGTGAGCTATAAGGAGGACAGTTTTGGAAATGTGTAAATCATTTTCGTTTTCCTAGCCAAAATACGCACTGACATTTTCGGTCACCAGCAGCGAACAAAACATTGTGCATCCACTCCGAGTATAACGATCTCCTCGAGAGACACGTACAAATCGATTGGTGTATCCCGCGTTGTCCAGAAGTTAAAGTTGCGTGAGCTATAGGGTGGACATTTTAGAAAAATTCAAAACATTTGCATATGTGTGACGAAAATACGCAATTACAGTTGCGACCACCAGCAGCGAACAAAACATTGTGCATCCACTCCAAGTATAACGATCTCCTCGGGAGTCATGTACAAATCGATTGGTATATAGTTTACTATCCAGCATTTAAATTTGCGCGAGCTATAGGGTGGACATTTTTGGAAAAATTCGAAACATTTGCATGTGTGTTGCGAAAATACGCACTTACATTTGCAGCCACCAGCTGCGAACAAAACATTGTGCACCCACTCCGAGTATAACGATCTCCTCGAGAGACACGTACAACTCGATTGGTTTATCTCTGATTATCCAGAAATTAAATTTGCGTGTGATATACGGTGGACATTTTTGGATAAGAGTAAAACATTTTCAAATGTGTGGCCAACATACGCACTTATATTTTCGGCCACCAGCTGCGAACAAATCATTGTGCATCCAATCCGAGTATAACGATCTCCTCGAGAGACGTACAAATCGATTGGTGTATCCCGCGTTATCCAGAAGTTAAAGTTGCGCGAGCTATAGCGTGGATTTTTTGGCAATGTGTAAACCATTTTCGTATGTGTGGGCAAAATTCGCACTTACATTTTAGGGCACCAGCAGCGAACAAAACATTTTGCATCCACTCCGAGTATAACGATCTCCTCGGGAGTCATGTACAAATCGATTGGTATATAGTTTACTATCCAGCATTTAAATTTGCACGAGCTATAGGGTGAACATTTTTTGAAAAATTCAAAACATTTGCATGTGTGTTGCCAAAATACGCAATTGTAGTTTAGGCCACCAGCAGCGAACCAAACATTGTGCATCCACTCCGAGTAGAAGTATCTCCTTGAGAGACACGTACAACTCGATTGGTTTATCTCTGATTATCCAGAAATTAAATTTGCGTGTGATATACGGTGGACATTTTTGGAAGAGAGTAAAACATTTTCAAATGTGTGACCAAAATACGCACTTACATTTTCGGCCACCAGCAGCGACAAATTGTTGCACATCCACAAAGAGTTTAAAGATCTCCTCAGGAGACATGTGCAAATCGATTGGTGTATATTTTATTATTCAGAAATTAAATTTGCGTGAGCTATAAGGAGGACAGTTTTGGAAATGTGTAAATCATTTTCGTTTTTCTGGCCAAAATACGCACTAACATTTTCGGTCACCAGCAGCGAACAAAACATTGTGCATCCACTCCGAGTATATCGATCTCCTCAGGAGACATGTACAAATCGATTAGCCAGAAATAAATTTTCGCGAGCTATATGGTGGACATTTTTGAAAAACTGTAAAATATTTTCGAATGTGTGGCCAAAATACGCACTTACATTTTCGGCCACCAGCAGCGAACAGAACATTACGAATCCACAACGAGATTAAAGATCCACTCAGCAGACACGTACAACTCGATTGGTTTATCTCTGATTATCCAGAAATTAAATTTGCGTGTGATATACGGTGGACATTTTTGGAAAAGAGTAAAACATTTTCAAACGTGTGACCAAAATACGCACTTACATTTTCGGCCACCAGCAGCGAACAAATTATTGCACATCCACAACGAGTTTAAAGATCTCCGCAGGAGACATGTGCAAATCGATTGGGTATATTTTATTATTCAGAAATTAAATTTGCGTTAGCTATAAGGAGGACAGTTATGGAAATGTGTAAATCATTTTCGTTTTCCTGGCCAAAATACGCACTGACATTTTCGGTCACCAGCAGCGAACAAAACATTGTGCAACCACTCCGAGTATATTGATCTCGTCAGGAGACATGTACAAATCGATTGGTATATATCTGATTAGCCAGAAATAAATTTTCGCGAGCTATATGGTGGACATTTTTGAAAAACTGTAAAACATTTTCGAATGTGTGGCCAAAATACGCACTTACCTTTTCGGCCACCAGCAACGAACAAAACATTGAGCATCCCCTGCGAGTATAACAATCTCCTCGGGAATCATGTACAATTTGATTGATATATATTTTATTATCCAGAAATCAAATTTTGCGCGAGCTATAGAGTGGATATTTTTTAAAATGATGAAACCATTTTCGTATGTGTGGGCTAAATTCGTACTTACACTTTAGGCCACCAGCAGCGAACAAAACAGTGTGTATCCACTACGAGTAGAAGTGTTTTCTCGGGAGACATGTACAACTCGATTGGTGCATCTCTCATTATCCAGAAATTAAATTTGGGCGTGCTATAGGGTGGACATTTTTGGAAAAATTCGAAACATTTGCATGTGTGTTGTCAAAATACGCACTTACATTTTCGGCCACCAGCTGCGAACAAAGCATTGTGCATCCACTACGATTATAACGATCTCCTCGAGAGATACGTACAAATCGATTGGTGTATCCTGCGTTATCCAGAAGTGAAAGTTGCGCGAGCTATAGGGTGGACTTTTTGGCAATGTGTAAACCATTTTCGAATGTGTGGGCAAAATTCGCACTTACATTTTAGGGCACCAGCAGCGAACAAAACATTGTGCATCCACTCCGAGTATAACGATCTCCTCGGGAGTGATGTACAAATCGATTGGTATACAGTTTATTATCTAGCATTTAAGTTTGCGCGTGCTATAGGGTGGGCATTTTTGGAAAAATTCAAAATATTTGCATGTGTGTTGCCAAAACACGCAATTATATTTTAGGCCACCAGCAGCGAACCAAATATTGTGCATCCACTCCGAGTAGAAGTATCTCCTTTAGAGACACGTACAACTCGATTGGTTTATCTCTGATTATCCAGAAAATAAATTTGCGTGTGATATACAGTGGACTTTTTTGGAAAAGAGTAAAACATTTTCAAATGTGAGACCAAAATACGCACTTACATTTTCGGCCACCAGCTGCGAACAAATTATTGCACATCCACAACGAGTTTAAAGATCTCCTCAGGAGACATGTGCAAATCGATTGGTGTATATTTTATTATTCAGAAATTAAACTTGCGTGAGCTATAAGGAGGACAGTTTTGGAAATGTGTAAATCATTTTCGTTTTCCTGGCCAAAATACGCACTGACATTTTCGGTCACCAGCAGCGAGCAAAACATTGTGCATCCACTCCGAGTATATCGATCTCCTCAGGAGACATGTACAAATCGATTGGTATATATCTGATTAGCCAGAAATAAATGTTCGCGAGCTATATGGTGGACATTTTTGAAAAACTGTAAAACATTTTCGAATGTGTGGCCAAAATACGCACTTACATTTTCGGCCACCAGCAGCGAACAAAATATTGTGCATCCACTCCGAGTATAAAGATCTCCTCAGGAGACATGTACAAATCGATTGGTATGTATCTGATTAGCCAGAAATAAATTTTCGCGAGCTATATGGTGAACATTTTTGAAAAACTGTAAAATATTTTCGAATGTGTGGCCAAAATACGCACTTACATTTTCGGCCACCAGCAGCGAACAGAACATTACGAATCCACAACGAGATTAAAGATCCACTCAGGACACACGTACAAATCGATTAGAGTAACTCTGATTATCCAGAAATTAAATGTGCGTGTGATATACGGAGGACATTTTTGGGAAAGGGTAAAACGTTTTCGAATGTGTGTCCAAAATACGCACTTAAATTTTCGGCCACCAGCAACGAACAAAACATTGAGCATCCCCTACGAGTATAACAATCTCCTCGGGAATCATGTACAATTCGATTGGTATATATTTTATTCGATTGGAAATAAAATTTGCGCGAGCTATAGAGTGGATATGTTTTAAAATGATGAAACCATTTTCGTATGTGTTGGCAAAATTCGTACTTACACTTTAGGGCACCAGCAACGAACAAAACAGTGTGTATCCACTACGAGTAGAAGTGTCTTCTCGGGAGTCATGTACAACTCGATTGGTGCATCTCTCGTTATCCAGAAATTAAATTTGCGCGAGCTATAGGGTGGACATTTTAGAAAAATTCAAAACATTTGCATATGTGTGACCAAAATACGCAATTACATTTGCGACCACCAGCAGCGAACAAAATATTGTGCATCCACTCCGAGTATAACGATCTCCTCAGGAGACATGTACAAATCGATTGGTATATATCTGATTAGCCAGAAATAAATTTTCGCGAGCTATATGGTGGACATTTTTGAAAAACTGTAAAACATACGCACTTACATTTTCGACCACCAGCAGCGAACAAAACATTACGAATCCACAACGAGATTAAAGATCTACTCAGGAGACACGTACAAATCGATTGGAGTAACTCTGATTATCCAGAAATTAAATGTGCGTGTGATATACGGTGGACATTTTTGGAAAAGGGTAAAACGTTTTCGAATGTGTAGCCAAAATACGCACTTACATTTTCGGCCACCAGCAACGAACAAAACATTGAGCATCCCCTACGAGTATAACAATCTCCTCGGGAATCATGTACAATTCGATTGGTATATATTTTATTCGATTGGAAATAAAATTTGCGCGAGCTATAGAGTGGATATTTTTTAAAATGATGAAACCATTTTTGTATGTGTGGGCAAAATTCGTACTTACACTTTAGGCCACCAGCAGCGAACAAAACAGTGTGTATCCACTACGAGTAGAAGTGTCTTCTCGGGAGTCATGTACAACTCGATTGGTGCATCTCTCATTATCCAGAAATTAAATTTTCGCGAGCTATAGGGTGGACATTTTAGAAAAATTCAAAACATTTGCATATGTGTGACCAAAATACGCAATTACATTTGTGACCACCAGCAGCGAACAAAATATTGTGCATCCACTCCGAGTATAACGATCTCCTCAGGAGACATGTACAAATCGATTGGTATATATCTGATTAGCCAGAAATAAATTTTCGCGAGCTATATGGTGGTCATTTTTGAAAAACTGTAAAACATTTTCGAATGTATGGCCAAAATACGCACTTACATTTTCGGCCACCAGCAGCGAACAAAACATTACGAATCCACAACGAGATTAAAGATCTACTCAGGAGACACGTACAAATCGATTGGAGTAATTCTGATTATCCAGAAATTAAATGTGCGTGTGATATACGGTGGACATTTTTGGAAAAGAGTAAAACATTTTCGAATGTGTGGCCAAAATACGCACTTACATTTTCGGCCACCAGCAACGAACAAAACATTGAGAATCCCCTACGAGTATAACAATCTCCTCGGGAGACATGTACAAATCGATTGGTATATATCTGATTAGCCAGAAATAAATTTTCGCGAGCTATATGGTGGACATTTTTGAAAACTGTAAAACATTTTCGAATGTGTGGCCAAAATACGCACTTACATTTTCGGCCACCAGCAGCGAAAAAAACATTACGAATCCACAACGAGATTGAAGATCTACTCAGGAGACACGTACAAATCGATTGGAGTAACTCTGATTATCCAGAAATTAAATGTGCGTGTGATATACGGTGGACATTTTTGGAAAAGAGTAAAACAATTACGAATGTGTGGCCAAAATACGCACTTACATTTTCGGCCACCACCAACGAACAAAACATTGTGCATCCACTCCGAGTATATCGATCTCGTCAGGAGACATGTACAAATCGATTGGTATATATCTGATTAGCCAGAAATAAATTTTCGCGAGCTATATGGTGGACATTTTTGAAAAACTGTAAAACATTTTCGAATGTGTGGCCAAAATACGCACTTACATTTTCGGCCACCAGCAGCGAACAAAACATTGTGCATCCACTCCGTGTATAACGATCCCGTGTATAACGAAATCGATTGGTATATATCTGATTAGCCAGAAATAAATTTTCGCGAGCTATATGGTGGACATTTTTGAAAAACTGTAAAATATTTTCGAATGTGTGGCCAAAATACGCACTTACATTTTCGGCCACCAGCAGCGAACAGAACATTACGAATCCACAACGAGATTAAAGATCCACTCAGGAGACACGTACAACTCGATTGGTTTATCTCTGATTATCCAGAAATTAAATTTGCGTGTGATATATGGTGGACATTTTTGGAAAAGAGTAAAACATTTTCAAACGTGTGACCAAAATACGCACTTACATTTTCGGCCACCAGCAGCGAACAAATTATTGCACATCCACAACGAGTTTAAAGATCTCCTCAGGAGACATGTGCAAATCGATTGGTGTATATTTTATTATTCAGAAATTAAATTTGCGTTAGCTATAAGGAGGACAGTTATGGAAATGTGTAAATCATTATCGTTTTCCTGGCCAAAATACGCACTGACATTTTCGGTCACCAGCAGCGAACAAAACATTGTGCATCCACTCCGAGTATATTGATCTCGTCAGGAGACATGTACAAATCGATTGGTATATAGCTGATTAGCCAGAAATAAATTTTCGCGAGCTATATGGTGGACATTTTTGAAAAACTGTAAAACATTTTCGAATGTGTGGCCAAAATACGCACTTACATTTTCGGCCACCAGCAGCGAACAAAACATTGTGCATCCACTCCGTGTATAACGATCTCCTCAGGAGACATGTACAAATCGATTGGTATATATCTGATTAGCCAGAAATAAATTTTCGCGAGCTATATGGTGGACATTTTTGAAAAACTGTAAAATATTTTCGAATGTGTGGCCAAAATACGCACTTACATTTTCGGCCACCAGCAGCGAACAGAACATTACGAATCCACAACGAGATTAAAGATCCACTCAGGAGACACGTACAAATCGATTAGAGTAACTCTGATTATCCAGAAATTAAATGTGCGTGTGATATACGGTGGACATTTTTGGAAAAGGGTAAAACGTTTTCGAATGTGTGGCCAAAATACGCACTTAAATTTTCGGCCACCAGCAACGAACAAAACATTGAGCATCCCCTACGAGTATAACAATCTCCTCGGGAATCATGTACAATTCGATTGGTATATATTTTATTCGATTGGAAATAAAATTTGCGCGAGCTATAGAGTGGATATTTTTTAAAATGATGAAACCATTTTCGTATGTGTTGGCAAAATTCGTACTTACACTTTAGGGCACCAGCAACGAACAAAACAGTGTGTATCCACTACGAGTAGAAGTGTCTTCTCGGGAGTCATGTACAACTCGATTGGTGCATCTCTCATTATCCAGAAATTAAATTTGCGCGAGCTATAGGGTGGACATTTTAGAAAAATTCAAAACATTTGCATATGTGTGACCAAAATACGCAATTACATTTGCGACCACCAGCAGCGAACAAAATATTGTGCATCCACTCCGAGTATAACGATCTCCTCAGGAGACATGTACAAATCGATTGGTATATATCTGATTAGCCAGAAATAAATTTTCGCGAGCTATATGGTGGACATTTTTGAAAAACTGTAAAACATACGCACTTACATTTTCGACCACCAGCAGCGAACAAAACATTACGAATCCACAACGAGATTAAAGATCTACTCAGGAGACACGTACAAATCGATTGGAGTAACTCTGATTATCCAGAAATTAAATGTGCGTGTGATATACGGTGGACATTTTTGGAAAAGGGTAAAACGTTTTCGAATGTGTAGCCAAAATACGCACTTACATTTTCGGCCACCAGCAACGAACAAAACATTGAGCATCCCCTACGAGTATAACAATCTCCTCGGGAATCATGTACAATTCGATTGGTATATATTTTATTCGATTGGAAATAAAATTTGCGCGAGCTATAGAGTGGATATTTTTTAAAATGATGAAACCATTTTTGTATGTGTGGGCAAAATTCGTACTTACACTTTAGGCCACCAGCAGCGAACAAACCAGTGTGTATCCACTACGAGTAGAAGTGTCTTCTCGGGAGTCATGTACAACTCGATTGGTGCATCTCTCATTATCCAGAAATTAAATTTTCGCGAGCTATAGGGTGGACATTTTAGAAAAATTCAAAACATTTGCATATGTGTGACCAAAATACGCAATTACATTTGTGACCACCAGCAGCGAACAAAATATTGTGCATCCACTCCGAGTATAACGATCTCCTCAGGAGACATGTACAAATCGATTGGTATATATCTGATTAGCCAGAAATAAATTTTCGCGAGCTATATGGTGGACATTTTTGAAAAACTGTAAAACATTTTCGAATGTATGGCCAAAATACGCACTTACATTTTCGGCCACCAGCAGCGAACAAAACATTACGAATCCACAACGAGATTAAAGATCTACTCAGGAGACACGGACAAATCGATTGGAGTAACTCTGATTATCCAGAAATTAAATGTGCGTGTGATATACGGTGGACATTTTTGGAAAAGAGTAAAACATTTTCGAATGTGTGGCCAAAATACGCACTTACATTTTCGGCCACCAGCAACGAACAAAACATTGAGAATCCCCTGCGAGTATAACAATCTCCTCGGGAGACATGTACAAATCGATTGGTATATATCTGATTAGCCAGAAATAAATTTTCGCGAGCTATATGGTGGACATTTTTGAAAACTGTAAAACATTTTCGAATGTGTGGCCAAAATACGCACTTACATTTTCGGCCACCAGCAGCGAAAAAAACATTACGAATCCACAACGAGATTGAAGATCTACTCAGGAGACACGTACAAATCGATTGGAGTAACTCTGATTATCCAGAAATTAAATGTGCGTGTGATATACGGTGGACATTTTTGGAAAAGAGTAAAACAATTACGAATGTGTGGCCAAAATAAGCACTTACATTTTCGGCCACCACCAACGAACAAAACATTGTGCATCCACTCCGAGTATAACGATCTCCTCAGGAGACATGTACAAATCGATTGGTATATATCTGATTAGGCAGAAATAAATTTTCGCGAGCTATATGGTGGACATTTTTGAAAAACTGTAAAATATTTGCGAATGTGTGGCCAAAATACGCACTTACATTTTCGGCCACCAGCAGCGAACAAACCATTACGAATCCACAACGAGATTAAAGATCTACTCAGGAGACACGTACAAATCGATTGGAGTAACTCTGATTATCCAGAAATTAAATGTGCGTGTGATATACGGTGGACATTTTTGGAAAAGAGTATAACGATCTCCTCGAGAGACACGTACAACTCGATTGGTTTATCTCTGATTATCCAGAAATTAAATTTGCGTGTGATATACGGTGGACATTTTTGGAAAAGAGTAAAATATTTTCAAATGTGTGGCCAAAATACGCACTTACATTTTCGGCCACCAGCAACGAACAAAACATTGCGCATCCCCTACGAGTATAACAATCTCCTCGGGAATCATGTACAATTCGATTGGTATATATTTTATTATCCAGAAATTAAATTTGCGCGAGCTATAGAGTGGATATTTTTGAAAATGTTGAAACCATTTTCGTATGTGTGGGCAAAATTCGTACTTACACTTTAGGCCACCAGCAGCGAACAAAACAGTGTGTATCCACTACGAGTAGAAGTGTCTTCTCGGGAGTCACGTACAAATCGATTGGTAGATATTTTATTATTCAGAAATTAAATTTGCGTGAGCTTTAGGGAGGACAGTTTTGGAAATGTGTAAATCATTTTCGTTTTTGTGGCCAAAATACGCACTTACATTTTTGGCCACCAGCAGCAAACCAAAGACTGTGCATCCACTCCGAGTAGAAGCATCTCCTCGAGAGACACGTACAAATCGATTGGTGTATCCCGCGTTATCCAGAAGTTAAAGTTGCGCGAGCTATAGGGTGGATTTTTTTTTGGCAATGTGTAAACCATTTTCTTTTGTGTGGGCAAAATTCGCACTTACATTTTAGGGCACCAGCAGCGAACAAAACATTGTGCATCCACTCCGAGTATAACGATCTCCTCGGGAGTCATGTACAAATCGATTGGTATATAGTTTACTATCCAGCATTTAAATTTGCGCGAGCTGTAGGGTGGACATTTTTGGAAAAATTCGAAACATTGGATGTGTGTTGTCAAAATACGCACTTACATTTTCGGCCACTAGCTGCGAACCAAACATTGTGCATCCACTCCGAGTATAACGATCTCCTCGGGAATCATGTACAACTCGATTGGTATATATCTTATTATCCAGAAATTAAATTTGCGCGAGCTATAGGGTGGATTTTTTTGGAAATGTGTAAACCATTTTCGTATGTGTGGGCAAAATTCGCACTTACATTTTCGGGCACCAGCAGCGAACAAAACATTGTGCATCCACTCCGAGTATAACGATCTCATCGGGAGTCATGTACAAATCGATTGGTATATAGTTTACTATCCAGTAGTTAAATTTGCGCGAGCTATGGGGTGGACATTTTTGGAAAAATTCGAAACATTTGCATATGTGTTGCCAAAATACGCACTTACATTTTCAGCCACCAGCTGCGAACAAAACATTGTGCATCCACTCCGAGTATAACGATCTCCTCGAGAGGCAGGTACAACTCGATTGGTTTATCTCTGATTATCCAGAAATTAAATTTGCCTGTGATACACGGTGGACATTTTTGGAAACGAGTAAAACATTTTCAAATGTGTGGCCAAAATACGCACTTACATTTTCGGCCACCATCAGCGAACAAATTATTGCACATCCACAACGAGTTTAAACATCTACTCAGGAGAAATGTGCAAATCGATTGGTGTATATTTTATTATTCAGAAATTAAATTTGCGTGAGCTATAATGAGGACAGTTTTGGAAATGTGTAAATCATTTTCGTTTTTGTGGCCAAAATTCGCACTTACATTTTTGGCCACCAGCAGCAAACCAAAGACTGTGCATCCACTCCGAGTAGAAGCATCTCCTCGAGAGACACGTACAAATCGATTGGTGTATCCCGCGTTATCCAGAAGTTAAAGTTGCGCGAGCTATAGGGTGGATTTTTTTTGGCAATGTGTAAACCATTTTCGTATGTGTGGGCAAAATTCGCACTTACATTTTAGGGCACCAGCAGCGAACAAAACATTCTGCATCCACTCCGAGTATAACGATCTCCTCGGGAGTCATGTACAAATCGATTGGTATATAGTTTACTATCCAGCATTTAAATTTGCGCGAGCTATAGGGTGGACATTTTTGGAAAAATTCGAAACATTTGCATGTGTGTTGTCAAAATACGCACTTACATTTTCGGCCACTAGCTGCGAACAAAACATTGTGCATCCACTCCGAGTATAACGATCTCCTCGAGAAACACGTACAAATCGATTGGTTTATCTCTGATTATCCAGAAATTAAATTTGCGTGTGATATACGGTGGACATTTTTGGAAAAGAGTAAAACATTTTCAAATGTTTGGCCAAAATACGCACTTACATTTTCGGCCACCAGCTGCGAACAGAACATTGTGCATCCACTCCGAGTATAACGATATCCTCGGGAATCATGTACAATTCGATTGGTATATATTTTATTATCCAGAAATTAAATCTGCGCGAGCTAAAGCGTGGATTTTTTTGGAAATGTGTAAACCATTTTCGTATGTGTGGGCAAAATTCGCACTTACATTTTAGGGCACCAGCAGCAAACAAAACATTGTGCATCCACTCCGAGTATAACGATCTCCTCGGGAGTCATGTACAAATCGATTGGTATACAGTTTATTATCTAGCATTTAATTTTGCGCGAGCTATAGGGTGGACATTTGTGGAAACATTCAAAACATTTGCATGCGTGTTGCCAAAATACGCAATTATATTTTAGGCCACCAGCAGCGAACCAAATATTGTGCATCCACTGCGAGTAGAAGACACCTTGAGAGACACGTACAACTCGATTGGTTTATCTCTGATTATCCAGAAATAAATTTTCGCGAGCTATATGGTGGTCATTTTTGAAAAACTGTAAAACATTTTCGAATGTGTGGGCAAAATTCGCACTTACATTTTCGGCCACCAGCAGCGAACAAAACATTACGAATCCACAACGAGATTAAAGGTCTACTCAGGAGACACGTACAAATCGATTGGAGTAACTCTAATTATCCAGAAATTAAATGTGCGTGTGATATACGGTGGACATTTTTGGAAAAGAGTAAAACATTTTCGAATGTGTGGCCAAAATACGCACTTACATTTTCGGCCACCAGCAACGAACAAAACATTGAGCATCCCCTACGAGTATAACAATCTCCTCGGGAATCATGTACAATTCGATTGGTATATATTTTATTCGATTGGAAATAAAATTTGCGCGAGCTATAGAGTGGATATTTTTTAAAATGTTGAAACCATTTTCGTATGTGTGGGCAAAATTCGTACTTACACTTTAGGCCACCAGCAGCGAACAAACCAGTGTGTATCCACTACGAGTAGAAGTGTGTTCTCGGGAGTCACGTACAAATCAATTGGTATATATTTTATTATTCAGAAATTAAATTTGCACGAGTTATAGGGTGGATTTTTTTGGAAATGTGTAAACCATTTTCGTATGTGTGGGCAAAATTGGCACTTACATTTTAGGGCACCAGCAGCAAACAAAACATTGTGCATCCACTCCGAGTATAACGATCTCCTCGGGAGTCATGTACAACTCGATTGGTATATAGTTTACTATCCAGCATTTAAATTTGCGCGAGCTATAGGGTGGACATTTTTAGAAAAATTCGAAACATTTGCATGTGTGTTGCCAAAATACGCAATTATATTTTAGGCCACCAGCAGCGAACCAAATATTGTGCATCCACTCCGAGTAGAAATATCTCCTTGAGAGACACGTACAACTCGATTGGCTTATCTCTGATTATCCAGAAATTAAATTTGCGTGTGATAAACGGTGGACATTTTTGGAAAAGAGTAAAACATTTTCAAATGTGTGACCAAAATACGCACTTACATTTTCGGCCACCAGCAGCGAACAAATTATTGCACATCCACAACGAGTTTAAAGATCTCCTCAGGAGACATGTGGAAATCGATTGGTGTATATTTTATTATTCAGAAATTAAATTTGCGTGAGCTATAAGGAGGGCAGTTTTGGAAATGTGTAAATCATTTTCGTTTTCCTGGCCAAAATACGCACTGACATTTTCGGTCACCAGCAGCGAACAAAACATTGTACATCCACTCCGAGTATATCGATCTCCTCACGAGACATGAACAAATCGATTGGTATGTATATGATCAGCCAGAAATAAGTTTTCGCGAGCTATATGGTGGACATTTTTGAAAAAATGTAAAACATTTTCGAATGTGTGGCCAAAATACGCACTTACATTTTCGGCCACCAGCAGCGAACAGAACATTACGAATCCACAACGAGATTAAAGCTCTACTCAGGAGACACCTACAAATCGATTGGACTTACTCTGATTCTCCAGAAATTAAATGTGCGTGTGATATACGGTGGACATTTTTGGAAAAGGGTAAAACGTTTTCGAATGTGTGGCCAAAATACGCACTTACATTTTCGGCCACCAGCAACGAACAAAACATTGAGCATCCCCTACGAGTATAACAATCTCCTCGGGAATCATGTACAATTCGATTGATATATATTTTATTATCCAGAAATTAAATTTGCGCGAGCTATAGGGTGGACATTTTAGAAAAATTCAAAACATTTGCATATGTTTGCATATGTGTGACCAAAATACGCAATTACATTTGCGACCACCAGCAGCGAACAAAACATTACGAATCCACAACGAGATTAAAGATCTACTCAGCAGACACGTACAAATCGATTGGAGTAACTCTGATTATCCAGAAATTAAATGTGCGTGTGATATATGGTGGATATTTTTGGAAAAGAGTAAAACATTTTCCAATGTGTGGCCAAAATACGCACATACATTTTCGGCCACCACCAACGAACAAAACATTCACCATCCCCTACGAGTATAACAATCTCCTCGGGAGACATGTACAAATCGATTGGGATATAGTTTACTATCCAGCATATAAATTTGCGCGAGCTATAGGGTGGACATTTTTGGAAAAATTCGAAACATTTGCATGTGTGTTGCCAAAATACGCACTTACATTTTCAGCCACCAGCTGCGAACAAAACATTGTGCATCCACTCCGAGTATAACGATCTCCTCGAGAGCGTGGATTTTTTTGGAAATGTGTAAACCATTTTCGTATGTGTGGGCAAAATTCGCACTTACATTTTAGGGCACCAGCAGCGAACAAAACATTGTGCATCCACTCCGAGTATAACGATCTCCTCGGGAGTCATGTACAAATCGATTGGTATATAGTTTACTGTCCAGCATTTAAATTTGCGCGAGCTATAGGGTGGACATTTTTGGAAAAATTCGAAACATTTGCATGTGTGTTGCCAAAATACGCACTTACATTTTCAGCCACCAGCTGCGAACAAAACATTGTGCATCCACTCCGAGTATAACGATCTCCTCGAGAGACACGTACAACTCGATTGGTTAACTCTGATTATCCAGAAATTAAATTTGCGTCTGATATACGGTGGACATTTTTGGAAAAGAGTAAAACATTTTCAAATGTGTGGCCAAAATACGCACTTACATTTTCGGCCACCAGCAGCGAACAAAACATTACGAATCCACTACGAGATTAAAGATCTACTCAGGAGACACGTACAAATCGATTGGAGTAACTCTGATTATCCAGAAATTAAATGTGCGTGTGATATACGGTGAACATTTTTCGAAAAGGGTAAAACATTTTCAAATGTGTGGCCAAAATACGCACTTACATTTTCAGCCACCAGCAGCGAACAAAACATTACGAATCCACTATGAGATTAAAGATCTACTCAGGAGACACGTACAACTCGATTGGTTTATCTCTGATTATCCAGAAATTAAATTTGCGTGTGATATACGGTGGACATTTTTGGAAAAGAGTCAAACATTTTCAAATGTGTGGCCAAAATACGCACTTACATTTTCAGCCACCAGCAGCGAACAAATTATTGCACATCCACAACGAGTTTAAAGATCTCCTCAGGAGCAATGTGCAAATCGATTGGTGTATATTTTATTATTCGTTTTCCTCGCCAAAATACGCACTGACATTTTCGGTCACCAGCAGCGAACAAAACATTGTGCATCCACTCCGAGTATAACGATCTCGTCGAGAGACACGTACAAATCGATTGGTGTATCCCGCCTTATCCAGAAGTTAAAGTTGCGCGAGCTATAGGGTGGAATTTTTGGCAATGTGTAAACCATTTTCGTATGTGGGGGCAAAATTCGCACTTACATTTTAGGGCACCAGAAGCGAACAAAACATTTTGCATCCACTCCGAGTATAACGATCTCCTCGGGAGTCATGTACAAATCGATTGGTATATAGTTTACTATCCAGCATTTAAATTTGCACGACATTTTTTGAAAAATTCAAAACATTTGCATGTGTGTTGCCAAAATACGCAATTATATTTTAGGCCACCAGCAGCGAACCAAATATTGTGCATCCACTCCGAGTAGAAGTATCTCCTTGAGAGACACGTACAACTCGATTGGTATATATTCTAATATCCAGAAATTAAATTTGCGCGAGCTATAGGGTGGACTTTTTTGGAAATGTGTAAACCATTTTCGTATGTGTCGGCAAAATTCGCACTGATATTTTAGGGCACTAGCAGCGAACAAAACATTGTGCATCCACTCCGAGTATAACGGTCTCCTCGGGATTCATGTACAAATCGATTGGTATATAGTTTACTATTCAGCAGTTAAATTTGCGCGAGCTATAGGGTGGACATTTTTAGAAAAATTCGAAACATTTGCATGTGTTTTGCCGAAATACGCACTTACATTTTCAGCCACCAGCTGCGAACAAAACATTGTGCATCCACTCCGAGTATAACGATCTCCTCGGGAATCATGTACAACTCGATTGGTATACATTTTATTATCCAGAAATTAAATTTGCGCGAGCTATAGGGTGGATTTTTGTGGAAATGTGTAAACCATTTTCGTATGTGTGGGCAAAATTCGCACTTACATTTTAGGGCACCAGCAGCGAACAAAACATTGTGCATCCACTCCGAGTATAACGATCTCCTCGGGAGTCATGTACAAATAGATTGGTGTATAGTTTACTATCCAGCAGTTAAATTTGCGCGAGCTATAGGGTGGACATTTTTGGAAAAATTCGAAACATTTGCATGTGTGTTGCCAAAATACGCTCTTACATTTTCAGCCACCAGCTGCGAACAAAGCATTGTGCATCCACTCCGAGTATAACGATCTCCTCGAGAGACACGTACAACTCGATTGGTTTATCTCTGATTATCCAGAAATTAAATTTGCGTGTGATATACGGTGGAAATTTTTCGAAAGTAAAACATTTTCGCATGTGTGGCCAAAATACGCACTTACATTTTCGGCCACCAGCAGCGCACAAAACATTACGAATCCACAGCGAGACTAAAGATCTACTCAGGAGACACGTACAAATCGATTGGAGTAACTCCGATTATCCAGAAATTAAATGTGCGTGTGATATACGGTGGAAATTTTTCGAAAGTAAAACATTTTCGCATGTGTGGCCAAAATACGCACTTACATTTTCGGCCACCAACAACGAACAAAGCATTGAGCATCCCCTACGAGTATAACAATCTCCTCGGGAATCATGTACAATTCGATTGGTATATATTTTATTATCCAGAAATTAACTTTGCGCGAGCTATAGAGTGGATATTTTTGAAAATGTTGAAAACATTTTCGTATGTGTGGGCAAAATTCGTACTTACACTTTAGCCACCAACAGCGAACAAAACAGTGTGTATCCACTACGAGTAGAAGTTTCTTCTCGGGAGTCACATACAAATCGATTTGTATATATTTTATTATTCAGAAATTAAATTTGCGTGAGCTTTAAGGAGGACAGTTTTGGAAATGTGTAAATCATTTTCGTTTTTGAGGCCAAAATACGCACTTACATTTTTGGCCACCAGCAGCAAACCAAAGACTGTGCATCCACTCCGAGTAGAAGCATCTCCTCGAGAGACATGTACAAATCGATTGGTGTATCCCGCGTTATCCAGAAGTTAAAGTTGCGCGAGCTATAGGGTGGATTTTTTTGGCAATGTGTAAAACATTTTCGTATGTGAGGGCAAAATTCGCACTTACATTTTAGGGCACCAGCAGCGAACAAAACATTTTGCATTCACTACGAGTATAACGATCTCCTCGGGAGTCATATACAAATCGATTGGTATATAGTTTACTATCCACCATTTAAATTTGCGCGAGCTATAGGGTGGACATTTTTGGAAAAATTCGAAACATTTGCATGTGTGTTGTCAAAATACGCACTTACATTTTCGGCCTCCAGCTGCGAACAAAACATTGTGCATCCACTCCGAGTATAACGATCTCCTCGGGAATCATGTACAATTCGATTGGTATATATTTTAATATCCAGAAATTAAATTTGCGCGAGCTATAGGGTGGATTTTTTTGGAAATGTGTAAACCATTTTCGTATGTGTGGGCAAAATTCGCACTGATATTTTAGGGCACCAGCAGCGAACAAAACATTGTGCATCCACTCCGAGTATAACGATCTCCTCGAGAGACACGTACAAATCGATTGGTGTCTCCCGCGTTATCCAGAAGTTAAAGTTGCGCAAGCTATAGGGTGGATTTTTTTGGCAATGTGTAAACCATTTTCGTATGTGTGGGCAAAATTCGCACTTACATTTTAGGGCACCAGCAGCGAACAAAACATTCTGCATCCACTCCGAGTATAACGATCTCCTCGGGAGTCATGTACAAATCGATTGGTATATAGTTTACTATCCAGCAGTTAAATTTGCGCGAGCTATAGGGTGGACATTTTTTGAAAAATTCAAAACATTTGCATGTGTGTTGCCAAAATACGCAATTATATTTTAGGCCACCAGCAGCGAACCAAATATTGTGCATCCACTCCGAGTAGAAGTATATCCTTGAGAGACACGTACAACTCGATTGGTTTATCTCTGATTATCCAGAAAATAAATTTGCGTGTGATATACGGTGGACATTTTTGGAAAAGAGTAAAACATTTTCAAATGTGTGACCAAAATACGCACTTACATTTTCGGCCACCAGCAGCGAACATATTATTGCAGATCCACAACTAGTTTAAGGATCTCCTCAGGAGACATGTGCAAATCGATTGGTGTATATTTTATTATTCAGAAATTAAATTTGCGTGAGCTATTAGGAGGGCAGTTTTGGAAATGTGTAAATCATTTTCGTTTTTCTGGCCAAAATACGCACTAACATTTTCGGTCACCAGCAGCGAACAAAACATTGTGCATCCACTCCGAGTATATCGATCTCCTCAGGAGACATGTACAAATCGATTGGTTTATATGTGATTAGCCAGAAATATATTTTCGCGAGCTATATGGTGGATATTTTTGAAAAACTGTAAATCATTTTCGAATGTGTGGCCAAAATACGCACTTATATTTTCGGCCACCAGCAGCGCACAAAACATTACGAATCCACAGCGAGACTAAAAATCTACTCAGGAGACACGTACAAATCGATTGGAGTAACTCCGATTATCCAGAAATTAAATGTGCGTGTGATATACGGTGGAAATTTTTGGAAAGTAAAACATTTTCGCATGTGTGGCCAAAATACGCACTTACATTTTCGGCCACCAACAACGAACAAAACATTGAGCATCCCCTACGAGTATAAAAATCTCCTCGGGAATCATTTACAATTCGATTGGTATATATTTTATTATCCAGAAATTAAATTTGCGCGAGCTATAGAGTGGAAATTTTTGAAAATGTTGAAACCATTTTCGTATGTGTGGGCAAAATTCGTACTTACACTTTAGGCCACCAACAGCGAACAAAACAGTGTGTATCCACTACGAGTAGAAGTTTCTTCTCGGGAGTCACATACAAATCGATTTGTATATATTTTATTATTCAGAAATTAAATTTGCGTGAGCTTTAAGGAGGACAGTTTTGGAAATGCGTAAATCGTTTTCGTTTTTGAGGCCAAAATACGCACTTACATTTTTGGCCACCAGCAGCAAACTAAAGACTGTGCATCCACTCCGAGTAGAAGCATCTCCTCGAGAGACATGAACAAATCGATTGGTTTATCCCGCGTTATCCAGAAGTTAAAGTTGCGCGAGCTATAGGGTGGATTTTTTTGGCAATGTGTTAACCATTTTCGTATGTGTGGGCAAAATTCGCACTTACATTTTAGGGCACCAGCAGCGAACAAAACATTTTGCATTCACTACGAGCATAACGATCTCCTCGGGAGTCATATACAAATCGATTGGTATATAGTTTACTATCCAGCATTTAAATTTGCGCGAGCTATAGGGTGGACATTTTTGGAAAAATTCGAAACATTTGCATGTGTGTTGTCAAAATACGCACTTACATTTTAGGGCACCAGCAGCGAACAAAATATTCTGCATCCACTCCGAGTATAACGATCTCCTCGGGAGTCATGTACAAATCGATTGGTATATAGTTTACTATCCAGCATTTAAATCTTCGCGAGCTATAGGGTGGAAATTTTTTGAAAAATTCAAAACATTTGCATGTGTGTTGCCAAAATACGCAATTATATTTTAGGCCACCAGCAGCGAACCAAATATTGTGCATCCACTCCGAGTAGAAGTATATCCTTGAGAGACACGTACAACTCGATTGGTTTATCTCTGATTATCCAGAAAATAAATTTGCGTGTGATATACGGTGGACATTTTTGGAAAAGAGTAAAACATTTTCAAATGTGTGACCAAAATACGCACTTACATTTTCGGCCACCAGCAGCGAACATATTATTGCAGATCCACAACGAGTTTAAAGATCTCCTCAGTAGACATGTGCAAATCGATTGGTGTATATTTTATTATTCAGAAATTAAATTTGCGTGAGCTATAAGGAGGGCAGTTTTGGAAATGTGTAAATCATTTTCGTTTTTCTGGCCAAAATACGCACTAACATTTTCGGTCACCAGCAGCGAACAAAACATTGTGCATCCACTCCGAGTATATCGATTTCCTCAGGAGACATGTACAAATCGATTGGTATATATCTGATTAGCCAGAAATAAATTTTCGCGAGCTATATGGTGGACATTTTTGAAAAACTGTAAAACATTTTCCAATGGGTTGCCAAAATACGCACTTACATTTTCGGCCACCAGCAGCGAACAAAACATTGTGCATCCACTCCGAGTATAACGATGTCCTCAGGAGACATGTACAAATCGATTGGTATATATCTGATTAGCCAGAAATAAATTTTCGCGAGCTAGTGGACATTTTTGAAAAACTGTAAAATATTTTCGAATGTGCGGCCAAAATACGCACTTAAATTTTCGGCCACCAGCAGCGAACAGAACATTGCGAATCCACAACGAGATTAAAGATCGACTCAGGAGACACGTACAAATCGATTGGAGTAACTCTGATTATCCAGAAATTAAATGTGCGTGTGCTTCACGGTGGACATTTTTGGAAAAGAGTAAAACGTTTTCGAATGTGTGGCCAAAATACGCACTTACATTTTCGGCCACCAGCCGCGAACAAAACATTGTGCATCCACTCCGAGTATAACGATCTCCTCGGGAATCATGTACAATTCGATTGATATATATTTTATTATCCAGAAATTAAATTTGCGCGAGCTATAGGGTGGATTTTTTTGGAAATGTGTAAACCATTTTCATATGTGTGGGCAAAATTCCCATTTACATTTTAGGGCACCAGCAGCGAACAAAACATTGTGCATGCACTCCGAGTATAACGATCTCTTCGGGAGTCATGTACAAATCGATCGGTATATAGTTTATTATCCAGCATTTAAATTTGCACGAGCTATATTGTGGACATTTTTGGAAAAATTCAAAACATTTGCATGTGTATTGCCAAAATACGCAATTATATTTTAGGCCACCAGCAGCGAACCAAATATTGTACATCCACTCCGAGTAGAAGTATCTCCTTGAGAGACACGTACAACTCGATTGGTTTATCTCTGATTATCCAGAAATAAAATTTGCGTGTGATATACGGTGGACATTTTTGGAAAAAAGTAAAACATTTTCAAATGTGTGGCCAAGATACGCACTTACATTTTCGGCCACCAGCAGCGAACAAAACATTACGAATCCACTACGAGATTAAAGATCTACTCAGGAGACACGTACAAATCGATTGGATTAACTCTGATTATCCAGAAATTAAATGTGCGTGTGATATACGGTGGACATTTTTCGAAAAGGGTAAAACATTTTCGAATGTGTGGCCAAAATACGCACTTACATTTTCGGCCACCAGCAACGAACAAAACATTGAGCATCCCCTACGAGTATAACAGTCTCCTCGAGAATCATGTACAATTCGACTGGTATATATTTTATTATCCAGAAATTAAATTTGCGCGAGCTATAGAGTGGATATTTTTGAAAATGTTGAAACCATTTTCGTATGTGTGGGCTAAATTCGTACTTATACTTTAGGCCACCAGCAGCGAACAAAACAGTGTGTATCCACTACAAGTAGAAGTGTCTTCTCGGGAGTCACGTACTGAAAATGCGTTTTTTAAAATGATGAAACCATTTTCGTATGTGTGGGCAAAATTTGTACTTACACTTTAGGCCACCAGCAGCGTACAAAACAGTGTGTATCCACTACGAGTAGAAGTGTCTTCTCAGGAGTCATGTACAACTCGATTGGTGCATCTCTCATTATCCAGAAAATTTGCGCGAGCTATAGGGTGGGCATTTTAGGAAAAATTCAAAACATTTGCATATGTGTGACCAAAATACGCAATTACATTTTCGACCACCAGCAGCGAACAAAACATTGTGCATCCACTATGAGTATAACGATCTCCTCAGGAGAGATGTACAAATCGATTGGTATATATCTGATTATCCAGAAATAAATTTTCGCGAGCTATATGGTGGACATTTTTGAAAAACTGTAAAACATTTTCGAATGTGTGGCCAAAATACGCACTTACATTTTCGGCCACCAGCAGCGAACAAAACATTACGAATCCACAACGAGATTAAATATCTACTCAGGAGACACGTACAAATCGATTGGAGTAACTCTGATTATCCAGAAATTAAATGTGCGTGTGATATACGGTGGACATTTTTGGAAAAGAGTAAAACATTTTCGAATGTGTGGCCAAAATACGCACTTACATTTTCAGCCACCAGCAACGAACAAAACATTGTGCATCCACTCCGAGTATAACGATCTCCTCGAGAGACACGTACAACTCGATTGGTTTAACTCTGATTATCCAGAAATTAAATTTGCGTGTGATATACGGTGGAAATTTTTGGAAAAGAGTAAAACATTTTCGAATGTGTGGCCAAAATACGCACTTGCATTTTCAGCCACCAGCAACGAACAAAACATTGTGCATCCACTATGAGTATAACGATCTCCTCAGGAGAGATGTACAAATCGATTGGTATATATCTGATTATCCAGAAATAAATTTTCGCGAGCTATAGGGTGGATTTTTTGGCAATGTGTAAACCATTTTCGTATATGTGGGCAAAATTCGCACTTACATTTTAGGGCACCAACAGCGAACAAAACATTTTGCATCCACTACTAGTATAACGATCTCCTCGGGAGTCATCTACAAATCGATTGGTATATAGTTTACTATACAGCATTTAAATTTGCGCGAGCTATAGGGTGGACATTTTTGGAAAAATTCGAAACATTTCCATGTGTGTTTTCAAAATACGCACTTACATTTTCTGCCACCAGCTGCGAACAAAACATTGTGCATCCACTCCGAGTATAACGATCTCCTCGGGAATCATGCACAATTCGATTGGTATATATTTTATCATCCAGAAATTAAATTTGCGCGAGCTATAGGGTGGATTTTTTGGAAATATGTAAACCATTTTCGCATGTGTGGGCAAAATTCGCAGTTACATTTTAGGGCACCAGCAGCGAACAAAACATTCTGCATCCACTCCGAGTATAACGATCTCCTCGGGAGTCATGTACAAATCGATTGGTATATAGTTTACTATCCAGCATTTAAATTTGCGCGAGCTATAGGGTGGACATTTTTGGAAAAATCCGAAACATTTGCATGTGTGTTGCCAAAATACGCAATTATATTTTAGGCCACCAGCTGCGAACAAAACATTGTGCATCCACTCCGAGTATAACGATCTCGTCGAGAGACACGTACAAATCGATTGGTGTATCCCGCGTTATCCAGAAGTTAAAGTTGCGCGAGCTATAGGGTGGAATTTTTGGCAATGTGTAAAACATTTTCGTATGTGGGGGCAAAATTCGTACTTACATTTTAGGGCACCAGCAGCGAACAAAACATTTTGCATCCACTCCGAGTATAACGATCTCCTCGGGAGTCATGTACAAATCGATTGGTATATAGTTTACTATCCAGCATTTAAGTTTGCGCGAGCTATAGGGTGGACATTTTTTGAAAAATTTAAAACATTTGCATGTGTGTTGCCAAAATACGCAATTATATTTTAGGCCACCAGCAGCGAACCAAATATTGTGCATCCACTCCGAGTAGAAGTATCTCCTTGAGAGACACGTACAACTCGATTGGTTTATCTCTGATTATCCAGAAATTAAATTTGCGTGTGATATACGGTGGACATTTGTGGAAAAGAGTAAAACATTTTCAAATGTGTGACCAAAATACGCACTGACATTTTCGGCCACCAGCAGCGAACAAATTATTGCACATCCACAATGAGTTTAAAGATATCCTCAGGAGACATGTGCAAATCGATTGGTGTATATTTGATTATTCAGAAATTAAATTTGCGTGAGCTATAAGGAGGACAGTTTTGGAAATGTGTAATCATTTTCGTTTTCCTGGCCAAAATACGCACTGACATTTTCGTTCACCAGCAGCGAACAAACCATTACGAATCCACAACGAGATTAAATATCTACTCAGGAGACACGTACAAATCGATTGGAGTAACTCTGATTATCCAGAATTTAAATGTGCGTGTGATATACGGTGGACATTTTTGGAAAAGAGTAAAACATTTTCGAATGTGTGGCCAAAATACGCACTTACATTTTGGGGCACCAGCAGCGAACAAAACATTGTGTATCCACTCCGAGTATAACGATCTCGTCGGGAGTCATGTACAAATCGATTGGTATATAGTTTACTATCCAGCATTTAAATTTGCGCGAGCTATAGGGTGGACATTTTTGGAAAAATTCGAAACATTTGCATGTGTGTTGCCAGAATACGCACTTACATTTTCAGCCACCAGCTGCGAACAAAACATTGTGCATCCACTCCGAGTATAACGATCTCCTCGAGAGACATGTACAACTCGATTGGTTTATCTCTGATTATCCAGAAATTAAATTTGCGTGTGATATACGGTGGACATTTTTGGAAAAGAGTAAAGCCTTTTCAAATGTGTGGCCAAAATACGCACTTACATTTTCGGCCACCAGCAGCGAACAAATTATTGCACATCCTCAACGAGTTTAAAAATCTCCTCAGGAGAAATGTGCAAATCGATTGGTGTATATTTTATTATTCAGAAATTAAATTTGTGTGAGCTATAAGGAGGACAGTTTTGGAAATGTGTAAACCATTTTCGTATGTGTGGCCAAAATTCGCACTCACATTTTAGGGCACCAGCAGCGAACAAAACATTGTGCATCCACTCCGAGTATAACGATCTCCTCGGGAGTCATGTACAAGTCGATTGGTATATAGTTTACTATCCAGCATTTAAATTCGCGCGAGCTATAGGGTGGACATTTTTGGAAAATTTCGAAACATTTGCATGTGTGTTGTCAAAATACGCACTTACATTTTCGGCCACTATCTGCGAACAAAACATTGTGCATCCACTCCGAGTATAACGATCTCCTCGAGAGACACGTACAACTCGATTGGTTTATCTCTGATTATCCAGAAATTAAATTTGCGTGTGATATACGGTGGACATTTTTGGAAAAGAGTAAAACATTTTCAAATGTGTGGCCAAAATACGGACTTACATTTTCGGCCACCAGCAGCGAACAAATTATTGCACATATACGACGAGTTTAAAGATCTCCTCAGGAGAAATGTACAAATCGATTGGTGTATATTTTATTATTCAGAAATTAAATTTGCGTGAGCTATAAGGAGGACAGTTTTGGAAATGTGTAAATCATTTTCGTATTCCTAGCCAAAATACGCACTGACATTTTCGGTCACCAGCAGCGAACAAAACATTGTGCATCCACTCCGAGTATAACGATCTCCTCGAGACACACGTACAAATCGATTGCTGTATCCCGCGTTATCCAGAAGTTAAAGTTGCGCGCGCTATAGGGTGGATTTTTTGGCAATGTGTAAACCATTTTCGTATGTGTGGGCAAAATTCGCACTTACATTTTAGGGCACCAGCAGCGAACAAAACATTTTTGGCAAAGGGTAAAACGTTTTCGAATGTGTGGCCAAAATACGCACTTACATTTTCGGCCACCAGCAACGAACAAAACATTGAGCATCATCTACGAGTATAACAATCTCCTCAGGAATCATGTACAATTCGATTGATATATATTTTATTATCCAGAAATCAAATTTGCGCGAGCTATAGAGTGTATATTTTTTAAAATGATGAAACCATTTTCGTATGTGTGGGCAAAATTCGTACTTACAATTTAGGCCACCAGCAGCGAACAAAACAGTGTGTATCCACTACGAGTAGAAGTGTCTTCTCGGGAGTCATGTACAACTCGATTGGTGCATCTCTCATTATACAGAAATTAAATCTGCGCGAGCTATAGGGTGGACATTTTAGAAAAATTCAAAACATTTGCATATGTGTGAACAAAATACGCAATTATATTTGCGACCACCAGCAGCGAACAAAATATTGTGCATCCACTCCGAGTAGAAGTATATCCTTGAGAGACACGTACAACTCGATTGGTTTATCTCTGATTATCCCGAAAATAAATTTGCGTGTGATATACGGTGGACATTTTTGGAAAAGAGTAAAACATTTTCAAATGTGTGACCAAAATACGCACTTACATTTTCGGCCACCAGCAGCGAACATATTATTGCAGATCCACAACTAGTTTAAGGATCTCCTCAGGAGACATGTGCAAATCGATTGGTGTATATTTTATTATTCAGAAATTAAATTTGCGTGAGCTATTAGGAGGGCAGTTTTGGAAATGTGTAAATCATTTTCGTTTTTCTGGCCAAAATACGCACTAACATTTTCGGTCACCAGCAGCGAACAAAACATTGTGCATCCACTCCGAGTATATCGATCTCCTCAGGAGACATGTACAAATCGATTGGTTTATATGTGATTAGCCAGAAATATATTTTCGCGAGCTATATGGTGGACATTTTTGAAAAACTGTAAATCATTTTCGAATGTGTGGCCAAAATACGCACTTATATTTTCGGCCACCAGCAGCGCACAAAACATTACGAATCCACAGCGAGACTAAAAAGCTACTCAGGAGACACGTACAAATCGATTGGAGTAACTCCGATTATCCAGAAATTAAATGTGCGTGTGATATACGGTGGAAATTTTTGGAAAGTAAAACATTTTCGCATGTGTGGCCAAAATACGCACTTACATTTTCGGCCACCAACAACACACAAAACATTGAGCATCCCCTACGAGTATAAAAATCTCCTCGGGAATCATTTACAATTCGATTGGTATATATTTTATTATCCAGAAATTAAATTTGCGCGAGCTATAGAGTGGATATTTTTGAAAATGTTGAAACCATTTTCGTATGTGTGGGCAAAATTCGTACTTACACTTTAGGCCACCAACAGCGAACAAAACAGTGTGTATCCACTACGAGTAGAAGTTTCTTCTCGGGAGTCACATACAAATCGATTTGTATATATTTTATTATTCAGAAATTAAATTTGCGTGAGCTTTAAGGAGGACAGTTTTGGAAATGCGTAAATCGTTTTCGTTTTTGAGGCCAAAATACGCACTTACATTTTTGGCCACCAGCAGCAAACTAAAGACTGTGCATCCACTCCGAGTAGAAGCATCTCCTCGAGAGGCATGAACAAATCGATTGGTGTATCCCGCGTTATCCAGAAGTTAAAGTTGCGCGAGCTATAGGGTGGATTTTTTGGCAATGTGTTAACCATTTTCGTATGTGTGGGCAAAATTCGCACTTACATTTTAGGGCACCAGCAGCGAACAAAACATTTTGCATTCACTACGAGCATAACGATCTCCTCGGGAGTCATATACAAATCGATTGGTATATAGTTTACTATCCAGCATTTAAATTTGCGCGAGCTATAGGGTGGACATTTTTGGAAAAATTCGAAACATTTGCATGTGTGTTGTCAAAATACGCACTTACATTTTAGGGCACCAGCAGCGAACAAAATATTCTGCATCCACTCCGAGTATAACGATCTCCTCGGGAGTCATGTACAAATCGATTGGTATATAGTTTACTATCCAGCATTTAAATCTTCGCGAGCTATAGGGTGGAAATTTTTTGAAAAATTCAAAACATTTGCATGTGTGTTGCCAAAATACGCAATTATATTTTAGGCCACCAGCAGCGAACCAAATATTGTGCATCCACTCCGAGTAGAAGTATATCCGTGAGAGACACGTACAACTCGATTGGTTTATCTCTGATTATCCAGAAAATAAATTTGCGTGTGATATACGGTGGACATTTTTGGAAATGAGTAAAACATTTTCAAATGTGTGACCAAAATACGCACTTACATTTTCGGCCACCAGCAGCGAACATATTATTGCAGATCCACAACGAGTTTAAAGATCTCCTCAGTAGACATGTGCAAATCGATTGGTGTATATTTTATTATTCAGAAATTAAATTTGCGTGAGCTATAAGGAGGGCAGTTTTGGAAATGTGTAAATCATTTTCGTTTTTCTGGCCAAAATACGCACTAACATTTTCGGTCACCAGCAGCGAACAAAACATTGTGCATCCACTCCGAGTATATCGATTTCCTCAGGAGACATGTACAAATCGATTGGTATATATCTGATTAGCCAGAAATAAATTTTCGCGAGCTATATGGTGGACATTTTTGAAAAACTGTAAAACATTTTCCAATGGGTTGCCAAAATACGCACTTACATTTTCGGCCACCAGCAGCGAACAAAACATTGTGCATCCACTCCGAGTATAACGATGTCCTCAGGAGACATGTACAAATCGATTGGTATATATCTGATTAGCCAGAAATAAATTTTCGCGAGCTAGTGGACATTTTTGAAAAACTGTAAAATATTTTCGAATGTGCGGCCAAAATACGCACTTAAATTTTCGGCCACCAGCAGCGAACAGAACATTGCGAATCCACAACGAGATTAAAGATCGACTCAGGAGACACGTACAAATCGATTGGAGTAACTCTGATTATCCAGAAATTAAATGTGCGTGTGCTTCACGGTGGACATTTTTGGAAAAGAGTAAAACGTTTTCGAATGTGTGGCCAAAATACGCACTTACATTTTCGGCCACCAGCCGCGAACAAAACATTGTGCATCCACTCCGAGTATAACGATCTCCTCGGGAATCATGTACAATTCGATTGGTATATATTTTATTATCCAGAAATTAAATTTGCGCGAGCTATAGGGTGGATTTTTTTGGAAATGTGTAAACCATTTTCATATGTGTGGGCAAAATTCGCATTTACATTTTAGGGCACCAGCAGCGAACAAAACATTGTGCATGCACTCCGAGTATAACGATCTCTTCGGGAGTCATGTACAAATCGATCGGTATATAGTTTATTATCCAGCATTTAAATTTGCACGAGCTATATTGTGGACATTTTTGGAAAAATTCAAAACATTTGCATGTGTATTGCCAAAATACGCAATTATATTTTAGGCCACCAGCAGCGAACCAAATATTGTACATCCACTCCGAGTAGAAGTATCTCCTTGAGAGACACGTACAACTCGATTGGTTTATCTCTGATTATCCAGAAATAAAATTTGCGTGTGATATACGGTGGACATTTTTGGAAAAAAGTAAAACATTTTCAAATGTGTGGCCAAGATACGCACTTACATTTTCGGCCACCAGCAGCGAACAAAACATTACGAATCCACTACGAGATTAAAGATCTACTCAGGAGACACGTACAAATCGATTGGATTAACTCTGATTATCCAGAAATTAAATGTGCGTGTGATATACGGTGGACATTTTTCGAAAAGGGTAAAACATTTTCGAATGTGTGGCCAAAATACGCACTTACATTTTCGGCCACCAGTAACGAACAAAACATTGAGCATCCCCTACGAGTATAACAGTCTCCTCGAGAATCATGTACAATTCGACTGGTATATATTTTATTATCCAGAAATTAAATTTGCGCGAGCTATAGAGTGGATATTTTTGAAAATGTTGAAACCATTTTCGTATGTGTGGGCTAAATTCGTACTTATACTTTAGGCCACCAGCAGCGAACAAAACAGTGTGTATCCACTACGAGTAGAAGTGTCTTCTCGGGAGTCACGTACTGAAAATGCGTTTTTTAAAATGATGAAACCATTTTCGTATGTGTGGGCAAAATTAGTACTTACACTTTAGGCCACCAGCAGCGTACAAAACAGTGTGTATCCACTACGAGTAGAAGTGTCTTCTCAGGAGTCATGTACAACTCGATTGGTGCATCTCTCATTATCCAGAAAATTTGCGCGAGCTATAGGGTGGGCATTTTAGGAAAAATTCAAAACATTTGCATATGTGTGACCAAAATACGCAATTACATTTTCGACCACCAGCAGCGAACAAAACATTGTGCATCCACTATGAGTATAACGATCTCCTCAGGAGAGATGTACAAATCGATTGGTATATATCTGATTATCCAGAAATAAATTTTCGCGAGCTATATGGTGGACATTTTTGAAAAACTGTAAAACATTTTCGAATGTGTGGCCAAAATACGCACTTACATTTTCGGCCACCAGCAGCGAACAAAACATTACGAATCCACAACGAGATTAAATATCTACTCAGGAGACACGTACAAATCGATTGGAGTAACTCTGATTATCCAGAAATTAAATGTGCGTGTGATATACGGTGGACATTTTTGGAAAAGAGTAAAACATTTTCGAATGTGTGGCCAAAATACGCACTTACATTTTCAGCCACCAGCAACGATCAAAACATTGTGCATCCACGCCGAGTATAACGATCTCCTCGAGAGACACGTACAACTCGATTGGTTTAACTCTGATTATCCAGAAATTAAATTTGCGTGTGATATACGGTGGAAATTTTTGGAAAAGAGTAAAACATTTTCGAATGTGTGGCCAAAATACGCACTTACATTTTCAGCCACCAGCAACGAACAAAACATTGTGCCTCCACTCCGAGTATAACGATCTCCTCGAGAGACACGTACAACTCGATTGGTTTATCTCTGATTATCCAGAAATTAAAGTTGCGCGAGCTATAGGGTGGATTTTTTGGCAATGTGTAAACCATTTTCGTATATGTGGGCAAAATTCGCACTTACATTTTAGGGCACCAACAGCGAACAAAACATTTTGCATCCACTACTAGTATAACGATCTCCTCGGGAGTCATCTACAAATCGATTGGTATATAGTTTACTATACAGCATTTAAATTTGCGCGAGCTATAGGGTGGACATTTTTGGAAAAATTCGAAACATTTCCATGTGTGTTTTCAAAATACGCACTTACATTTTCTGCCACCAGCTGCGAACAAAACATTGTGCATCCACTCCGAGTATAACGATCTCCTCGGGAATCATGCACAATTCGATTGGTATATATTTTATCATCCAGAAATTAAATTTGCGCGAGCTATAGGGTGGATTTTTTGGAAATATGTAAACCATTTTCGCATGTGTGGGCAAAATTCGCAGTTACATTTTAGGGCACCAGCAGCGAACAAACCATTCTGCATCCACTCCGAGTATAACGATCTCCTCGGGAGTCATGTACAAATCGATTGGTATATAGTTTACTATCCAGCATTTAAATTTGCGCGAGCTATAGGGTGGACATTTTTGGAAAAATCCGAAACATTTGCATGTGTGTTGCCAAAATACGCAATTATATTTTAGGCCACCAGCTGCGAACAAAACATTGTGCATCCACTCCGAGTATAACGATCTCGTCGAGAGACACGTACAAATCGATTGGTGTATCCCGCGTTATCCAGAAGTTAAAGTTGCGCGAGCTATAGGGTGGAATTTTTGGCAATGTGTAAAACATTTTCGTATGTGGGGGCAAAATTCGTACTTACATTTTAGGGCACCAGCAGCGAACAAAACATTTTGCATCCACTCCGAGTATAACGATCTCCTCGGGAGTCATGTACAAATCGATTGGTATATAGTTTACTATCCAGCATTTAAGTTTGCGCGAGCTATAGGGTGGACATTTTTTGAAAAATTTAAAACATTTGCATGTGTGTTGCCAAAATACGCAATTATATTTTAGGCCACCAGCAGCGAACCAAATATTGTGCATCCACTCCGAGTAGAAGTATCTCCTTGAGAGACACGTACAACTCGATTGGTTTATCTCTGATTATCCAGAAATTAAATTTGCGTGTGATATACGGTGGACATTTGTGGAAAAGAGTAAAACATTTTCAAATGTGTGACCAAAATACGCACTGACATTTTCGGCCACCAGCAGCGAACAAATTATTGCACATCCACAATGAGTTTAAAGATATCCTCAGGAGACATGTGCAAATCGATTGGTGTATATTTGATTATTCAGAAATTAAATTTGCGTGAGCTATAAGGAGGACAGTTTTGGAAATGTGTAATCATTTTCGTTTTCCTGGCCAAAATACGCACTGACATTTTCGTTCACCAGCAGCGAACAAACCATTACGAATCCACAACGAGATTAAATATCTACTCAGGAGACACGTACAAATCGATTGGAGTAACTCTGATTATCCAGAAATTAAATGTGCGTGTGATATACGGTGGACATTTTTGGAAAAGAGTAAAACATTTTCGAATGTGTGGCCAAAATACGCACTTACATTTTGGGGCACCAGCAGCGAACAAAACATTGTGTATCCACTCCGAGTATAACGATCTCGTCGGGAGTCATGTACAAATCGATTGGTATATAGTTTACTATCCAGCATTTAAATTTGCGCGAGCTATAGGGTGGACATTTTTGGAAAAATTCGAAACATTTGCATGTGTGTTGCCAGAATACGCACTTACATTTTCAGCCACCAGCTGCGAACAAAACATTGTGCATCCACTCCGAGTATAACGATCTCCTCGAGAGACATGTACAACTCGATTGGTTTATCTCTGATTATCCAGAAATTAAATTTGCGTGTGATATACGGTGGACATTTTTGGAAAAGAGTAAAGCCTTTTCAAATGTGTGGCCAAAATACGCACTTACATTTTCGGCCACCAGCAGCGAACAAATTATTGCACATCCTCAACGAGTTTAAAAATCTCCTCAGGAGAAATGTGCAAATCGATTGGTGTATATTTTATTATTCAGAAATTAAATTTGTGTGAGCTATAAGGAGGACAGTTTTGGAAATGTGTAAACCATTTTCGTATGTGTGGCCAAAATTCGCACTCACATTTTAGGGCACCAGCAGCGAACAAAACATTGTGCATCCACTCCGAGTATAACGATCTCCTCGGGAGTCATGTACAAGTCGATTGGTATATAGTTTACTATCCAGCATTTAAATTCGCGCGAGCTATAGGGTGGACATTTTTGGAAAATTTCGAAACATTTGCATGTGTGTTGTCAAAATACGCACTTACATTTTCGGCCACTATCTGCGAACAAAACATTGTGCATCCACTCCGAGTATAACGATCTCCTCGAGAGACACGTACAACTCGATTGGTTTATCTCTGATTATCCAGAAATTAAATTTGCGTGTGATATACGGTGGACATTTTTGGAAAAGAGTAAAACATTTTCAAATGTGTGGCCAAAATACGGACTTACATTTTCGGCCACCAGCAGCGAACAAATTATTGCACATATACGACGAGTTTAAAGATCTCCTCAGGAGAAATGTACAAATCGATTGGTGTATATTTTATTATTCAGAAATTAAATTTGCGTGAGCTATAAGGAGGACAGTTTTGGAAATGTGTAAATCATTTTCGTATTCCTAGCCAAAATACGCACTGACATTTTCGGTCACCAGCAGCGAACAAAACATTGTGCATCCACTCCGAGTATAACGATCTCCTCGAGACACACGTACAAATCGATTGGTATATAGTTTACTATCCAGCATTTAAATTTGCGCGAGCTATAGGGTGGACATTTTTGGAAAAATTCGAAACATTTGCATGTGTGTTGCCAGAATACGCACTTAAATTTTCAGCCACCAGCTGCGAACAAAACATTGTGCATCCACTCCGAGTATAACGATCTCCTCGGGAGACATGTACAACTCGATTGGTTTATCTCTGATTATCCAGAAATTAAATTTGTGTGTGATATACAGTGTACATTTTTGGAAAAGGGTAAAGCCTTTTCATATGTGTGGCCAAAATACGCACTTACATTTTCGGCCACCAGCAGCGAACAAATTATTGCACATCCTCAACGAGTTTAAAAATCTCCTCAGGAGAAATGTGCAAATCGATTGGTGTATATTTTATTATTCAGAAATTAAATTTGTGTGAGCTATAAGGAGGACAGTTTTGGAAATGTGTAAACCATTTTCGTATGTGTGGCCAAAATTCGCACTCACATTTTAGGGCACCAGCAGCGAACAAAACATTGTGCATCCACTCCGAGTATAACAATCTCCTCGGGAGTCATGTACAAATCGATTGGTATATAGTTTACTATCCAGCATTTAAATTCGCGCGAGCTATAGGGTGGACATTTTTGGAAAATTTCGAAACATTTGCATGTGTGTTGTCAAAATACGCACTTACATTTTCGGCAACTATCTGCGAACAAAACATTGTGCATCCACTCCGAGTATAACGATCTCCTCGAGAGACACGTACAACTCGATTGGTTTATCTCTGATTATCCAGAAATTAAATTTGCGTGTGATATACGGTGGACATTTTTGGAAAAGAGTAAAACATTTTCAAATGTGTGGCCAAAATACGGACTTACATTTTCGGCCACCAGCAGCGAACAAATTATTGCACATATACGGCGAGTTTAAAGATCTCCTCAGGAGAAATGTACAAATCGATTGGTGTATATTTTATTATTCAGAAATTAAATTTGCGTGAGCTATAAGGAGGACAGTTTTGGAAATGTGTAAATCATTTTCGTATTCCTAGCCAAAATACGCACTGACACTTTAGGCCACCAGCAGCGAACAAAACAGTGTGTATCCACTACGAGTAGAAGTGTCTTCTCGGGAGTCATGTACAACTCGATTGGTGCATCTCTCATTATCCAGAAATTAAATCTGCGCGAGCTATCGGGTGGACATTTTAGAAAAATTCAAAACATTTGCATATGTGTGACCAAAATACGCAATTACATTTGCGACCACCAGCAGCGACCAAAATATTGTGCATCCACTCCGAGTATAACGATCTCCTCAGGAGACATGTACAAATCGATTGGTATATATCTGATTAGCCAGAAATAAATTTTCGCGAGCTATATGGTGGACATTTTTGAAAAACTGTAAAACATTTTCGAATGTATGGCCAAAATACGCACTTACATTTTCGGCCACCAGCAGCGAACAAAACATTACGAATCCACAACGAGATTAAAGATCTACTCAGGAGACACGTACAAATCGATTGGAGTAACTCTGATTATCCAGAAATTAAATGTGCGTGTTATATACGGTGGACATTATTGGAAAAGAGTAAAACATTTTCGAATGTGTGGCCAAAATACGCACTTACATTTTCGGCCACCAGCAACGAACAAAACATTGAGCATCCCCTACGAGTATAACAATCTCCTCGGGAGACATGTACAAATCGATTGGTATATATCTGATTAGCCAGAAATAAATTTTCGCGAGCTATATGGTGGACATTTTTGAAAACTGTAAAACATTTTCGAATGTGTGGCGAAAATACGCACTTACATTTTCGGCCACCAGCAGCGAAAAAAACATTACGAATCCACAACGAGATTGAAGATCTACTCAGGAGACACGTACAAATCGATTGGAGTAACTCTGATTATCCAGAAATTAAATGTGCGTGTGATATACGGTGGACATTTTTGGAAAAGAGTAAAACATTTTCGAATGTGTGGCCAAAATACGCATCTACATTTTCGGCCACCAGCAACGAACAAAACATTGTGCATCCACTCCGAGTATAACGATCTCCTCAGGAGACATGTACAAATCGATTGGTATATATCTGATTAGCCAGAAATAAATTTTCGCGAGCTATATGGTGGACATTTTTGAAAAACTGTAAAATATTTGCGAATGTGTGGCCAAAATACGCACTTACATTTTCGGCCACCAACAGCGAACAAACCATTACGAATCCACAACGAGATTAAAGATCTACTCAGGAGACACGTACACAACGCTTGGAGTAACTCTGATTATCCAGAAATTAAATGTGCGTGTGATATACGGTGGACATTTTTGGGAAAGAGTATAACGATCTCCTCGGGAATCATGTACAATTCGATTGGTATATATTTTATCATCCAGAAATTAAATTTGCGCGAGCTATAGGGTGGATTTTTTTGGAAATGTGTAAACCATTTTCGTATGTGTGGGCAAAATTCGCACTTACATTTTGGGGCACCAGCAGCGAACAAAACATTGTGTATCCACTCCGAGTATAACGATCTCCTCGGGAGTCATGTACAAATCGATTGGTATATAGTTTACTAACCAGCATTTAAATTTGCGCGAGCTATAGGGTGGACATTTTTGGAAAAATTCGAAACATTTGCATGTGTGTTGCCAAAATACGCAATGACATTTTCGGCCACCAGCAACGAACAAAACATTGAGCATCATCTACGAGTATAACAATCTCCTCAGGAATCATGTACAATTCGATTGATATATATTTTATTATCCAGAAATCAAATTTGCGCGAACTATAGAGTGGATATTTTTTAAAATGATGAAACCATTTTCGTATGTGTGAACAAAATTCGTACTTACACTGTAGGCCACCAGCAGCGAACAAAACAGTGTGTATTCACTACGAGTAGAAGTGTCTTCTCGGGAGTCATGTACAGCTCGATTGGTGCATTTCTCATTATCCAGAAATTAAATTTGCGCGAGCTATAGGGGGGACATTTTAGAAAAATTCAAAACATTTGCATATGTGTGACCAAAATACGCAATTACATTTGCGACCACCAGCAGCGAACAAAATATTGTGCATCCACTCCGAGTATAACGATCTAATCAGCAGACATGTACAAATCGATTGGTATATATCTGATTAGCCAGAAATAAATTTTCGCGAGCTATATGGTGGACATTTTTGAAAAACTGTAAAACATTTTCGAATGTATGGCCAAAATACGCACTTACATTTTCGGCCACCAGCAGCGAACAAAACATTGAGCATCCCCTACGAGTATAACAATCTCCTCGGGAGACATGTACAAATCGATTGGTATATATCTGATTAGCCAGAAATAAATTTTCGCGAGCTATATGGTGGACATTTTTGAAAACTGTAAAACATTTTCGAATGTGTGGCCAAAATACGCACTTACATTTTCGGCCACCAGCAGCGAAAAAAACATTACGAATCCACAACGAGATTGAAGATCTACTCAGAAGACACGTACAAATCGATTGGAGTAACTCTGATTATCCAGAAATTAAATGTGCGTGTGATATACGGTGGACATTTTTGGAAAAGAGTAAAACATTTTCGAATGTGTGGCCAAAATACGCACTTACATTTTCGGCCACCAGCAACGAACAAAACATTGTGCATCCACTCCGAGTATAACGATCTCCTCAGGAGACATGTACAAATCGATTGGTATATATCTGAGTAGGCAGAAATAAATTTTCGCGAGCTATATGGTGGACATTTTTGAAAAACTGTAAAATATTTGCGAATGTGTGGCCAAAATACGCACTTACATTTTCGGCCACCAACAGCGAACAAACCATTACGAGATTACAGATCTACTCAGGAGACACGTACAAATCGATTGGAGTAACTCTGATTATCCAGAAATTAAATGTGCGTGTGATATACGGTGGACATTTTTGGAATAGCGATCTCCTCGGGAATCATGTACAATTCGATTGGTATATATTTTATCATCCAGAAATTAAATTTGCGCGAGCTATAGGGTGGACATTTTTGGAAAAATTCGAAACATTTGCATGTGTGTTGCCAAAATACGCACTTACATTTTCAGCCACCAGCTGCGAACAAAACATTGTGCATCCACTCCGAGTATAACGATCTCCTCGAGAGACACGTACAACTCGATTGGTTTATCTCTGATTATCTAGAAATTAAATTTGCGTGTGATATACGGTGGACATTTTTGGAAAAGAGTAAAACATTTTCAAATGTGTGGCCAAAATACGCACTTACATTTTCGGCCACCAGCAACGAACAAAACATTGAGCATCCCCTACGAGTATAACAATCTCCTCGGGAATCATGTACAATTCGATTGGAATATATTTTATTATCCAGAAATTAAATTTGCGCGAGCTATAGAGTGGATATTTTTGAAAATGTTGAAACCATTTTCGTATGTGTGGGCAAAATTCGTACTTACACTTTAGGCCACCAGCAGCGAACAAAACAGTGTGTATCCACTACGAGTAGAAGTGTCTTCTCGGGAGTCACGTACAAATCGATTGGTATATATTTTATTATTCAGAAATTAAATTTGCGTGAGCTTTAAGGAGGACAGTTTTGGAAATGTGTAAATCATTTTCGTTTTTGTGGCCAAAATACGCACTTACATTTTTGGCCACCAGCAGCAAACCAAAGACTGTGCATCCACTCCGAGTAGAAGCATCTCCTCGGGAGTCATGTACAAATCGATTGGTGTATCCCGCGTTATCCAGAAGTTAAAGTTGCGCGAGCTATAGGGTGGATTTTTTTTGCCAATGTGTAAACCATTTTCGTATGTGTGGGCAAAATTCGCACTTACATTTTAGGGCACCAGCAGCGAACAAAACATTGTGCATCCACTCCGAGTATAACGACCTCCTCGGGAGTCATGTACAAATCGATTGGTATATAGTTTACTATCCAGCATTTAAATTTGCGCGAGCTATAGGGTGGACATTTTTGGAAAAATTCGAAACATTTGCGTGTGTGTTGTCAAAATACGCACTTACATTTTCGGCCACTAGCTGCGAACCAAACATTGTGCATCCACTCCGAGTATAACGATCTCCTCGGGAATCATGTACAACTCGATTGGTAAATATTTTATTATCCAGAAATTAAATTTGCGCGAGCTATAGGGTGGATTTTTTTGGAAATGTGTAAACCATTTTCGTATGTGTGAGCAAAATTCGCACTTACATTTTAGGGCACCAGCAGCGAACAAAACATTGTGCATCCACTCCGAGTATAGCGATCTCATCGGGAGTCATGTACAAATCGATTGGTATATAGTTTACTATCCAGTAGTTAAATTTGCGCGAGCTATAGGGTGGACATTTTTGGAAAAATTCGAAACATTTGCATGTGTGTTGCCAAAATACGCACTTACATTTTCAGCCACCAGCTGCGAACAAAACATTGTGCATCCACTCCGAGTAGAACGATCTCCTCGAGAGACACGTACAACTCGATTGGGTTACCTCTGATTATCCAGAAATTAAATTTGCCTGTGATACACGGTGGACATTTTTGGAAAAGAGTAAAACATTTTCAAATGTGTGGCCAAAATACGCACTGACATTTTCGGCCACCAGCAGCGAACAAATTATGGCACATCCACAACGAGTTTAAAGATCTACTCAGGAGAAATGTGCAAATCGATTGGTGTATATTTTATTATTCAGAAATTAAATTTGCGTGAGCTATAAGGAGGACAGTTTTGGAAATGTGTAAACCATTTTCGTATGTGTGGGCAAAATTCGCACTTACATTTTAGGGCACCAGCAGCGAACAAAACATTGTGCATCCACTCCGAGTATAACGATCTCCTCGGGAGTCATGTACAAATCGATTGGTATATAGTTTACTATCCAGCATTTAAATTTGCGCGAGCTTTAGGGTGGACATTTTTGGAAAAATTCGAAACATTTGCATGTGTGTTGTCAAAATACGCACTTACATTTTCGGCCACTAGCTGCGAACAAAACATTGTGCATCCACTCCGAGTATAACGATCTCCTCGGGAATCATGTACAATTCGATTGGTATATATTTTATTATCCAGAAATTAAATTTTGCGCGAGCTATAGGGTGGATTTTTTTGGAAATGTGTAAACCATTTTCGTATGTGTCGGCAAAATTCGCACTTACGTTTTAGGGCACCAGCAGCGAACAAAACATTGTGCATCCACTCCGAGTATAACGATCTCCTCGGGAATCATGTACAATTCGATTGGTATATATTTTATTATCCAGAAATTAAATTTGCGCGAGCTATAGGGTGGATTTTTTTGGAAATGTGTAAACCATTTTCGTATGTGTGGGCAAAATTCGCACTTACATTTTAGGGCACCAGCAGCAAACAAAACATTGTGCATCCACTACGAGTATAACGATCTCCTCGGGAGTCATGTACAAATCGATTGGTGTACAGTTTATTATCTAGCATTTAATTTTGCGCGAGCTATAGGGTGGACATTTTTGGAAACATTCAAAACATTTGCATGCGTGTTGCCAAAATACGCAATTATGTTTTAGGCCACCAGCAGCGAACCAAATATTGTGCATCCACTGCGAGTAGAAGTATCTCCTTGAGAGACACGTACAACTCGATTGGTTTATCTCTGATTATCCAGAAATTAAATTTGCATGTGATGTACGGTGGACATTTTTGGAAAAGAGAAAAACATTTTCAAATGTGTGACCAAAATACGCACTTACATATTCGGCCACCAGCAGTGAACAAATTATTGCACATCCACAACGAGTTTAAAGATCTCCTCAGGAGACATGTGCAAATCGATTGGTGTATATTTGATTATTCAGAAATTAAATTTGCGTGAGCTATAAGGAGGACAGTTTTGGAAATGTGTAAATCAGTTTCGTTTTCCTGGCCAAAATACGCACTTACATTTTCAGCTGCCAGCAGCGAACAAAACATTGTGCATCCACTCCGAGTATAACGATCTCCTCAGGAGACATGTACAAATCGATTGGTATATATCTGATTAGCCAGAAATAAATTTTCGCGAGCTATATGGTGGTCATTTTTGAAAAACTGTAAAACATTTTCGAATGTGTGGCCAAAATACGCACTTACATTTTCGGCCACCAGCAGCGAACAAAACATTACGAATCCACAACGAGATTAAGGATCTACTCAGGAGACACGTACAAATCGATTGGAGTAACTCTAATTATCCAGAAATTAAATGTGCGTGTGATATACGGTGGACATTTTTGGAAAAGAGTAAAACATTTTCGAATGTGTGGCCAAAATACGCACTTACATTTTCGGCCACCAGCAACGAACAAAACATTGAGCATCCCCTACGAGTATAACAATCTCCTCGGGAATCATGTACAATTCGATTGGTATATATTTTATTATTCAGAAGTTAAATTTGCGCGAGTTATAGGGTGGAATTTTTGGAAATGTGTAAACCATTTTCGTATGTGTGGGCAAAATTGGCACTTACAATTTAGGGCACCAGCAGCAAACAAAACATTGTGCATCCACTCCGAGTATAACAATCTCCTCGGGAGTCATGTACAAATCGATTGGTATATAGCTTACTATCCACCATTTAAATTTGCGCGAGCTATAGGGTGGACATTTTTGGAAAAATACGAATCATTTGCATGTGTGTTGCCAAAATACGCACTTACATTTTAAGCCACCAGCAGCGAACAAATTATTGCACATCCACAACGAGTTTAAAGATCTCCTCAGGAGAAATGTGCAAATCTATTGGTGTATATTTTATTAGACAGAAATTGAATTTGCGTGAGCTATAAGGAGGACAGTTTTGGAAATGTGTAAATCATTTTCGTTTTCCTGGCCAAAATACGCACTGACATTTTTGGTCACCAGCAGCGAACAAAACATTGTGCATCCACTCCGAGTATAGCGATCTCCTCGGGAGACACGTACAAATCGATTGGTGTATCCCGCGTTATCCAGAAGTTAAAGTTGTGCGAGCTATAGGGTGGATTTTTTGGCAATGTGTAAACCATTTTCGTATGTGGGGGCAAAATTCGCACTTACATCCACTCCGAGTATATCGATCTCCTCGGGAGTCATGTACAAATCGATTGGTATATAGTTTACTATCCAGCATTTAAATTTGCACGACATTTTTTTAAAAATTCAAAACATTTGCATGTGTGTTGCCAAAATACGCAATTATATTTTAGGCCACCAGCAGCGAACCAAATATTGTGCATCCACTCCGAGTAGAAATATCTCCTTGAGAGACACGTACAACTCGATTTGTTTATCTCTAATTATCCAGAAATTAAATTTGCGTGTGATATACGGTGGACATTTTTGGAAAAGAGTAAAACATTTTCAAATGTGTGACCAAAATACGCACTAACATTTTCGGCCACCAGCAGCGAACAAATTATTGCACATCCACAACGAGTTTAAAGATCTCCTCAGGAGACATGTGCAAATCGATTGAGTTACTCTGATTGTCCAGAAATTAAATGTGCGTGTGATATACGGTGGACATTTTTGAAAAAATTTAAAACATTTTCGAATGTGTGGCCAAAATACGCACTTACATTTTCGGCCACCAGCAGCGAACAGAACATTACGAATCCACAACGAGATTGAAGATCTACTCAGGAGACACGTACAAATCGATTGGAGTTACTCTGATTCTCCAGAAATTAAATGTGCGTGTGATATACGGTGGACATTTTAGGAAAAGGGTAAAACGTTTTCGAATGTGTGGCCAAAATACGCACTTACATTTTCGGCCACCAGCAACGAACAAAACATTGAGCATCCCCTACGAGTATAACAATCTCCTCGGGAATCATGTACAATTCGATTGATATATATTTTATTATCCAGAAATTAAATTTGCGCGAGCTATAGGGTGGACATTTTAGAAAAATTCAAAACATTTGCCTATGTTTGCATATGTGTGACCAAAATACGCAATTACATTTGCGACCACCAGCAGCGAACAAAATATTGTGCATCCACTCCGAGTATAACGATCTCCTCAGGAGACATGTACAAATCGATTGGTATATATCTGATTAGCCAGAAATAAATTTTCGCGAGCTATATGGTGGACATTTTTTCAAAAACTGTAAAACATTTTCGAATGTATGGCCAAAATACGCACTTACATTTTCGGCCACCAGCAGCGAACAAAACATTGAGCATCCCCTACGAGTATAACAATCTCCTCGGGAGACATGTACAAATCGATTGGTATATATCTGATTAGCCAGAAATAAATTTTCGCGAGCTATATGGTGGACATTTTTGAAGACTGTAAAACATTTTCGAATGTGTGGCCAAAATACGCACTTACATTTTCGGCCACCAGCAGCGAAAAAAACATTACGAATCCACAACGAGATTGAAGATCTACTCAGGAGACACGTACAAATCGATTGGAGTAACTCTGATTATCCAGAAATTAAATGTGCGAGTGATATACGGTGGACATTTTTGGAAAAGAGTAAAACATTTTCGAATGTGTGGCCAAAATACGCACTTACATTTTCGGCCACCAGCAACGAACAAAACATTGTGCATCCACTCCGAGTATAACGATCTCCTCGGGAATCATGTACAATTCGATTGGTATATATTTTATTATCCAGAAATTAAATTTTGCGCGAGCTATAGGGTGGATTTTTTTGGAAATGTGTAAACCATTTTCGTATGTGTCGGCAAAATTCGCACTTACGTTTTAGGGCACCAGCAGCGAACAAAACATTGTGCATCCACTCCGAGTATAACGATCTCCTCGGGAATCATGTACAATTCGATTGGTATATATTTTATTATCCAGAAATTAAATTTGCGCGAGCTATAGGGTGGATTTTTTTGGAAATGTGTAAACCATTTTCGTATGTGTGGGCAAAATTCGCACTTACATTTTAGGGCACCAGCAGCAAACAAAACATTGTTCATCCACTACGAGTATAACGATCTCCTCGGGAGTCATGTACAAATCGATTGGTGTACAGTTTATTATCTAGCATTTAATTTTGCGCGAGCTATAGGGTGGACATTTTTGGAAACATTCAAAACATTTGCATGCGTGTTGCCAAAATACGCAATTATATTTTAGGCCACCAGCAGCGAACCAAATATTGTGCATCCACTGCGAGTAGAAGTATCTCCTTGAGAGACACGTACAACTCGATTGGTTTATCTCTGATTATCCAGAAATTAAATTTGCATGTGATGTACGGTGGACATTTTTGGAAAAGAGAAAAACATTTTCAAATGTGTGACCAAAATACGCACTTACATTTTCGGCCACCAGCAGTGAACAAATTATTGCACATCCACAACGAGTTTAAAGATCTCCTCAGGAGACATGTGCAAATCGATTGGTGTATATTTGATTATTCAGAAATTAAATTTGCGTGAGCTATAAGGAGGACAGTTTTGGAAATGTGTAAATCAGTTTCGTTTTCCTGGCCAAAATACGCACTTACATTTTCAGCTGCCAGCAGCGAACAAAACATTGTGCATCCACTCCGAGTATAACGATCTCCTCAGGAGACATGTACAAATCGATTGGTATATATCTGATTAGCCAGAAATAAATTTTCGCGAGCTATATGGTGGTCATTTTTGAAAAACTGTAAAACATTTTCGAATGTGTGGCCAAAATACGCACTTACATTTTCGGCCACCAGCAGCTAACAAAACATTACGAATCCACAACGAGATTAAGGATCTACTCAGGAGACACGTAGAAATCGATTGGAGTAACTCTAATTATCCAGAAATTAAATGTGCGTGTGATATACGGTGGACATTTTTGGAAAAGAGTAAAACATTTTCGAATGTGTGGCCAAAATACGCACTTACATTTTCGGCCACCAGCAACGAACAAAACATTGAGCATCCCCTACGAGTATAACAATCTCCTCGGGAATCATGTACAATTCGATTGGTATATATTTTATTATTCAGAAGTTAAATTTGCGCGAGTTATAGGGTGGATTTTTTTGGAAATGTGTAAACCATTTTCGTATGTGTGGGCAAAATTGGCACTTACAATTTAGGGCACCAGCAGCAAACAAAACATTGTGCATCCACTCCGAGTATAACAATCTCCTCGGGAGTCATGTACAAATCGATTGGTATATAGCTTATTATCCACCATTTAAATTTGCGCGAGCTATAGGGTGGACATTTTTGGAAAAATACGAATCATTTGCATGTGTGTTGCCAAAATACGCACTTACATTTTAAGCCACCAGCAGCGAACAAATTATTGCACATCCACAACGAGTTTAAAGATCTCCTCAGGAGAAATGTGCAAATCTATTGGTGTATATTTTATTAGACAGAAATTGAATTTGCGTGAGCTATAAGGAGGACAGTTTTGGAAATGTGTAAATCATTTTCGTTTTCCTGGCCAAAATACGCACTGACATTTTTGGTCACCAGCAGCGAACAAAACATTGTGCATCCACTCCGAGTATAACGATCTCCTCGGGAGACACGTACAAATCGATTGGTGTATCCCGCGTTATCCAGAAGTTAAAGTTGTGCGAGCTATAGGGTGGATTTTTTGGCAATGTGTAAACCATTTTCGTATGTGGGGGCAAAATTCGCACTTACATCCACTCCGAGTATATCGATCTCCTCGGGAGTCATGTACAAATCGATTGGTATATAGTTTACTATCCAGCATTTAAATTTGCACGACATTTTTTTAAAAATTCAAAACATTTGCATGTGTGTTGCCAAAATACGCAATTATATTTTAGGCCACCAGCAGCGAACCAAATATTGTGCATCCACTCCGAGTAGAAATATCTCCTTGAGAGACACGTACAACTCGATTTGTTTATCTCTAATTATCCAGAAATTAAATTTGCGTGTGATATACGGTGGACATTTTTGGAAAAGAGTAAAACATTTTCAAATGTGTGACCAAAATACGCACTAACATTTTCGGCCACCAGCAGCGAACAAATTATTGCACATCCACAACGAGTTTAAAGATCTCCTCAGGAGACATGTGCAAATCGATTGAGTTACTCTGATTGTCCAGAAATTAAATGTGCGTGTGATATACGGTGGACATTTTTGAAAAAATTTAAAACATTTTCGAATGTGTGGCCAAAATACGCACTTACATTTTCGGCCACCAGCAGCGAACAGAACATTACGAATCCACAACGAGATTGAAGATCTACTCAGAAGACACGTACAAATCGATTGGAGTTACTCTGATTCTCCAGAAATTAAATGTGCGTGTGATATACGGTGGACATTTTAGGAAAAGGGTAAAACGTTTTCGAATGTGTGGCCAAAATACGCACTTACATTTTCGGCCACCAGCAACGAACAAAACATTGAGCATCCCCTACGAGTATAACAATCTCCTCGGGAATCATGTACAATTCGATTGATATATATTTTATTATCCAGAAATTAAATTTGCGCGAGCTATAGGGTGGACATTTTAGAAAAATTCAAAACATTTGCCTATGTTTGCATATGTGTGACCAAAATACGCAATTACATTTGCGACCACCAGCAGCGAACAAAATATTGTGCATCCACTCCGAGTATAACGATCTCCTCAGGAGACATGTACAAATCGATTGGTATATATCTGATTAGCCAGAAATAAATTTTCGCGAGCTATATGGTGGACATTTTTTCAAAAACTGTAAAACATTTTCGAATGTATGGCCAAAATACGCACTTACATTTTCGGCCACCAGCAGCGAACAAAACATTGAGCATCCCCTACGAGTATAACAATCTCCTCGGGAGACATGTACAAATCGATTGGTATATATCTGATTAGCCAGAAATAAATTTTCGCGAGCTATATGGTGGACATTTTTGAAGACTGTAAAACATTTTCGAATGTGTGGCCAAAATACGCACTTACATTTTCGGCCACCAGCAGCGAAAAAAACATTACGAATCCACAACGAGATTGAAGATCTACTCAGGAGACACGTACAAATCGATTGGAGTAACTCTGATTATCCAGAAATTAAATGTGCGAGTGATATACGGTGGACATTTTTGGAAAAGAGTAAAACATTTTCGAATGTGTGGCCAAAATACGCACTTACATTTTCGGCCACCAGCAACGAACAAAACATTGTGCATCCACTCCGAGTATAACGATCTCCTCAGGAGACATGTACAAATCGATTGGTATATATCTGATTAGGCAGAAATAAATTTTCGCGAGCTATATGGTGGACATTTTTGAAAAACTGTAAAATATTTGCGAATGTGTGGCCAAAATACGCACTTACATTTTCGGCCACCAGCAGCGAACCAAATATTGTGCATCCACTGCGAGTAGAAGTATCTCCTTGAGAGACACGTACAACTCGATTGGTTTATCTCTGATAATCCAGAAATTAAATTTGCATGTGATGTACGGTGGACATTTTTGGAAAAGAGTAAAACATTTTCAAATGTGTGACCAAAATACGCACTTACATTTTCGGCCACCAGCAGCGAACAAATTATTGCACATCCACAACGAGTTTAAAGATCTCCTCAGGAGACATGTGCAAATCGATTGGTGTATATTTGATTATTCAGAAATTAAATTTGCGTGAGCTATAAGGAGGACAGTTTTGGAAATGTGTAAATCAGTTTCGTTTTCCTGGCCAAAATACGCACTTACATTTTCAGCTACCAGCAGCGAACAAAACATTGTGCATCCACTCCGAGTATAACGATCTCCTCAGGAGACATGTACAAATCGATTGGTATATATCTGATTAGCCAGAAATAAATTTTCGCGAGCTATATGGTGGTCATTTTTGAAAAACTGTAAAACATTTTCGAATGTGTGGCCAAAATACGCACTTACATTTTCGGCCACCAGCAGCGAACAAAACATTACGACTCCACAACGAGATTAAAGATCTACTCAGGAGACACGTACAAATCGATTGGAGTAACTCTAATTATCCAGAAATTAAATGTGCGTGTGATATACGGTGGACATTTTTGGAAAAGAGTAAAACATTTTCGAATGTGTGGCCAAAATACGCACTTACATTTTCGGCCACCAGCAACGAACAAAACATTGAGCATCCCCTACGAGTATAACAATCTCCTCGGGAATCATGTACAATTCGATTGGTATATATTTTATTATTCAGAAGTTAAATTTGCGCGAGTTATAGGGTGGATTTTTTTGGAAATGTGTAAACCATTTTCGTATGTGTGGGCAAAATTGGCACTTACAATTTAGGGCACCAGCAGCAAACAAAACATTGTGCATCCACTCCGAGTATAACAATCTCCTCGGGAGTCATGTACAAATCGACTGGTATATAGCTTACTATCCACCATTTAAATTTGCGCGAGCTATAGGGTGGACATTTTTGGAAAAATACGAATCATTTGCATGTGTGTTGCCAAAATACGCACTTACATTTTAAGCCACCAGCAGCGAACAAATTATTGCACATCCACAACGAGTTTAAAGATCTCCTCAGGAGAAATGTGCAAATCGATTGGTGTATATTTTATTATTCAGAAATTAAATTTGCGTGAGCTATAAGGAGGACAGTTTTGGAAATGTGTAAATCATTTTCGTTTTCCTGGCCAAAATACGCACTAACATTTTTGGTCACCAGCAGCGAACAAAACATTGTGCATCCACTCCGAGTATAACGATCTCCTCGGGAGACACGTACAAATCGATTGGTGTATCCCGCGTTATCCAGAAGTTAAAGTTGTGCGAGCTATAGGGTGGATTTTTTGGCAATGTGTAAACCATTTTCGTATGTGGGGGCAAAATTCGCACTTACATCCACTCCGAGTATAACGATCTCCTCGGGAGTCATGTACAAATCGATTGGTATATAGTTTACTATCCAGCATTTAAATTTGCACGACATTTTTTTAAAAATTCAAAACATTTGCATGTGTGTTGCCAAAATACGCAATTATATTTTAGGCCACCAGCAGCGAACCAAATATTGTGCATCCACTCCGAGTAGAAATATCTCCTTGAGAGACACGTACAACTCGATTTGTTTATCTCTAATTATCCAGAAATTAAATTTGCGTGTGATATACGGTGGACATTTTTGGAAAAGAGTAAAACATTTTCAAATGTGTGACCAAAATACGCACTAACATTTTCGGCCACCAGCAGCGAACAAATTATTGCACATCCACAACGAGTTTAAAGATCTCCTCAGGAGACATGTGCAAATCGATTGAGTTACTCTGATTCTCCAGAAATTAAATGTGCGTGTGATATACGGTGGACATTTTTGAAAAAATGTAAAACATTTTCGAATGTGTGGCCAAAATACGCACTTACATTTTCGGCCACCAGCAGCGAACAGAACATTACGAATCCACAACGAGATTAAAGAGCTACTCAGGAGACACGTACAAATCGATTGGAGTTACTCTGATTCTCCAGAAATTAAATGTGCGTGTGATATACGGTGGACATTTTTGGAAAAGGGTAAAACGTTTTCGAATGTGTGGCCAAAATACGCACTTACATTTTCGGCCACCAGCAGCGAAAAAAACATTACGAATCCACAACGAGATTGAAGATCTACTCAGGAGACACGTACAAATCGATTGGAGTAACTCTGATTATCCAGAAATTAAATGTGCGAGTGATATACGGTGGACATTTTTGGAAAAGAGTAAAACATTTTCGAATGTGTGGCCAAAATACGCACTTACATTTTCGGCCACCAGCAACGAACAAAACATTGAGCATCCCCTACGAGTATAACAATCTCCTCGGGAGTCATGTACAATTCGATTGATATATATTTTATTATCCAGAAATTAAATTTGCGCGAGCTATAGGGTGGACATTTTAGAAAAATTCAAAACATTTGCCTATGTTTGCATATGTGTGACCAAAATACGCAATTACATTTGCGACCACCAGCAGCGAACAAAATATTGTGCATCCACTCCGAGTATAACGATCTCCTCAGGAGACATGTACAAATCGATTGGTATATATCTGATTAGCCAGAAATAAATTTTCGCGAGCTATATGGTGGACATTTTTTCAAAAACTGTAAAACATTTTCGAATGTATGGCCAAAATACGCACTTACATTTTCGGCCACCAGCAGCGAACAGAACATTGAGCATCTAATACGAGTATAACAATCTCCTCGGGAGACATGTACAAATCGATTGGTATATATCTGATTAGCCAGAAATAAATTTTCGCGAGCTATATGGTGGACATTTTTGAAGACTGTAAAACATTTTCGAATGTGTGGCCAAAATACGCACTTACATTTTCGGCCACCAACAGCGAACAAACCATTACGAGATTACAGATCTACTCAGGAGACACGTACAAATCGATTGGAGTAACTCTGATTATCCAGAAATTAAATCTGCGTGTGATATACGGTGGACATTTTTGGAAAAGAGTATAACGATCTCCTCGGGAATCATGTACAATTCGATTGGTATATATATTATCATCCAGAAATTAAATTTGCGCGAGCTATAGGGTGGACATTTTTGGAAAAATTCGAAACATTTGCATGTGTGTTGCCAAAATACGCACTTACATTTTCAGCCACCAGCTGCGAACAAAACATTGTGCATCCACTTCGAGTATAACGATCTCCTCGAGAGACACGTACAACTCGATTGGTTTATCTCTGATTATCTAGAAATTAAATTTGCGTGTGATATACGGTGGACATTTTTGGAAAAGAGTAAAACATTTTCAAATGTGTGGCCAAAATACGCACTTACATTTTCGGCCACCAGCAACGAACAAAACATTGAGCATCCCCTACGAGTATAACAATCTCCTCGGGAATCATGTACAATTCGATTGGAATATATTTTATTATCCAGAAATTAAATTTGCGCGAGCTATAGAGTGGATATTTTTGAAAATATTGAAACCATTTTCGTATGTGTTGGCAAAATTCGTACTTACACTTTAGGCCACCAGCAGCGAACAAAACAGTGTGTATCCACTACGAGTAGAAGTGTCTTCTCGGGAGTCACGTACAAATCGATTTGTATATATTTTATTATTCAGAAATTAAATTTGCGTGAGCTTTAAGGAGGACAGTTTTGGAAATGTGTAAATCATTTTCGTTTTTGTGGCCAAAATACGCACTTACATTTTTGGCCACCAGCAGCAAACCAAAGACTGTGCATCCTCTCCGAGTAGAAGCATCTCCTCGGGAGTCATGTACAAATCGATTGGTGTATCCCGCGTTATCCAGAAGTTAAAGTTGCGCGAGCTATAGGGTGGATTTTTTTTGGCAATGTGTAAACCATTTTCGTATGTGTGGGCAAAATTCGCACTTACATTTTAGGGCACCAGCAGCGAACAAAACATTGTGCATCCACTCCGAGTATAACGACCTCCTCGGGAGTCATGTACAAATCGATTGGTATATAGCTTACCATCCAGCATTTAAATTTGCGCGAGCTATAGGGTGGACATTTTTGGAAAAATTCGAAACATTTGCATGTGTGTTGTCAAAATACGCACTTACATTTTCGGCCACTAGCTGCGAACCAAACATTGTGCATCCACTCCGAGTATAACGATCTCCTCGGGAATCATGTACAACTCGATTGGTAAATATTTTATTATCCAGAAATTAAATTTGCGCGAGCTATAGGGTGGATTTTTTTGGGAATGTGTAAACCATTTTCGTATGTGTAGGCAAAATTCGCACTTACATTTTAGGGCACCAGCAGCGAACAAAACATTGTGCATCCATTCCGAGTATAACGATCTCATCGGGAGTCATGTACAAATCGATTGGTATATAGTTTACTATCCAGCATTTAAATTTGCGCGAGCTATAGGGTGCACATTTTTGGAAAAATTCGAAACATTTGCATGTGTGTTGCCAAAATACGCACTTACATTTTCAGCCACCAGCTGCGAACAAAACATTGTGCATCCACTCCGAGTATAACGATCTCCTCGAGAGACACGTACAACTCGATTGGGTTATCTCTGATTATCCAGAAATTAAATTTGCCTGTGATACACGGTGGACATTTTTGGAAAAGAGTAAAACATTTTCAAATGTGTGGCCAAAATACGCACTGACATTTTCGGCCACCAGCAGCGAACAAATTATGGCACATCCACAGCGAGTTTAAAGATCTACTCAGGAGAAATGTGCAAATCGATTGGTGTATATTTTATTATTCAGAAATTAAATTTGCGTGAGCTATAAGGAGGACAGTTTTGGAAATGTGTAAACCATTTTCGTATGTGTGGGCAAAATTTGCACTTACATTTTAGGGCACCAGCAGCGAACAAAACATTGTGCGTCCACTCCGAGTATAACGATCTCCTCGGGAGTCATGTACAAATCGATTGGTATATAGTTTATTATCCAGCATTTAAATTTGCGCGAGCTATAGGGTGGACATTTTTGGAAAAATTCGAAACATTTGCATGTGTGTTGTCAAAATACGCACTTACATTTTCGGCCACTAGCTGCGAACAAAACATTGTGCATCCACTCCGAGTATAACGATCTCCTCGGGAATCATGTACAATTCGATTGGTATATAGCTTACTATCCACCATTTAAATTTGCGCGAGCTATAGGGTGGATTTTTTTGGAAATGTGTAAACCATTTTCGTATGTGTGGGCAAAATTCGCGAATTCGCGAACAAAACATTGTGCATCCACTACGAGTATAACGATCTCCTCGGGAGTCATGTACAAATCGATTGGTATACAGTTTATTATCTAGCATTTAATTTTGCGCGAGCTATAGGGTGGACATTTTTGGAAACATTCAAAACATTTGCATGCGTGTTGCCAAAATACGCAATTATATTTTAGGCCACCAGCAGCGAACCAAATATTGTGCATCCACTGCGAGTAGAAGTATCTCCTTGAGAGACACGTACAACTCGATTGGTTTATCTCTGATAATCCAGAAATTAAATTTGCATGTGATGTACGGTGGACATTTTTGGAAAAGAGTAAAACATTTTCAAATGTGTGACCAAAATACGCACTTACATTTTCGGCCACCAGCAGCGAACAAATTATTGCACATCCACAACGAGTTTAAAGATCTCCTCAGGAGACATGTGCAAATCGATTGGTGTATATTTGATTATTCAGAAATTAAATTTGCGTGAGCTATAAGAAGGACAGTTTTGGAAATGTGTAAACCAGTTTCGTTTTCCTGACCAAAATACGCACTTACATGTTCAGCCACCAGCAGCGAACAAAACATTGCGCATCCACTCCGAGTATAACGATCTCCTCAGGAGACATGTACAAATCGATTGGTATATATCTGATTAGCCAGAAATAAATTTTCGCGAGCTATATGATGGTCATTTTTGAAAAACTGTAAAACATTTTCGAATGTGTGGCCAAAATACGCACTTACATTTTCGGCCAGCAGCAGCGAACAAAACCTTACGAATCCACAACGAGATTAAAGATCTACTCAGGAGACACGTACGAATCGATTGGAGTAACTCTAATTATCCAGAAATTAAATGTGCGTGTGATATACGGTGGACATTTTTGGAAAAGAGTAAAACATTTTCGAATGTGTGGCCAAAATACGCACTTACATTTTCAGCCACCAGCAACGAACAAAACATTGAGCATCCCCTACGAGTATAACAATCTCCTCGGGAATCATGTACAATTCGATTGGTATATATTTTATGATCCAGAAATTAAATTTGCGCGAGCTATAGAGTGGATATTTTTGAAAATGTTGAAACCATTTTCGTATGTGTGGGCAAAATTCGTACTTACACTTTAGGCCACCAGCAGCGAACAAAACAGTGTGTATCCACTACGAGTAGAAGTGTGTTCTCGGGAGTCACGTACAAATCGATTGGTATATATTTTATTATTCAGAAGTTAAATTTGCGCGAGTTATAGGGTGGATTTTTTTGGAAATGTGTAAACCATTTTCGTATGTGTGGGCAAAATTGGCACTTACAATTTAGGACACCAGCAGCAAACAAAACATTGTGCATCCACTCCGAGTATAACGATCTCCTCGGGAGTCATGTACAAATCGATTGGTATATAGCTTACTATCCAGCATTTAAATTTGCGCGAGCTATAGGGTGGACATTTTTGGAAAAATTCGAAACATTTCCATGTGTGTTGCCAAAATACGCACTTACATTTTAAGCCACCAGCAGCGAACAAATTATTGCACATCCACTCCGAGTATAACGATCTCCTCGGGAGTCATGTACAAATCGATTGGTATATAGTTTACTATCCAGCATTTAAATTTGCACGAAAATTTTTTGAAAAATTCAAAACATTTGCATGTGTGTTGCCAAAATACGCAATTCTATTTTAGGCCACCAGCAGCGAACCAAATATTGTGCATCCACTCCGAGTAGAAATATCTCCTTGAGAGACACGTACAACTCGATTTGTTTATCTTTAATTATCCAGAAATTAAATTTGCGTGTGATATACGGTGGACATTTTTGGAAAAGAGTAAAACATTTTCAAATGTGTGACCAAAATACGCACTAACATTTTCGGCCACCAGCAGCGAACAAATTATTGCACATCCACAACGAGTTTAAAGATCTCCTCAGGAGACATGTGCAAATCGATTGAGTTACTCTGATTCTCCAGAAATTAAATGTGCGTGTGATATACGGTGGACATTTTTGAAAAAATGTAAAACATTTTCGAATGTGTGGCCAAAATTCGCACTTACATTTTCGGCCACCAGCAGCGAACAGAACATTACGAATCCACAACGAGATTAAAGATCTACTCAGGAGACACGTACAAATCGATTGGAGTTACTCTGATTCTCCAGAAATTAAATGTGCGTGTGATATACGGTGGACATTTTTGGAAAAGGGTAAAACGTTTTCGAATGTGTGGCCAAAATACGCACTTACATTTTCGGCCACCAGCAACGAACAAAACATTGAGCATCCCCTGCGAGTATAACAATCTCCTCGGGAATCATGTACAATTCGATTGATATATATTTTATTATCCAGAAATTAAATTTGCGCGAGCTATAGGGTGGACATTTTAGAAAAATTCAAAACATTTGCATATTTTTGCATATGTGTGACCAAAATACGCAATTACATTTGCGACCACCAGCAGCGAACAAAACATTACGAATCCACAACGAGATTAAAGATCTACTCAGGAGACACGTACAAATCGATTGGAGTAACTCTGATTATCCAGAAATTAAATGTGCGTGTGATATGCGGTGGATATTTTTGGAAAGGAGTAAAACATTTTCCAATGTGTGGCCAAAATACGCACATACATTTTCGGCCACCAGCAACGAACAAAATATTGAGCATCCCCTACGAGTATAACAATCTCCTCGAGAGACATGTACAAATCGATTGAGATATAGTTTGCTATCCAGCATTTAAATTTGCGCCAGCTATAGGGTGGACATTTTTGGAAAAATTCGAAACATTTGCATGTGTGTTGCCAAAATACGCACTTACATTTTCAGCCACCAGCTGCGAACAAAACATTGTGCATCCACTCCGAGTATAACGATCTCCTCGAGAGACACGTACAACTCGATTGGTTTATCTCTGATTATCCAGAAATTAAATTTCCGTGTGATATACGGTGGACATTTTTGGAAAAGAGTAAAACATTTTCAAATGTGTGGCCAAAATTCGCACTTACATTTTAGGGCACCAGCAGCGAACAAAACATTGTGCATCCACTCCGAGTATAACGATCTCCTCGGGAGTCATGTACAAATCGATTGGTATTGTAGTGTGATTCGTATATCGCATATGCTAGAACGTATGCGATACCACTTAACACATATCTACATTCATTCATATACTCTTTGGTTGTTGGCGTGTTCATTTACATTGTCACTATTCATATCGAGGTATAGGTCAGCAAAGTACATTGTACCAGTGAACGAGTAATTCGACTCCTTCTGTCTGACCGATTGAGCATTCACGATATATGAACCGTTTAACCACTAAGGAGAATCAATGAATATGTGTCACCATATAGAAACTAGATAGAACTAATAATGTATTCCAAATAGTATATAAGACCATTGTACGAATTCAGTCAAGTCAGTTTTTGCTACAATGCTCTTTAATTGATGCATTAAATAAACAAACATATCGCTACTCCATAAGCGATTAAAATAGCCACAACTCCTCGCATTTTTATTACATGGCGACCGAGACAGTGGTCCGAATTAATAACTAAGGACCAGAGGACACCTGAAGGATGAACCTGGAGAAAGGACAGGGTCCTAAACCAATAACAATACAGGAATACAAGAGCCGCCAAGCCAAGGCGAAGCCACAACGGGTTTTAGCACACGTAACCAAAGTGTGTCCACCAAAGAGACGAGGCGGTTTCCTCGTAACAAGGCGCAGGGAGCGAGCAAGACTCTTAAGAATAATCAACGACAAAGTTCCACCATCCTGGGAGGTGGCCACAGAAATCTGGAAGAAGATAGACTGCATCGAGGCCCATATCGAGGCATGGCAGAAATATAAGCAACAACAACAGCAGCAGCAACATTAATAACTAATACATTAATAGCAGCTAGTTTAAGCACGGAGTGCATGAATCTCATGCACCTGTAAGGAACGGAGGCGAGTTAGCCCGTGTTCACCTTAGGGACAATAAAGAAACGAACATCAATAGATAATATACATTTTCATTATTTTATTTTATTGAAAGAACGCAAAGCAAATTTACATTGAAATGGGGGGTCAGAATACAAAGATTAAAGACCCCAAGGCAAACGTAATCAATGAGGTTGAAATACAAGCACCTCAAGTTAACATTAAGAACATAGAATTAATGCTAGTTGTAATAACAATAGCAATATTAGCAAATATATGTATTAAGTTATATGTTATGCATAAGAAAAGCCTGAAAAAGAGATATTTGGGGTTGGCACCCGTGCAGAGAATTTAAATGAAAAACAATTTTTTTTTAAGAAAAAAAATAAAAAACAAGTTTTGAGCGTAAATAAAGAAATATGAAAGGATATTTAATTGTGAGAATTTTTAGTTCTAGATGGAGACATGGGAATTGATTAGGACGATTTTTGTATCAGAACGGGAGAAATTCAGTAAAGCTTATAAGTGCATAAATAAGAACACATTTATAAGACCAGAAACGGTCACGAAACATTTAGGCACATTGATAGTTACTTTTGAAGCAATTAGGAATTTGTTACATCAACACTCAGGACGTTTGACTAAAGAACATGAAGAAGAAGGTTTAGGGTTTTATTGGGAAACCAGAGATAAGCTAGTAAAAATATTTTCAAAATATCAGATAAATCAGGAGGTTCCTCATACAGTAAGTGAACCGGTTATAATAGACTTATATAGAGTTCTTACACCAGAATCATTCAAGAAACTATCACCCATAGGAGAAGACCAGTCGGATGCAGATACCGACTCAGATAAAGAAGTACAAGTACAAGATCGTAAAATGCCTTTAACAGCGATAGAATTTATAAACACAGCCTCGAGACTCATACCTGATTTCGATGGCAGGCCTGAAAACCTAAAAAGTTTTCTGGACGCGCTACAATTGGTGGGGACCATAAAAGAAACGCATGATGCTATTGCTGTTACTTTGGTAAAAACAAAGCTGCGAGGTACAGCAAGAAATATTATAGGCAATGAGGCAACGCTTGAACAAGTAATCAACAAATTGCAGACCTCTGTAAAAGGAGAATCAGTCGAGGTCCTGACGGCCAAGATTATGAATATACAGCAGAACAACAAGTCAGCCAATGAGTATACCAAGGAAATATAAGATATGACAAGAGCATTAGAGAATGCATATATTGGTGATGGGCTGCCATTGGAGCTGGCCGGAAAGTACAGTACGCAAACTGCAGTTAAGGCGATGACCAAGAATTGTAAACTGAACGAAGTGAAGCTTGTTATGCGTGCGGGTCAATTCCACACGATGAATGAGGCAGTCTCGAAATTTGTTAATGCATGTACTGAGACAACAGGGTCAGAGAACACCATACTTCATTTTAAAAGACAGTATCGGAGTAATAACCAGGGACGATTCCAGCGAGGACGAGGAAGTTATAACCGAGGAGGTAATAACCGAAGTCAAAGAAACAGTGGTAGGAGTAACTATAATAATAACCAGAATGGTTATCAAAATAACCACAGTGGAGGAAACTATCGAGGCGGTAGAGGTGGTCGCGGTAACTATCGTGGAAACCACTACAACAATAGCGTCCGTGCGATGACAAATGATCAAACTGGTTCGGAAAACCAGAACCTGCCCCTAAGCCAATAGAGACAAGAATACATACGTTGAACCTCAGTTTTAGCATATTTGTAGAATTTAGTATAGGAGAAAATGGTCCAAAAGTCACACTATTAGTGGACACAGGTGCTGACATACCCCTTATCAAGGCGAATACCATAGGCACGATAACGGTGAATAAGGGCAGAATAACGACGATTAGCGGAATAGGTCAAGGAGCGATAAGTTCATTGGGATGCGCGAGAATGGAAATTGGAGCTGAGAACTATTTAGTGACGCATGATTTTCATGTGGTACAAGACAATTTTCCCATACCATGCGACAGACTACTGGGTATGGATTTCGTTAAGGAATTCAATTGCATTCTGGACTTTCAGAGAGATCAAGATTGGTTTATAATGAGACCACACGGTTTCCCCGATATAGCCGTACGAATGACGCACACTTGTGGTAGTAATAGTATAGTAATCCCAGCTAGGTCACAGGTGGTGCGGAGAATAACTATTGACTCACCAATGGAGGAATTGCTAGTGTTGAGCCAGGAACCCAGACCAGGAGTTTTCATTTCAGGGACAATAGTAAAATGTAGGGACGCGTTTGTCCGAATTTTGAATACGAATACTCATGACACTGTTATGCATGATGGGGACATTCTGACTGATGATCTCGACAATTGGGAAATGACGAGTGTCAATGATCATGACGAAAAGAGAAGGGATGAGATTATGAAATTACTCACTAAGAACTTCCCAAAAGCTTTTGAGAAACCCCTAACGACGCTGTGCACTGAATTTTGTGACATATTCGCGCTAGGATCGGAAGTTATATCGGCCAATAATTTTTACAAACAACGCATAAGACTGAGAGACGATAACCCAACGTATATCAAGAACTATAGAATACCGCATGCTCATAAAGAAGAGGTAAATAGACAAGTCCATAAATTAGTGAGAGATGGTATAGTAGAACCATCAGTATCGGAGTACAACAGTCCACTCCTATTGGTACCAAAGAAACCGCTACCAGGAGCTAGCGGAAAAGCATGGCGATTGGTCGTCGACTATCGTCAAGTGAATAAAAAATTGATAGCGGATAAATTTCCCCTTCCGAGAATCGAAGACATACTCGACCAGTTAGGCCGAGCGAAGTATTTCTCATGTCTGGATTTAATGTCTGGTTTTCACCAGATAGAACTTGATGAAGATTCCAGAGACATAACTTCGTTTTCAACAGACAATGGGTCATACCGTTTCAAACGATTACCTTACGGTCTTAAGATAGCACCCAATTCATTCCAACGCATGATGACGATTGCTTTTTCAGGTTTAAAACCTTCACAAGCATTTTTATACATGGATGATTTGGTAGTATTGGGCTGTTCGGAGAAACATATGTTAAATAATTTAGCAGATGTCTTCAAGCTATGCCGGAAATACAATCTGAAATTACATCCCGAAAAATGCTGTTTCTTCATGCATGAGGTCACTTATCTGGGGCATAAATGTACCGATAGGGGCATATTGCCTGATGACAAGAAGTATGAGGCTATCAAGAATTATCCGGTACCGACCACCGCCGATGAGGCAAGACGGTTTGTAGCTTTCTGTAACTATTACAGGAGGTTCATTAAGAATTTTGCTGATTATTCTCGGCACATAACAAGGTTTACAAAGAAGAGTGTTCCGTTCAGTTGGACTGAAGAATGCCAAAGAGCATTCGAACATTTGAAAGAGCAACTTATGAAACCCACACTTTTACAGTACCCGGATTTCACGAAACCATTTTGCATAACCACTGACGCAAGTAAACAGGCCTGCGGGGCGATGTTAGGTCAGGAATATGATGGAAAACAGCTGCCAGTGGCATATGCTTCGAAATCTTTCACAAAGGGAGAAAGTAACAAATCTACAATTGAGCAAGAGCTCACCGCTATTCATTGGGCCATAACTCACTTCAGGCCATACATATATGGTACACCATTTTTGGTCAGAACGGACCATAGACCTCTGTCTTATCTTTTTTCAATGAAAACCCTAGTTCGAAATTGACGAGAATGCGGCTTGATCTAGAAGAATATGATTTCACTATAGAATACCTTGGGGCAAGGAGAATTATGTAGCGGATGCTTTGTCTCGCATAACGATAGATGATTTGAAAGAGCTGAACCTGAACGTAGCTAAGATACACAGAATGACAACCAGATCAACCACCAAAACAGATAACAAGGAAGTCAGTAGCAAAGAGGAGAGTAAAATTGAAAGAAAGCCCAACGTATACGAAGTCATCAATAATACAGACGTCAAAAGAAAACCAAAATTAAAGATGACTATTGACCATTGCTATATTAAGCATGGCAAGAGAAAATTAATGAATATTAATATCAAGGATTTGTACACTAATGGGAAAATTGATTTAGGACAATTTTTCCCAAGACTTCAAAAGGAGGTCAGCATACAAAAAATTTATATATTACAAATGGCACCTACAGAGAAAATTTTCGAATTTGTCTCAATAAATGAATTTAAAGAAATGGGCAATAACAAATTAAAATGGGTAAAAGTAGCGCTACTACCAAAGGTGACAAAAATAAAAGAAAGCTCTGACATAAGAAGAACCTTGGAAAGATATCATGATGATCCAGTGGAAGGTGGACACTGCGGAATAACGAGAACGTTAAATAAAATAAAAAGACATTTCTACTGGCCAAACATGACTAAGGACATATCGAAGTACGTCAAGTCATGTCAGAAATGTCAAAAAGCAAAAATAACAAGACATACGAAGGCACCAATGGTGATCACCCACACACCTAATAAAGCGTTTGACACCGTGTTGGTAGATACCGTTGGTCCACTACCAAGAACAGAAAGTGGAAATGAATATGCAGTCACTCTAATATGTGACTTAACAAAATACTTGGTAACAATACCAATACCGAATAAAAGTGCAAGAACAGTCGCAAAGGTGATATTCGACTCTTTTATACTCACCTACGGTCCAATGAAGACGTTCATTACGGACATGGGTACGGAGTATAAAAACTCGGTAATGACGGATCTTTGCAAGTATCTGAAAATTGATAACATAACATCAACAGCTCACCACCACCAAACTGTAGGCACTGTCGAACGAAGTCACCGTACGTTTAACGAGTATGTACGATCATACATATCGGTAGACCGGAATGATTGGGATGAATGGCTAAGACATTTTACATATTGTTTCAATACGTCACCGTCTGTGGTGCATGGCTATTGCCCTTACGAGCTTGTATTTGGACGAATCCCATACGGATTCACAGATTTCAATAGCATAGATACTGTAGACCCGATCTATAATATAGAAGATTATAGTAAGGAAGTTAAATTTAGATTGGAAAACGCTTATAAAAGAGCAAGGTTATTAATAGATAAGGAGAAAGAAAAACAAAAAGAACAATATGATAGAAATATTAAGGATATGAAAATTAATATAGGAGATCTAGTGTTAGTTAGAAATGAAATAGGTCATAAATTAGACAATAGATATTTAGGTCCATTTATGGTTAAGAAGATTCTTAAAAATAACAACATTGTATTAGAAGATAAGATAAAGAACAAAACATTAAAAATAAACAAAAATAGATTAAAACTATTTGTTAAGTAATAATTGTAAAATATAAGTATTACATTAATGAGATCCGGATTCTGATAATTATTTTATTATTTCTACACTTTAACAATTTAACTACTATACATTGTATTACTAATAATAGAATAATAAATTATTCTTTTTAAAAAGGGAGGTGTAGTGTGATTCGTATATCGCATATGCTAGAACGTATGCGATACCACTTAACACATATCTACATTCATTCATATACTCTTTGGTTGTTGGCGTGTTCATTTACATTGTCACTATTCATATCGAGGTATAGGTCAGCAAAGTACATTGTACCAGTGAACGAGTAATTCGACTCCTTCTGTCTGACCGATTGAGCATTCACGATATATGAACCGTTTAACCACTAAGGAGAATCAATGAATATGTGTCACCATATACAAACTAGATAGAACTAATAATGTATTCCAAATAGTATATAAGACCATTGTACGAATTCAGTCAAGTCAGTTTTTGCTACAATGCTCTTTAATTGATGCATTAAATAAACAAACATATCGCTACTCCATAAGCGATTAAAATAGCCACAACTCCTCGCATTTTTATTACAATATGGTGGACATTTTTGAAAAACTGAAAAACATTTTCGAATGTGTGACCAAAATACGCACTTACATTTTCGGCCACCAGCAGCGCACAAAACATTACGAATCCACAGCGAGACTAAAGATCTACTCAGCAGACACGTACAAATCGATTGGAGTAACTCCGATTATCCAGAAATTAAATGTGCGTGTGATATACGGTGGACATTTTTGGAAAGTAAAACATTTTCGCATGTGTGGCCAAAATACGCACTTACATTTTCGGTCACCAGCAACGAACAAAACATTGAGCATCCCCTACGAGTATAACAATCTCCTCGGGAATCATGTACAATTCGATTGGTATATATTTTATTATCCAGGAATTAAATTTGCGCGAGCTATAGAGTGGATATTTTTGAAAATGTTGAAACCATTTTCGTATGTGTGGGCAAAATTCGTACTTACACTTTAGCCACCAACAGCGAACAAAACAGTGTGTATCCACTACGAGTAGAAGTTTCTTCTCGGGAGTCACATTCAAATCGATTTGTATATATTTTATTATTCAGAAATTAAATTTGCGTGAGCTTTAAGGAGGACAGTTTTGGAAATGTGTAAATCATTTTCGTTTTTGAGGCCAAAATACGCACTTACATTTTTGGCCACCAGCAGCAAACCAAAGACTGTGCATCCACTCCGAGTAGAAGCATCTCCTCGAGAGACATGTACAAATCGATTGGTGTATCCCGCGTTATCCAGAAGTTAAAGTTGCGCGAGCTATAGGGTGGATTTTTTTGGCAATGTGTAAACCATTTTCGTATGTGTGGGCAAAATTCGCACTTACATTTTAGGGCACCAGCAGCGAACAAAACATTTTGCATTCACTGCGAGTATAACGATCTCCTCGGGAGTCATATACAAATCGATTGGTATATAGTTTACTATCCAGCATTTAAATTTGCGCGAGCTATAGGGTGGACATTTTTGGAAAAATTCGAAACATTTGCATGTGTGTTGTCAAAATACGCACTTACATTTTCGGCCACCAGCTGCGAACAAAACATTGTGCATCCACTCCGAGTATAACGATCTCCTCGGGAATCATGTACAATTCGATTGGTAGATATTTTAATATCCAGAAATTAAATTTGCGCGAGCTATAGGGTGGATTTTTTTTGGAAATGTGTAAACCATTTTCGTATGTGTGGGCAAAATTCGCACTGATATTTTAGGGCACCAGCAGCGAACACCACATTGTGCATCCACTCCGAGTATAACGATCTCCTCGAGAGACACGTCAAATCGATTGGTGTCTCCCGCGTTATCCAGAAGTTAAAGTTGCGCAAGCTGTAGGGTGGATTTTTTTGGCAATGTGTAAACCTGTAGCATACGTACACAGTCAACGCAACCAACGACTATAGAGTACAAACTAAAGCCAACATAACCAACAGAAATACATATTAAAGAAATACCAAAAGAGGTATTAGCTTACATTTCATTGGCACTTCCCAAAGTGTCCAAATAACCAAAAGTCGAACAGACAAACACACTCCACATAACAAGCGCCGTTTAATACTCTAAACGATACACATTGCTCTGTACGCAAGGTAAAGAACAGTTCTCACGCCAGTGAAACTGATTCGTCAGCATGGCACACGCAGATATGACGGCGACCGTCCATGGCTTTGAGTATGTTCTACTGCATACACACAGCGACACATACAATGTTGCATAGCCACAGAACGGCGATCGTCTCTGCTGACAGCGACCGTTCATAACTCCAAGAACGTCGCATACATACGACAATGTATACGGCATGATAAGCCATGAGCAGCGAGCGTTCCCTCTGCTGAGGGATACGCATATGATATTCGTTGGTCTGCCGCGACAACTCCATATAAATTATATAGGAATGGGAATATTAATGTAAGATACTATTGTATTTAGATTTAATATAAAAAGAACCAAAATATTCAATAAAGACACAGAAAGGTTTTGACGCTCAAGATAGCTCAACCAAAAGAATTCCAAATTGTATTTTAATTATTACATGGCGATCCTGCCAGTGCTTCAAATATAAAAAAGCACGGAGGAAAAATCGGGAGCTAAAAAGGCTCAGAAACAATCCCACAGCTCCAAAAGCTCAGGGATCTCCAGGAACTCCAAAAATAAAAAGGAGCTGGAGTTGGATCATTTTGTCCAAATAACATAGCATTTTAGCCGCTGTTAAATCCTGAAGTGCACCAAAATGCACCAGGATTAAAGAAACATTTTCTCTGACGTGATAGCCAAAAATCCGTCAGCGGCGAGAAGGAAGATACTGTCTGGCCAAAAGACAGTTGGCCCAGCCATATGAGAGAGGCCACAGCGAGAAGAGAAAAACAACAGTAGAATGAAGGAAGGTACAACAATCGAGAACAATCGAGGATTTCGAGAAGGGGCAACGACGGCTAGAGAAGGAAGATCCCCATTCGGCGATGACCAATTGAGACGGGAATATAGTATATAGAAAAATTATTATAGAAAAATTTCCTTGTATTTTCGTATGCGATTCCAAGCGCATACCTAGGGTCTATAAGCGAGTACTCGCTCGAGACAAAATAGGGAAAATTATTTTAAAAGAAAATATAATAAACAAAATTGTATGTATAATTGGTAGGATAATTTTTATGTAAAATTTTTTAATTTTTATGTACTCGCTCGAGACAAAATAAGAAAAATTATTTTAAAAGAAAATATAATAAGCAAAATTGTAGGTATAATTAATAAAATAATTTTTATGTAAAAAGAAAGGAAAACCTGAGTGGATAAGGATAATTATGGGTCATAGAAACTCGAAAATAAGTGATCCGACTGCGAATGTCATTAATAATGTAGAAGTGGTCGATCACACTTCACTAATAGATTCATTGTGGATCCTCCTACTCATCTCCACAGTATTAAGTGCAGTCAACTTAATACTTAAGTTATATTTATTGCATAAGAGATCTCTAAAGAAGAGATACTCAAGTCGTGGAGATAACTTAGACAAAATCTAAGCACCACAGAGTAACTTATGGATCGGGATAAAATAGTTACCTACTGTAGACTTATATATAATGTCCCAAACTCAGATTAAATTTTTATATACTAAATACTAAATTTTTAAATACTAATATTGAAAGTGAAGCCACAATTAGGACGAAAACCATTGAGTCAATTGGAACGGAAGTCAATATGGCACAAACAGTTATAGAATTTTTAAATACGGCCACAAGGTTAATCCCTGATTTCGATGGGAAACCTGAGAATTTAAGATCATTTTTAGATGCACTTTCTTTAGTGGATACACTAAAAGGCACCCACGAAGCGGTAGCCATAAACCTGATTAAGACAAAATTAACAGGTAACGCCAGAAACCTACTTGAAAATGAATCCACCACACAAGACGTAATTTCGAAACTGTCAAGTTCTGTGAAAGGTGAATCAGTTGAGGTCCTATCAGCCAAAACACTGAACATCCGACAGAACAATAAGTCTGCCAATTCTTATTGTGATGAGCTGGACAAATTGACAAAATCATTGGAAGGTGCATACATCTCCGATGGTTTGTCACGCACATTGGCACAAAAATATACCACCCAAGTCGCGGTGAAGGCAATGACCAAAAATTGCACCATTGAAAGAGTTAAACTCATCATGGAAGCAGGTCAGTTTGATAATATGAACGAAGCTATAGGAAAATTTGTTAGTAGCTGCACAGACGCTACTGGACAACAAAATACTATCCTATACTTCGGAAACAGGTCAAACAGAAACTACCGTGGGAACAGAGGAAGACCACATGGTAGAGGTGGATATAGAGGAAGAAATGGCAATGGCAACAATCGCAATAACAACAATAGATACAGACATGACAATTCTAACTACCGTGGAAACAGACGTGGAAACAACCACAATGATAATAATAACGGACAAAACCACAATGGTCGAAATAGTAACGTTAGAGTAAATAACACAGCCCAAGACAACTCGGAAAACTAGAAAATTCCCCTAAGGTCAAACCAGAGAACAGAAAAGTGTATAACCTTAGCCTTAATATGAGTATTTTTGTTAACGTCAAAATAGAACACCATAACGAAAAAATAACATTATTAGTAGACACATGATCAGATATTTCATTAATAAAACTTGCTCACTTTACACAAGATGAAATAAACACGAATAGAATATCAACATTAAGTGGTATTGGACATGGTAAAATAAAATCAATAGGAACGACAAATTTTGATCTAAGATACAAAAAGTTTTTAATTCCCCATACTTTTCACGTTGTGAACGATGATTTCCCAATACCATGCGACGGAATCATCGGTATGGATTTTATAAGAAAATACAATTGTATTTTAGACTTTAATGATGATTTTGATTACCTTATCCTACGACCACCAAATTTCACACAACAGATAGAAATACAAATTACGAATACATGCAATGAAAGCTTAACACTGCCAGCAAGATCTGAGGTGATACGCCATATTAGGCTAGTTGCCACAAATCAAGACATATTGGTACCTCACCAAGAAATTCAACCAGGTATTTTTATAGCTAGCACCTTGGTAAAGGCAAACAATGCATATATTCGCATTTTAAATACAAACGATACAATAGTTACAATAAAAGAATCACAAATCACAACTGAAGACATTAATGATTACGAAATTATTACAAACAATTCAAATGAAAAACAAAGAAAGACACAAATTTTGCAAATACTAGAGAAAAATTTTCCAAAACAGTTCGAAAATGTTTTAAAAGATCTTTGTTCCGAATTCAGTGATGTCTTTGGTTTAGAAACGGAAACAATAACCACAAATAATTTCTATAAACAAAAGTTAAGGGTTAAGGACAAACAACCGGTATATATTAAGAACTACCGTGTACCACATACACATAAGGAGGAAATTCACAAACACGTAAAGAAACTAATAGACGATGGAATAGTCGAACCATCGCATTCCGAATATAACAGTCCAATCTTGTTGGTTCCCAAAAAGTCTCTCCCAGGTTCTACGGAAAAGAGATGGAGACTTGTAATAGATTATAGACAGATTAACAAAAAGCTAGTAGCGGACAAATTCCCTTTACCACGAATAGACGATATTCTAGACCAACTTGGTAGGGCTAAATATTTCTCATGTTTAGATTTAATGTCTGGATTCCATCAAATCCAGTTGGAAGAGAAATCTAGAGACCTTACATCATTTTCGACTAATAATGGGTCATACAGATTCACTAGACTTCCTTATGGACTAAAAATAGCACCAAATTCATTCCAAAGAATGATGACATTGGCTTTCAGTGGTTTGAAACCAGAACAAGCTTTCCTATACATGGACGACCTGGTCGTACTAGGATGTTCCGAAAAACACATGCTTTCAAATCTTACAAATGTTTTTGAACTATGTCGAAAAACCAATCTCAAGTTACACCCTGAAAAATGTTCATTTTTTATGACAGGAGTAACATGCCTAGGACACAAATGTACAGATAAGGGAATACTCCCAGATGATAGTAAATACTCAGTAATTGAAAATTACCCAAAACCCACTGATGCAGATCGCGCGAGAAGATTCGTAGCCTTCTGCAATTACTATCGAAGATTTATTAAAAACTTCTCAGAATATTCTCGACATCTTACAAGACTGTCTAAAAAAGGTGTTCAGTTCGAATGGACTAAAGATTGCGACATAGCATTTAATCACTTAAAAAAGGCATTAATGAGTCCAACATTACTGCAATACCCGGATTTCGAAAAGCAGTTTTGCATAATTACGGACGCAAGCAAACACGCTTGCGGGGCAGTTTTGACTCAGGAACATGAAGGAAAACATTTACCAGTCGCCTATGCTTCCAAAACCTTTACTAAAGGTGAAAGCAATAAATCAACCATCGAACAAGAATTAACAGCAATCCATTGGGCTATAACACACTTTAGACCATACATATACGGAAGACAATTCCTCGTCCGTACGGATCACAGACCACTATCATATCTATTTTCAATGAGGAACCCAAGTTCAAAACTGACGAGAATGAGGCTTGACCTAGAGGAATATGACTTTACAGTAGAATATCTTAGGGGAAAAGATAATTACGTTGCAGACGCGCTATCGCGAATAACAATACATGATCTCAAGGACATGAATATAACAGCAACACAAATATTGACAATAACGACAAGATCCATGACACGAAATAATATGAATACGGATAAAAGTAATACTTTGAATGAGCAGCATAAATCAAATAAAATTAAAAAGCCCAGTATATATGTTCCTTTAAATAACACTGACGTCAGGAAATATTATAAATTAAAGATTTTTCCCGCAAGATGTTACATCAAACGTGGAAAATCTATAATAGCATATATACAAATCAATGACTTGTTTAATAATGGGAAACTTGACTTAGGACAGTTCTTCCCGAGGCTCGAAGAAGTAGCCTGTAAACACAGCATTGACAAATTACAAGTGGCACCTAGTGAGAAAATTTTCGAATTTATCTCGATTAATGAATTCAAAGATATGGGCAATAGGAAATTAATTCATATTAAAGTAGCGCTACTAAATAAGGTGACCCACATTGATTGCAAAGATGCTATAGCTATTCAGAACATAATGATAAAATATCATGATGACCCCATTGAAGGTGGTCACTGTGGAACTTTCAGGACAATACAGAAAGTAAAACGGTATTATTTTTGGCGAAACATGATAAAAGACATAACTAGATATGTCAAAATGTGCCACACGTGTCAGACAACCAAAACCAACAAACATTTGAAAGGTCCATTAGTAATAACTCCTACGCCGGCGGGAGCTTTTGATACGGTATTTGTCGATACCATTGGTCCATTTCCTAAATCAATTTACGGAAATGAATACGCCATAACAATGATATGTGACCTGATTAAGTATTTAGTCACAATACCCATACGGGACAAAAGCGCGAAAACAATCGCTAAGGCAATTTTTGAAAATTTCATTCTTATATATGGTCCAATGAAGACGTTCATTACGGACATGGGAACTGAATACAAAAACGCCATATTAAATGAATTATGCGCACTATTGAAAATCGAGAAACTAACTTCAACGGCACACCATCCCCAGACGCTAGGTACAATTGAAAGAAGCCATAGAACTTTCAATGCATACGTACGATCCTACATATCAGTGAATAAAGATGACTGGGATGAATGGCTTAAGTACTTCACGTATTGTTTCAATACAACACCATCAACAGTACATAATTACTGTCCGTATGAATTAGTATTTTCGAGAATACCACATAAAATGGTACAAATGAATGAAGTGGATCAAATAACTCCACTCTATAATGTAGACAATTACGCCAACGAGGCCAAATATAGACTAGAAATAGCGCTTAGGAGATCTCAGATACTATTAAATAAGCATAAGGAAAAACAAAAAGAATATTATGATAAGAACATTGTAGATTATAATTTCAATATAGGAGATTTAGTATTGTTAAGAAATGAATCAGGACATAAACTAGATAGAAAATATATCGGTCCCTTTAAAATTAAAAATCTACTATTAAGGGAAAATGTAAACATCATAGATCCCAAAACTAACAAAGAACAAATAGTTCATAAGAATAGAATTAAAATTTATGAGCAATAAAATAATAATAACAATAAAAACCATGGTTAATAATACTAATAATAAGGAACGAATGATAATGAACTTATACAATAATAAGTCATTCTAATTACATAAGAAATAACAAAATAATAAGTACTATATAATATATTTAATAAACATAAACTTAATAACAGTGTAAAAGAATGTCCATAAAACTCACGTTATATGATCATTCTTCTGAAAAATGGAGGTGTAGCATACATACACAGTCAACGCAACCAACGGCTATAGAGTACAAACTAAAGCCAACATAACCAACAGAAATACATATTAAAGAAATACCAAAAGAGGTATTAGCTTACATTTCATTGGCACTTCCCAAAGTGTCCAAATAACCAAAAGTCGAACAGACAAACACACTCCACATAACAAGCGCCGTTTAATACTCTAAACGATACACATTGCTCTGTACGCAAGGTAAAGAACAGTCCTCACGCCAGTGAAACTGATTCGTCAGCATGGCACACGCAGATATGACGGCGACCGTCCATGGCTTTGAGTATGTTCTACTGCATACACACAGCGACACATACAATGTTGCATAGCCACAGAACGGCGATCGTCTCTGCTGACAGCGACCGTTCATAACTCCAAGAACGTCGCATACATACGACAATGTATACGGCATGATAGGCCATGAGCAGCGAGCGTTCCCTCTGCTGAGGGATACGCATATGATATTCGTTGGTCTGCCGCGACAACTCCATATAAATTATATAGGAATGGGAATATTAATGTAAGATACTATTGTATTTAGATTTAATATAAAAAGAACCAAAATATTCAATAATGACACAGAAAGGTTTTGACGCTCAAGATAGCTCAACCAAAAGAATTCCAAATTGTATTTTAATTATTACAAACCATTTTCGTATGTGTGGGCAAAATTCGCACTTACATTTTAGGGCACCAGCAGCGAACAAAACATTCTGCATCCACTCCGAGTATAACGATCTCCTCGGGAGTCATGTACAAATCGATTGGTATATAGCTTACTATCCAGCATTTAAATTTGCGCGAGCTATAGGGTGGACATTTTTTGAAAAATTCAAAACATTTGCATGTGTGTTGCCAAAATACGCAATTATATTTTAGGCCACCAGCAGCGAACAAAACATTGTTCATCCACTCCGAGTATAATGATCTCCTCGAGAATCATGCACAATGCGATTGGTATAAATTTTATTATCCAGAAATTAAATTTGCGCGAGCTATAGGGTGGATTTTTTTGGAAATGTGTAAACCATTTTCGTATGTGTGGGCAAAATTCGCATTTACATTTTAGGGCACCAGCAGCGAACAAAACATTCTGCATCCACTCCGAGTATAACGATCTCCTCGGGAGTCATGTACAAATCGATTGGTATATAGTTTACTATCCAGCATTTAAATTTGCGCGAGCTATAGGGTGGACATTTTTTGAAAAATTCAAAACATTTGCATGTGTGTTGCCAAAATACGCAATTATATTTTAGGCCACCAGCAGCGAACCAAATATTGTGCATCCCCTCCGAGTAGAAGTATCTCCTTGAGAGACACGTACAATTCGATTGGTTTATCTCTGATTATCCAGAAATTAAATTTGCGTGTGATATACGGTGGACATTTTTCGAAAAGAGTAAAACATTCTCAAATGTGTGACCAAAATACACACTTACATTTTCGGCCACCAGCAGCGAACAAATTATTGCACATCCACAACGAGTTTAAAGATCTCCTCAGGAGACATGTGCAAATCGATTGGTGTATATTTTATTATTCAGAAATTAAATTTGCGTGAGCTATAAGGAGGACAGTTTTGGAAATGTGTAAATCATTTTCGTTTTCCTGGCCAAAATACGAACTTACATTTTCGGTCACCAGCAGCGAACAAAACATTGTGCATCCACTCCGAGTATATCGATCTCCTTAGGAGACATGTACAAATCGATTGGTATATATCTGATTAGCCAGAAATAAATTTTCGCGAGCTGTATGGGGGACATTTTTGAAAAACTGTAAAACATTGTCGAATGTGTGACCAAAATACGCACTTACATTTTCGGCCACCAGCAGCGAACAAAACATTGTGCATCCACTCCGAGTATAACGATGTCCTCAGGAGACATGTACAAATCGATTGGTATATATCTGATTAGCCAGAAATAAATTTTCGCGAGCTATATGGTGGACATTTTTGAAAAACTGTAAAATATTTTCGAATGTGTGGCCAAAATACGCACTTACATTTTCGGCCACCAGCAGCGAACAGAACATTACGAATCCACAACGATATTAAAGATCTACTCAGGAGACACGTACAAATCGATTGGAGTAACTCCGATTATCCAGAAATTAAATGTGCGTGTGATATACGGTGGACATTTTTGGAAAGTAAAACATTTTCGAATGTGTGGCCAAAATACGCACTTACATTTTCGGCCACCAGCAACGAACAAAACATTGAGCATCCCCTGCGAGTATATCAATCTCCTCGGGAATCATGTACACTTCGATTGGTATATATTTTATTATCCAGAAATTAAATTTGCGCGAGCTATAGAGTGGATATTTTTGAAAATGTTGAAACCATTTTCGTATGTGTGGGCAAAATTCGTACTTACACTTTAGCCACCAGCAGCAAACCAAAGACTGCGCATCCACTCCGAGTAGAAGTGTCTCCTCGAGAGACACGTACAAATCGATTGGTGTATCCCGCGTTATCCAGAAGTTAAAGTTGCGCGAGCTATAGGGTGGATTTTTTTGGCAATGTGTAAACCATTTTCGTATGTGTGGGCAAAATTCGCACTTACATTTTAGGGCACCAGCAGCGAACAAAACATGTTGCATTCACTACGAGTATAACGATCTCCTCGGGAATCAAGTACAATTCGATTGATATATACTTTATTATCCAGAAATCAAATTTGCGCGAGCTATAGAGTGGATATTTTTTAAAATGATGAAACCATTTTCGTATGTGTGGGCAAAATTCTTACTTACACTTTAGGCCGCCAGCAGCGAACAAAATAGTGTGTATCCACTACGAGTAGAAGTGTCTTCTCGGGAGTCATGTCCAACTCGATTGGTGTATCTCTCATTATCCAGAAATTATATTTGTGCGAGATATAGGGTGGACATTTTAGGAAAAATTCAAAACATTTGCATATGTGTGACCAAAATACGCAATTACATTTTCGACCACCAGCAGCGAACAAAACATTTCGTATTCACTGCGAGTCTGTGAATCTCCTCGGAGACTTGTACAAATCGACTCGTATGTGTCTAATTATCCAGAAATTACATTTGCGTGAGCTATAGGGTGGATATTTTAGGAAAAATTTAAAATACTTTCATATGTGTTGCCAAAATACGCACTTACATTTTCGGCCACGAGCCGCGAACAAAACATTGTGCATCCACTCCGAGTATAACGATCTCTTCGGGAGTCATGTACAAATCGATTGGTATATAGATTATTATCCACCATTTAAATTTGCACGAGCTATAGGGTGGACATTTTTGGAAAAATTCAAAACATTTGTATGTGTATTGCCAAAATACGCAATTATATTTTAGGCCACCAGCAGCGAACCAAATATTGTGCATCCACTCCGAGTAGAAGTATCTCCTTGAGAGACACGTACAAATCGATTGGTCTATCTCTGATTATCCAGAAATAAAATTTGCGTGTGATATATGGTGGACATTTTTGGAAAAGAGTAAAACATTTTCAAATGTGTGGCCAAAATACGCACTTACATTTTCGGCCACCAGCAGCGAACAAATCATATTTTAGGAAAAATTTAAAATACTTTCATATGTGTGGCCAAAATACCCACAACATTTTCGGCCACCAGCAGCGAACAAAACACTTTGCATCCACTCCGAGTATAACGATCTCCTCGGGAGTCATGTGCCAATCGCTTGGTATATAGTTTATTAACCAGCATTTAAATTTCCGCGAGCTATAGGGTGGACATTTCTGGAAAAATTCAAAACATTTGCATGTGTGTTGCCAAAATACGCACTTACATTTTCGGCCACCAGCCGCGAACAAAACATTGTGCATCCACTCCGAGTCTAATGATCTCCTCGGGAATCATGCACAATTCGATTGGTATATATTTTATTATCCAGAAATTAAATTTGCGCGAGAAATTAAATCCACCCTTTTTTGGAAATGTGTAAACCATTTTCGTATGTGTGGGCAAAATTCGCACTTACATTTTAGGGCACCAGCAGCAAACAAAACATTGTGCGTCGACTCTGAGTACAACGATCTCCTCGGGAGTCATGTACAAATCGATTGGTATATAGCTTATTATGCAGCATTGAAATTTGCGCGAGCTATAGGGTGGACATTTTTGGAAAAATTCAAAACATTTGCATGTGTGTTGCCAAAATAGGCAATTATATTTTAGGCCACCAGCAGCGAACCAAATATTGTGCATCCACTTCGAGTAGAAGTATCTCCTTGAGAGACACGTACAACTCGGTTGGTTTATCTCTGATTATCCAGAAATAAAATTTGCGTGTGATATACAGTGGACATTTTTGGAAAAGAGTAAAACATTTTCAAATGTGTGGCCAAAATACGCACTTACATTTTATGCCACCAGCAGCGAACAAAACAGTGTGTATCCACTACGAGTAGAAGTGTCTTCCCGGGAGTGATGTACAAATCGACTGGTATATGCTCTATTATTCAGAAATTAAATTTGCGATAGCTATAAGGAGGACTGTTTTGGAAATGTGTGAATCATTTTCGTTTTTGAGGCAAAAATACGCACTTACATTTTTGGCCACCAGCAGCAAACCAAATACTGTGCATCCACTCCGAGTAGAAGCATCTCCTCGAGAGACGCGTACAAACAGATTGGTGTATCACGCGTTGTCCAGTAGTTAAAGTTGCATTTTTGGAAAAATTCAAAACATTTGCATGTGTGTGGCCAAAATACGCAATTATATTTTAGGCCACCATCAGCGAACAAAATAGGTTGTATCCACTACGAGTAGAAGTGGCTTCTCGGGAGTCATGTACAAATCGATTGGTATATAATTTATTATTCAGAAATTAAATTTGCGTGAGCTATAAGGAGGACAGTTTTGGAAATGTGTAAATCATTTTCGTTTTTGTGGCCAAAATCCGCACTTAAATTTTTGGCCACCAGCAGCAAACCAAATATTGTGCATCCACTCCAAGTAGAAGTATCTCCTTAAGAGACACGTACAACTCGATTGGTGTCTCTCTCATTATCTAGAAATTAAATTTGCGTGAGCTATACGGTGGATGTTTTTGGAAAAGTGTAAAACGTTTTCATAAGTGTGGCCAAAATACGTAATTACATTTTAGGGCACCAGCAGCGAACAAAACATTTTGCATCCACTCCGGGTACAACGATCTCCTCGGGAGTCATGTACAAATCGATTGGTATATAGTTTACTATCCAGCATTTAAATTTGTGCGAGCTATGAGTGGACATTTTTGGAAAAATTCGAAACATTTGCATGTGTGTTGCCAAAATACGCAATTACATTTTAGGGCACCAGCAGCAAACAAAACATTGTGCATCGACTCCGAGTATAACGATCTCCTCGGGAGTCATGTACAAATCGATTGGTATATAGTTTATTATGCAGCATTTAAATTTGCGCGAGCTATAGGGTGGACATTTTTGGAAAAATTCAAAACATTTGCATGTGTGTTGCCAAAATAGGCAATTATATTTTAGGCCACCAGCAGCGAACCAAATATTGTGCATCCACTCCGAGTAGAAGTATCTCCTTGAGAGACACGTACAACTCGATTGGTTTATCTCTGATTATCCAGAAATTAAATTTCCGTATGATATACGGTGGACATTTTTGGAAAAGAGTAAAACATTTTCAAATGTGTGGCCAAAATACGCACTTACATTTTCGACCACCAGCAGCGAACAAAACATTGTGCATCCACTCCGAGTATAACGGTCTCCTCGGGAGTCATGTACAACTCGATTGGTGCATCTCTGATTATCCAGAAATAAAATTTGCGTGTCATATACGGTGGACATTTTTGGAAAAGAGTAAAACATTTTCAAATGTGTGGCCAAAATACGCACTTACATTTTCGGCCACCAGCAGCTAACAAATTATTGCACATCAACAACGAGTTTAAAGATCTCCTCAAGAGAAATGTGCACATCGATTGGTGTATATTTTTTTATTTAGAAATTAAATTTGCGTGAGCTATAAGGACGACAGTTTTGGAAATGTGAAAATCATTTTCGTTTTTGTGGCCAAAATACGCACTTACATTTTTGGCCACCAGCAGCAAACCACAGACTGTGCATCCACTCCGAGCAGAAGCATCTCCTCGAGAGACACGTACAAATCGATTGGTGTATCCCGCGTTATCCAGAAGTTAAAGTTGCGCGAGCTATAGGGTGGATTTTTTGGTAATGTGTAAACCATTTTCGTATGTGTGGGCAAAATTCGCACTTACATTTTAGGGCACCAGCAGCGAACAAAACATTTTACATTCACTACGAGTATAACGATCTCCTCGGGAGTCGTATACGAATCGATTGGTATATAGTTTATTATCCAGCATTTAAATTTGCGCGAGCTATAGGGTGGACATTTTTGGAAAAATTCGAAACATTTGCATGTGTGTTGTCAAAATACGCACTTACATTTTCGGCCACCAGCTGCGAACCAAATATTGTGCATCCACTCCGAGTAGAAGTATCTCTTTAAGATACACGTACAACTCGATTGGTCTATCTCTGATTATCCAGAAATAAAATTTGCGTGTGATATACGGTGGACATTTTTGGAAAAGAGTAACACATTTTCAAATGTGTGGCCAAAATACGCACTTACATTTTCGGCCACCAGCAGCGAACAAATCATATTTTAGGAAAAATTTAAAATTCTTTCATATGTGTGGCCAAAATACCCACAACATTTTCGGCCACCAGCAGCGAACAAAACACTTTGCATCCACTCCGAGTATAACGATCTCCTCGGGAGTCATGTGCAAAGCGATTGGTATATAGTTTATTTACCAGCATTTAAATTTCCGCGAGCTATAGGGTGGACATTTTTGGAAAAATTCAAAACATTTGCATGTGTGTTGCCAAAATACGCACTTACATTTTCGGTTACCAGCCGCGAACAAAACATTGTGCATCCACTCCGAGTATAATGATCTCCTCGGGAATTATGCACAATTCGATTGGTATATATTTTATTATCCAGAAATTAAATTTGCGCGAGCTATAGGGTGGATTTTTTTTGGAAATGTGTAAACCATTTTCAAATCTGTGGCCAAAATACGCACTTACATTTTCGGCCACCAGCAGCGAACAAAACCTTGTGCATCCACTCCGCGTATAACGGTCTCCGCGGGAGTCATGTACAACTCGATTGGTGCATCTCTGATTATCCAGAAAAAAAATTTGCGTGTCATATACGGTGGACATTTTTGGAAAAGAGTAAAACATTTTCAAATGTGTGGCCAAAATACGCACTTACATTTTCGGCCACCAGCAGCTAACAAATTATTGCACATCAACAACGAGTTCAAAGATCTCCTCAGGAGAAATGTGCAAATCGATTGGTGTATATCTTATTATTCAGAAATTAAATTTGCGTGAGCTATAAGGAGGACAGTTTTGGAAATGTGAAAATCATTTTCGTTTTCCTGGCCAAAATACGCACTTACATTTTCAGCCACCAGCAGCAAACAAAACATTGTGCATCCACTCCGAGTATAACGATCTCCTCAGGAGACATGTACAAATCGATTGGTATATATCTGATTAGCCAGAAATATATTTTCGCGAGCTATATGGTGGACATTTTTGAAAAACTGTTAAACATTTTCGAATGTGTGGCCAAAATACGCACTTACATTTTCGGCCACCAGCAGCGAATAAAACATTACGAATGTACAACGAGACTAAAGATCTACTCAGGAGACACGTACAAATCGATTGGAGTAACTCCGATTATCCAGAAATTAAATGTGCGTGTGATATACGGTGGACATTTTTGGAAAGTAAAACATTTTCGAATGTGTGGCCAAAATACGCACTTACATTTTCGGCCACCAGCAACGAACAAAACATTGAGCATCCCCTACGAGTATAACAATCTCCTCGGGAATCATGTACAATTCGATTGGTACATATTTTATTGTCCGGAAATTAAATTTGCGCGAGCTGTAGAGTGGATATTTTTGAAAATGTTGAAACCATTTTCGTATGTGTGGGCACAATTCGTACTTACACTTTAGCCACCAACAGCGAACAAAACAGTGTGTATCCACTACGAGTAGAAGTGTCTTCTCGGGAGTCACATTCAAATCGATTTGTATATATTTTATTATTCAAAAATTAAATTTGCGTGAGCTTTAAGGAGGACAGTTTTGGAAATGTGTAAATCATTTTCGTTTTTGAGGCCAAAATACGCACTTACATTTTTGGCCACCAGCAGCAAACCAAATACTGTGCATCCACTCCGAGTAGAAGCATCTCCTCGAGAGACCGAACCGAAGCATCTCCTCGAAACCGAACTCGAAGGAAGACGAAAAAGAGGAAGACGAAGACTCCGCTGGAGGGATCAGGTTGACGAATCCCTGCGTTCACTTGGTATTGCCAACTGGAGAGATAAAGCAGAAGATCGAACTGGTTGGCGAAATATGTTATCTTATGTTATCTTCCTGACCCCCGGGGTTGTCCGAGACCGGATAAGTAAGTAAAACATTTTCGAATGAGTTGCTAAAATACGCACTTACATTTTCGGCCACCAGCAGCGGACAAAACGTTGCATATCCACTCCGAGTATAAGAGTCTCCTAGGGAGACAAGTACAAATCGACTGGTATATGTCTCGTCCAGAAATTAAATTTGCGCGAGCTATAGGGTGAATAGTTTTGAAAAACGATAAACCATTTGCATATGTGTGGCCAAAATACGCAATGACATTTTTGGCCACCAGCAGCGAACAAAAAATTGCGCATCTACTCCGAGCACAAGGATCTTCTCAGGAGACATTTACAAATCGAGTGGTATATGTCTCATTATCTAGAAATTAAATATGCGTGGCTATAGGGTGGATATTTTTGGAAAAATTTAAAATGTTTTCAAATGTGTGGCAAAAATACGCACTAAGATTTTCGGTCACCAGCAGCGAACCAAACATTGCGCATCCACCGCCAGTATAAGGGTCTCCTAGGGAGACATGTACAAATCCACTGGTATGTGTTTCATCATTGGAAAATATCGTTATATTATTCATATTATTGGAACAGTGTAAAACATTTTCATATGTGTGGCCAAAATACCCACTAATATTTTCGGCCACCAGTAGAGAACATAATATTGCGCATCCACTCCGAGTATTGGGATCTCCTCGGGAAACATGTACAAATAGACTCGTATGTGTCTCAGTATCCAGAAATTAAATTTGCGAGCGCTATACGGTGGACATTTTTGGAAAAGTGTAAACCATTTGCACATGCGTGGCCAAAATACTCACTTACATTTTCGGCCACCAGCAGCGAATAAAACATTGCGCATCCACTCCGAGTACAAAAATCTCCTCAGAATATATGTACAAATCGATTGATGTATCTCTCATTATCTAGAATTTAAATTTGCATGAGCCATCCGGTGGACATTTTTGTAAATGTTTAAAACATTTTCGAATGTGTGGCCAAAATACGCACTTACAAAATTTTCGTATCCACTTCGAGCATAAGGATCTCCTCAGGAGACATTTACAAATCGAGTGGTATATGTCTCATTATCCAGAAATTAAATCTGCGCGACCTATAGGATGGACATTTTTGGTAAAATGTGAAATATTTTCATATGTGTGGCCAAAATACGCGCTTAGATTTTCGGTCACCAGCAGCGAACCAAACACTGCGCATCCACCCGGAGTATAAGGGTCTCCTAGTGAGACATGTACAAATAGATTGATATGTGTCTCATTACTCAAAAGTAAATTTTCCCGAGCTATAGGGTGAACATTTTTGGAAAAGTGTAAAACATTTTCTTATGTGTGGCCAAAATACTCACTAAAGTTTTCGGCCACCAGTAGCGAACATAACATTGCGTATCCACTCCGAGTATTGGGATCTCCTCGGGAGACATGTACAAAGCGACCCGTATGTGTCCCAGTATCCAGAAATTAAATTTACGTGCGCTATACGGTGGAAATTTTTGGAAAAATGTGTAAACAATTGGCATATGTGTGGCCAAATTACGCACTTACATTTTCGGCCACCAGCAGGGAACAAAACATTGCGCATCCACTCCGAGTATAAAAGTATCCTAGGGAGACATGTACAAATCGATTGGCATATGTCCCATCCAGTAATTAAATTTGTTCCCACCAGCAGGGAACAAAACATTGCGCATCCACTCCGAGTATAAAAGTATCCTAGGGAGACATGTACAAATCGATTGGCATATGTCCCATCCAGTAATTAAATTTGCGGCTATAGGGTGGATAGTTTTGGAAAAATATAAACCATTTGCATATGGTTTTGCACAAGGATATCCTCAGGATACATTTACAAATCGAGTGGTATATGTCCCATTGTCTAGAAATTAAATTTGCGCGGCTATAGGGTGGACATTTTTGGAAAACTTTAAAACGTTTTCATATTTGTGGCCAAAATACGCACTTAGATTTTCGGTCACCAGCAGCGAACCAAACATTGCGCATCCACGGCGAGTATAAGGGTCTCCTAGGGATACATGTACAAATCAATTGGTATGTGTTTCATTATTGGAAAATATTATTATATTATTCATATTATTGGAAGAGTGTAAAACATTTTCATATGTGTGGCAAAAATACCCACTAATATTTTCGGCCACCAGTAGCAAACATAACATTGCGCTTCCACTCCGAGTATTGGGATCTCCTCGGGAAACATGTACAAATCAAGTCGTGTGTGTCTCAGTATCCAGAAATTAAATTTGCGTGCGCTATACGGTGGACATTTTCGGAAAAGTGTAAACCATTTGCACATGTGTGGCCAAAATACTCACTTACATTTTCGGCCACCAGCAGCGAACAAAACATTCCGCATCCACTCCGAGTACAAAAATCTCCTCAGCAGATATGTACAAATCGATTGGTGTAACTCTCATTTTCTAGATATTAAATTTGCGTGCGCTATACGGTGGATATTTATGGAAAAGTGAACAAAACATTGCGCTCCCACTCCGAGTATAAGGATCTCCTCAGGAGGCATGTACACATTATCCAGAAATTAAATTTGCGCGAACTATAGAATGGATATTTTTGGAAAAATGTAAACAAATTTCACATGTGTGGCCAAAATACCTGCTAACATTTTCGGCCACCAGCAGCGAGCAAAACGTTTTACATCCACTCTGAGTATAAGAGTCTCCTAGGGAGACACGTACAAATCGATTGGTATATGTCTGATCCAAAAATTAAATTTGCGCGAGCTACAGGGTGGACATTTTTGGACAAATTTAAACCATTTGCATTTGTGTGGCCAAAACAAGCAATGACATTTTTGGCCACCAGCAGCGAACAAAAATTTGCGCATCCACTCCGAGCATAAGGATCTCCTCAGGAGACATTTACAAATCGAGTGGTATATGTCTCATTATCCAGAAATTAAATTTGCGCGAGCTATAGAGAGAACATTTTTGGAAAAATGTGAAACGTTTTCATATGAGAGGCCAAAATACGCACTTAGATTTTCGGTCACCAGCATCGAAACAAACACTAAGCATCCACCCCGAGTATAAAGGTATCCTAGGGAGACTCGTACAAATCGATTGGTATGTGTCTCATTATCCAGAAATTAAATTTGCGCGAGCTAATTGATATTTTTTGAAAAATGTAAAATGTTTGCATATGTGTGGCCAAAATACAAACTAACATTTGCGGCCACCAGCACCGAACATAACATTGCGTATCCACTCCAAGTGGACGGGTCTCCTCGAGAGCCATGTACAAATCAATTGGTGTATCTCTCATTTTCTAGAAATTAAATTTGCGTGCGCAATACGGTGGACATTTTTGGAAAGGGGTAAAACATTTTCGAATGTGTTGCCAAAATACGCACTTACATTTTCGGCCATCAGCAGCGAACAAAACATTGCGCAGCCACTCCGCCTATAAGAATCTCCTAAGCAGACATGTACAAATCGATTGGTATATATCTGATTATCCAGAAATAAATTTTCGCGAGATATAGGGTGGACGTTTTTTGTAAAAGTGTAAACCTTTTTTATATGTGTGGCCAAAATATAGATATACATTTTCGGGCACCAGCAGCGAACAAAATATTGTGCATCCCCTACGAGTATAACAATCTCCTCGGGAATCATGTACAATTCGATTGGTATATATTTTATTATCCAGAAATTAAATTTGCGCGAGCTATAGAGTGGATATTATTGAAAATGTTGAAACCATTTTCGTATGTGTGGGCAAAATTCGTACTTACACTTTAGGCCACCAGCAGCGAACAAAACAGCGTGTATCCACTACGAGTAGAAGTGTCTTCTCGGGGGTCACGTACAAATCGATTGGTATATATTTTATTATTCAGAAATTAAATTTGCGTAAGCTTTAAGGAGGACAGTTTTGGAAATGTGTAAATCATTTTCGTTTTTGTGGCCAAAATACGCACTTACATTTTTGGCCACCAGCAGCAAACCAAAGACTGTGCATCCACTCCGAGTAGAAGTATCTCCTTACGAGACACGTACAACTCGATTGGTGTTTCTCTCATTATCTAGAAATTAAATTTGCGTGAGCTATACGGTGGATGTTTTTGGAAAAGTGTAAAACGTTTTTATAAGTGTGGCCAAAATACGCAATTAACTTTTTGGCCACCAGCAGCGAACAAAAATTTGCGCATCCACTCCGAGCATAAGGATCTCCTCAGGAGACATTTACAAATCGAGTGGTATATGTCTCATTATCCAGAAGTTAAATATGCGCAAACTATAGCGTGGACATTTTAGGAAAAATGTAAAACATATTCATATGAATTGCCAAAGTACGCAATTACATTTTCGGCTGCCAGCAGGGAACAAAACATTGCGTATCCACTACGAGTAGAAGAGTCTCCTAGGGAGACATGTACAAATCGATTGGTATATGTCTGATCCAGAAATTAAATTGGCGCGAGCTATAGGGTGAACTTTTTTGGAAAAGTGTAAAACATTTTCGAATGTGTGGCCAAAATACGCACTTTGATCTTCGGTCGCCAAACTACCAAACTACCCACTAATATTTTCGGCCACCAGTAGCCCACCGAGTATAAGGATCTCTTCAGGAGATATGTACAAATAGATTGGTGTAACACGCATTTTCTAGAAATTAAATTTGCGTGCGCTATACGGTGGATATGTTTGGAAAAGTGTAAACCATTTGCACATGTGTGGCCAAAATACTCACTTACATTTGCGGCCACCAACAGCGAACAGAACATTGCGCTTCGATTCCGAGTACAAGGATCTCCTCAGGAGATATGTACAAATCGATTGGTATAACTCTCATTTTCTAGATATTAAAATTGCGTGCGCTATACGGTGGACATTTTTGGAAAAGTGTGAAACATTTTCGAATGCGTACGCAAAATACGCACTTAAATTTTCGGCCACCAGCAGCGAAAAAGACATTGCGCAGGCATTGGTATAGATCAGGTTATCCAGAAATACATTTTCGGGAGCTATAAGGTGGACATTTTTGGAAAACTGTAAAACATTTTCGAATGTGTGGCCAAAATACGCACTTACATTTTCGGCCACCAGCAGCGCACAAAACATTACGAATCCACAGCGAGACTAAAGATCTACTCAGGAGACACGTACAAATCGATTGGAGTAACTCCGATTATCCAGAAATTAAATGTGCGTGTGATATACGGTGGTAATTTTTGGAAAGTAAAACATTTTCGCATGTGTGGCCAAAATACGCACTTACATTTTCGGCCACCAGCAACGAACAAAACATTGAGCATCCCCTACGAGTATAACAATCTCCTCAAGAATCATGTACAATTCGATTGGTATATATTTTATTATCCAGAAATTAAATTTGCGCGAGCTATAGAGTGGATATTTTTGAAAATGTTGAAACCATTTTCGTATGTGTGGGCAAAATTCGTACTTACACTTTAGCCACCAACAGCGAACAAAACAGTGTGTATCCACTGCGAGTAGAAGTTTCTTCTCGGGAGTCACACACAAATCGATTTGTATATATTTTATTATTCAGAAATTACATTTGCGTGAGCTTTAAGGAGGACAGTTTTGGAAATGTGTAAATCATTTTCGTTTTTGTGGCCAAAATACGCACTTACATTTTTGGCCACCAGCAGCACACCAAAGACTGTGCATCTACTCCGAGTAGAAGCATCTCCTCGAGAGACACGTACAAATCGATTGGTGTATCCCGCGTTATCCAGAAGTTAAAGTTGCGCGAGCTATAGGGTGGATTTTTTTTGGCAATGTGTAAACCATTTTCGTATGTGTGGGCAAAATTCGCACTTACATTTTAGGGCACCAGCAGCGAACAAAACATTTTGCATCCACTACGAGTATAACGATCTCCTCGGGAGTCATATACAAATCGATTGGTATATAGTTTACTATCCAGCATTTAAATTTGCGCGAGCTATAGGGTGGACATTTTTGGAAAAATTCGAAACATTTGCATGTGTGTTGTCAAAATACGCACTTACACTTTCGGCCACCAACTGCGAACAAAACATTGTGCATCCACTCCGAGTATAACGATCTCCTTGGGAATCATGTACAATTCGATTGGTATATATTTTATTATCCAGAAATTAAAATTGCGCGAGCTATAGGGTGTATTTTTTTGGAAATGTGAAAACCATTTTCGTATGTGTGGGCAAAATTCGCACTGATATTTTAGGGAACCAGCAGCGAACAAAACATTGTGCATCCACTCCGAGTATAACGATCTCCTCGAGAGACACGTACAAATCGATTGGTGTCTCCCGCGTTATCCAGAAGTTAAAGTTACGCAAGCTATAGGGTGGATTTTTTTTGGCAATGTGTAAACCATTTTCGTATGTGTGGGCAAAATTCGCACTTACATTTTAGGGCACCAGCAGCGAACAAAACATTTTGCATCCACTCCGAGTATAACGATCTCCTCGGGAGTCATATACAAATCGATTGGTATATAGTTTACTATCCAGCATTTAAATTTGCGCGAGCTATAGGGTGGACATTTTTTGAAAAATTCAAAACATTTGCATGTGTGTTGCCAAAATACGCAATTATATTTTAGGCCACCAGCAGCGAACCAAATATTGTGCATCCACTCCGAGTAGAAGTATATCCTTGAGCGACACGTACAACTCGATTGGTTTATCTCTGATTATCCAGAAAATAAATTTGCGTGTGATATACGGTGGACATTTTTGGAAAAGAGTAAAACATTTTCAAATGTGTGACCAAAATACGCACTTACATTTTCGGCCACCAGCAGCGAACAAATTATTGCACATCCACAACGAGTTTAAAGATCTCCTCAGGAGACATGTGCAAATCGATTGGTGTATATTTTATTATTCAGAAATTAAATTTGCGTGAGCTATAAGGAGGACAGTTTTGGAAATGTGTAAATCATTTTCGTTTTTCTGGCCAAAATACGCACTAACATTTTCGGTCACCAGCAGCGAACAAAACATTGTGCATCCACTCCGAGTATATCGATCTCCTCAGGAGACATGTACAAATCGATTAGCCAGAAATAAATTTTCGCGAGCTATATGGTGGACATTTTTGAAAAACTGTAAAATATTTTCCAATGTGTTGCCAAAATACGCACTTACATTTTCGGTCACCAGCAGCGAACAAAACATTGTGCATCCACTCCGAGTATAACGATGTCCTCAGGAGACATGTACAAATCGATTGGTATATATCTGATTAGCCAGAAATAAATTTTCGCGAGCTAGTGGACATTTTTGAAAAACTGTAAAATATTTTCGAATGTGTGGCCAAAATACGCACTTACAGTTTCGGCCACCAGCAGCGAACAGAACATTTCGAATCCACAACGAGATTAAAGATCTACTCAGGAGACACGTACAAATCGATTGGAGTAACTCTGATTATCCAGAAATTAAATGTGCGTGTGATATACGGAGGACATTTTTGGAAAAGAGTAAAACGTTTTCGAATGTGTGGCCAAAATACGCACTTACATTTTCGGCCACCAGCCGAGAACAAAACATTGTGCATCCACTCGGAGTATAACGATCTCCTCGGGAATCATGTACAATTCGATTGGTATATATTTTATTATCCAGAAATTAAATTTGCGCGAGCTATAGGGTGGATTTTTTTGGAAATGTGTAAACCATTTTCGTATGTGTGGGCAAAATTCGCATTTACATTTTAGGGCACCAGCAGCGAACAAAACATTGTGCATGCACTCCGAGTATAACGATCTCTTCGGGAGTCATGTACAAATCGATCGGTATATAGTTTATTATCCAGCATTTAAATTTGCACGAGCTATATTGTGGACATTTTTGGAAAAATTCAAAACATTTGCATGTGTATTGCCAAAATACGCAATTATATTTTAGGCCACCAGCAGCGAACCAAATATTGTACATCCATTCCGAGTAGAAGTATCTCCTTGAGAGACACGTACAACTCGATTGGTTTATCTCTGATTATCCAGAAATAAAATTTGCGTGTGATATACGGTGGACATTTTTGGAAAAAAGTAAAACATTTTCATATGTGTGGCCAAAATACGCACTTACATTTTCGGCCACCAGCAACGAACAAATCATATTTTAGGAAAAATTTAAAATACTTTCATATGTGTGGCGAAAATACCCACAACATTTTCGGCCACCAGCAGCGAACAAAACACTTTGCATCCACTCCGAGTATAACGATCTCCTCGGGAGTCATGTGCAAATCGATTGGTATATAGCTTATTAACCAGCATTTAAATTTCCGCGAGCTATAGGGTGGACATTTTTGGAAAAATTCAAAACATTTGCATGTGTGTTGCCAAAATACGCACTTACATTTTCGACCACCAGACGCGAACGAAACATTGTGCATCCACTCCGAGTATAATGATCTCCTCGGGAATCATGCACAATTCGATTGGTATAAATTTTATTATCCAGAAATTAAATTTGCGCGAGCTATAGGGTGGATTTTTTTGGAAATGTGTAAACCATTTTCGTATGTGTGGGCAAAATTCGCATTTACATTTTAGGGCACCAGCAGCGAACAAAACATTATGCATGCACTACGAGTATAGCGATCTCTTCGGGAGTCATGTACAAATCGATTGGTATATAGTTTACTATCCAGCATTTATAGTTTATATATAGTTTATTATCCAGCATTCAAATTTGCACGAGCTATAGGGTGGACATTTTTGGAAAAATTCAACACATTTGCATGTGTGTTGCCAAAATACGCACTTACATTTTCGGCCACGAGCCGCGAACAAAACATTGTGCATCCACTCCGAGTATAACGATCTCCTCGGGAATCAGCCGCGAACAAAACATTGTGCATCCACTCCGAGTATAACGATCTCCTCGGGAATCATGTACAATTCGATTGGTATATATTTTATTATCCAGAAATTAAATTTGCGAGAGTGGATTTTTTTGGAAATGTGTAAACCATTTTCGTATGTGTGGGCAAAATTCGCATTTACATTTTAGGGCACCAGCAGCGAACAAAACATTGTGCATGCACTCCGAGTATAGCGATCTCTTCGGGAGTTATGTACAAATTGATTGGTATATAGTTTACTATCCAGCATTTATAGTTTATATATAGTTTATTATCCAGCTTTCAAATTTGCACGAGCTATAGGGTGGACATTTTTGGAAAAATTCAACACATTTGCATGTGTGTTGCCAAAATACGCACTTACATTTTCGGCCACGAGCCGCGAACAAAACATTGTGCATCCACTCCGAGTATAACGATCTCCTCGGGAATCAGCCGCGAACAAAACATTGTGCATCCACTCCGAGTATAACGATCTCCTCGGGAATCATGTACAATTCGATTGGTATATATTTTATTATCCAGAAATTAAATTTGCGAGAGTGGATTTTTTTGGAAATGTGTAAACCATTTTCGTATGTGTGGGCAAAATTCGCATTTACATTTTAGGGCACCAGCAGCGAACAAAACATTGTGCATGCACTCCGAGTATAACGATCTCTTCGGGAGTCATGTACAAATCGATTGGTATATAGTTTATTATCCAGCATTTAAATTTGCACGAGCTATAGGGTGGACATTTTTGGAAAAATTCAAAACATTTGTATGTGTATTGCCAAAATACGCAATTATATTTTAGGCCACCAGCAGCGAACCAAATATTGTGCATCCACTCCGAGTAGAAGTATCTGCTTGAGAGACACGTACAACTCGATTGGTTTATCTCTGACTATCCAGAAATAAAATTTGCGTGTGATATACGGTGGACATTTTTGGAAAAGAGTAAAACATTTTCAAATGTGTGACCAAAATACGCACTTACATTTTCGGCCACCAGCAGCGAACAAATCATATTTTAGGAAAAATTTAAAATACCTTCATATGTGTGGCCAAAATACCCACAACATTTTCGGCCACCAGCAGCGAACAAAACACTTTGCATCCACTCCGAGTATAACGATCTCCTCGGGAGTCATGTGCAAATCGATTGGTATATAGTTTATTAACCAGCATTTAAATTTCCGCGAGCTATAGGGTGGACATTTTTGGAAAAATTCAAAACATTTGCATGTGTGTTGCCAAAATACGCACTTACATTTTCGGCCACCAGCCGCGAACAAAACATTGTGCATCCACTCCGAGTCTAATGATCTCCTCGGGAATCATGCACAATTCGATTGGTATATATTTTATTATCCAGAAATTAAATTTGCGCGAGCTATAGGGTGGATTTTTTTTGGAAATGTGTAAACCATTTTCGTATGTGTGGGCAAAATTCGCACTTACATTTTAGGGCACCAGCAGCAAACAAAACATTGTGCATCGACTCCGAGTATAACAATCTCCTCGGGAGTCATGTACAAATCGATTGGTATATAGTTTATTATGCAGCATTTAAATTTGCGCGAGCTATAGGGTGGACATTTTTGGAAAAATTCAAAACATTTGCATGTGTTTTGCCAAAATAGGCAATTATATTTTAGGCCACCAGCAGCGAACCAAATATTGTGCATCCACTCCGAGTAGAAGTATCTCCTTGAGAGACACGTACAACTCGATTGGTTTATCTCTGATTATCCAGAAATTAAATTTCCGTGTGATATACGGTGGACATTTTTGGAAAAGAGTAAAACATTTTCAACTGTGGTGCCAAAATACGCACTTACATTTTCGGCCACCAGCAGCGAACAAAACATTGTGCATCCACTCCGAGTATAACGGTCTCCTCGGGAGTCATGTACAGATCGATTGGTATATATCTGATTAGCCAGAAATATATTTTCGCGAGCTATATGGTGGACATTTTTGAAAAACTGTTAAACATTTTCGAATGTGTGGCCAAAATACGCACTTACATTTTCGGCCACCAGCAGCGAACAAAACATAACGAATGTACAACGAGGCTAAAGATCTGCTCAGGAGACACGTACAAATCGATTGATGCATCTCTGATTATCCAGAAATAAAATTTGCGTGTCATATACGGTGGACATTTTTGGAAAAGAGTAAAACATTTTCAAATGTGTGGCCAAAATACGCACTTAAATTTTCGGCCACCAGCAGCTAACAAATTATTGCAAATCAACAACGAGTTTAAAGATCTTCTCAGGAGAAATGTGCAAATCGATTGGTGTATATTTTATTATTCAGAAATTAAATTTGCGTGAGCTATAAGGAGGACAGTTTTGGAAATGTGTAAATCATTTTCGTTTTCCTGGCCAAAATACGCACTTACATTTTCAGCCACCAGCAGCAAACAAAACATTGTGCATCCACTCCGAGTATAACGATCTCCTCAGGAGACATGTACAAATCGATTGGTATATATCTGATTAGCCAGAAATATATTTTCCCGAGCTATATGGTGGACATTTTTGAAAAACTGTTAAACATTTTCGAATGTGTGGCCAAAATACGCACCTACATTTTCGGCCACCAGCAGCGAACAAAACATTACGAATGTACAACGAGACTAAAGATCTACTCAGGAGACACGTACAAATCGATTGGAGTAACTCCGATTATCCAGAAATTAAATGTGCGTGTGATATACGGTGGACATTTTTGGAAAGTAAAACATTTTCGAATGTGTGGCCAAAATACGCACTTACATTTTCGGCCACCAGCAACGAACAAAACATTGTGCATCCACACCGAGTATAACAATCTCCTCGGGAATCATGTACAATTCGATTGGTACATATTTTATTGTCCGGAAATTAAATTTGCGCGAGCTATAGAGTGGATATTTTTGAAAATGTTGAAACCATTTTCGTATGTGTGGGCAAAATTCGCACTTACATTTTAGGGCACCAGCAGCGAACAAAACACTTTGCATTCACTACGAGTATAACGATCTCCTCGGGAGTCATATACAAATCGATTGGTATATAGTTTACTATCCAGCATTTAAATTTGCGCGAGCTATAAGGTGGACATTTTTGGAAAAATTCGAAACATTTGCATGTGTGTTGTCAAAATACGCACTTACATTTTCGGCCACCAGCCGCGAACAAAACATTGTGCATCCACCCCGAGGATGACGCTCTCCTCGGGAATCATGTACAATTCGATTGGTATATATTTTATTATCCAGAAACTAAATTTGCGCGAGTTATAGGGCGGATTTTTTTCGAAATGTGTAAACCATTTTCGTATGTGTGGGCAAAATTCGCACTTACATTTGCGGCCACCAGCAGCGAACAAAGCAATGTGTATCCACTACGAGTAGAAGTGTTTTCTCGGGAGTCATGTCCAACTCGATTGGTGTATCTCTCATTATCCAGAAATTAAATTTGTGCGAGATATAGGGTGGACATTTTAGGAAAAATTCAAAACATTTGCATATATGTGACCAAAATACGCAATTACATTTTCGACCACCAGCAGCGAACAAAACATTGAGTATTCACTGCGAGTCTTTGAATCTCCTCGGGAGACTTGTACAAATCGACTCGTATGTGTCTCATTATCCAGAAATTATATTTGCGGGAGATACAAGGTGCATATTTTAGGAAAAATTTAAAATACTTTCGAATGTGTGGCCAAAATACGCACTTACATTTTATGCCACCAGCAGCGAACAAGACAGTGTGTATCCACTACGAGTAGAAGTATCTTCTCGAGAGTGATGTACAAATCGACTGGTATATGTTCAATTTTTCAGAAATTAAATTTGCGTGAGCTATAAGGAGGACTGTTTTGGAAATGTGTAAATCATTTTCGTTTTTGAGGCCAAAATACGCACTTACATTTTTGGCCACCAGCAGCAAACCAAATACTGTGCATCCACTCGGAGTAGAAGCATCTCCTCGAGAGACACGTACAAATCGATTTGTGTATCACGCGTTGTCCAGTAGTTAAAGTATCATTTTTGGAAAAATTCAAAACATTTGCATGTGTGTGGCCAAAATACGCAATTATATTTTAGGCCACCATCAGCGAAAAAAATAGGTTGTATCCACTACGAGTAGAAGTGTCTTCTCGGGAGTCATGTACAAATCGATTGGTATATAATTTATTATTCAGAAATTAAATTTGCGTGAGCTATAAGGAGGACAGTTTTGGAAATGTGTAAATCATTTTCGTTTTTGTGGCCAAAATCCGCACTTAAATTTTTGGCCACCAGCAGCAAACCAAATATTGTGCATCCACTCCAAGCAGAAGTATCTCCTTAAGAGACACGTACAACTCGATTGGTGTTTCTCTCATTATCTAGAAATTAAATTTGCGTGAGCTATACGGTGGATGTGTGGCCAAAATACGCAATTACATTTTAGGGCACCAGCAGCGAACAAAATATTTTGCATCCACTCCGAGTACAACGATGTCCTCGGGAGTCATGTACAAATCGATTGGTATATAGTTTACTATCCAGCATTTAAATTTGCGCGAGCTATAGGGTGGACATTTTTGGAAAAATTCGAAACATTTGCATGTGTGTTGCCAAAATACGCACTTACATTTTAGTGCACCAGCTGCGAACAAAACATTGTGCATCCACTCCGAGTATAACGATCTCCTCGAGAGACACGTACAAATCGATTGGTGTATCCCGCGTTATCCAGAAGTTAAAGTTGCGCGAGCTATAGGGTGGATTTTTTTGGAAATGTGTAAACCATTTTCGTATGTGTGGGCAAAATTCGCACTTACATTTTAGGGCACCAGCAGCAAACAAAACATTGTGCATCGACTCCGAGTATAACGATCTCCTCGGGAGTCATGTACAAATCGATTGGTGTATAGTTTATTATGCAGCATTTAAATTTGCGCGAGCTATAGGGTGGACATTTTTGGAAAAATTCAAAACATTTGCATGTGTGTTGCCAAAATAGGCAATTATATTTTAGGCCACCAGCAGCGAACCAAATATTGTGCATCCACTCCGAGTAGAAGTATCTCCTTGAGAGACACGTACAACTCGATTGGTTTATCTCTGATTATCCAGAAATTAAATTTCCGTGTGATATACGGTGGACATTTTTGGAAAAGAGTAAAACATTTTCAAATGTGTGGCCAAAATACGCACTTACATTTTCGGCCACCAGCAGCGAACAAAACATTGTGCATCCACTCCGAGTATAACGGTCTCCTCGGGAGTCATGTACAACTCGATTGGTGCATCTCTGATTATCCAGAAATAAAATTTGCGTGTCATATACGGTGGACATTTTTGTAAAAGAGTATAACATTTTCAAATGTGTGGCCAAAATACGCACTTACATTTCCGGCCACTAGCAGCTAACAAATTATTGCACATCAACAACGAGTTTAAAGATCTCCTCAGGAGAAATGTGCAAATCGATTGGTGTATATTTTATTATTCAGAAATTAAATTTGCGTGAGCTATAAGGAGGACAGTTTTGGAAATGTGTAAATCATTTTCGTTTTCCTGGCCAAAATACGCACTTACATTTTCAGCCACCAGCAGCAAACAAAACATTGTGCATCCACTCCGAGTATAACGATCTCCTCAGGAGACATGTACAAATCGATTGGTATATATCTGATTAGCCAGAAATATATTTTCGCGAGCTATATGGTGGACATTTTTGAAAAACTGTTAAACATTTTGAGAATGTGTGGCCAAAATACGCACTTACATTTTCGGCCACCACCAGCGAACAAAACATTACGTATGTACAACGAGACTAAAGATCTACTCAGGAGACACGTACAAATCGATTGGAGTAACTCCGATTATCCAGAAATTAAATGTGCGTGTGATATACGGTGGACATTTTTGGAAAGTAAAACATTTTCGAATGTGTGGCCAAAATACGCACTTACATTTTCGGCCACCAGCAACGAACAAAACATTGAGAATCCCCTACGAGTATAACAATCTCCTCGGGAATCATGTACAATTCGATTGGTACATATTTTATTGTCCGGAAATTAAATTTGCGCGAGCTATAGAGTGGATATTTTTGAAAATGTTGAAACCATTTTCGTATGTGTGGGCAAAATTCGTACTTACACTTTAGCCACCAACAGCGAACAAAACAGTGTGTATCCACTACGAGTAGAAGTGTCTTCTCGGGAGTCACATACAAATCGATTTGTATATATTTTATTATTCAAAAATTAAATTTGCGTGAGCTTTAAGGAGGACAGTTTTGAAAATGTGTAAATCATTTTCGTTTTTGAGGCCAAAATACGCACTTACATTTTTGGCCACCAGCAGCAAACCAAATACTGTGCATCCACTCCGAGTAGAAGCATCTCCTCGAGAGACCGAACCGAAGCATCTCCTCGAAACCGAACTCGAAGGAAGACGAAAAAGAGGAAGACGAAGACTCCGCTGGAGGGATCAGGTTGACGAATCCCTGCGTTCACTTGGTATTGCCAACTGGAGAGATAAAGCAGAAGATCGAACTGGTTGGCGAAATATGTTATCTTATGTTATCTTCCTGACCCCCGGGGTTGTCCGAGACCGGATAAGTAAGTAAAACATTTTCGAATGTGTTGCTAAAATACGCACTTACATTTTCGGCCACCAGCAGCGGACAAAACGTTGCATATCCACTCCGAGTATAAGAGTCTCCTAGGGAGACAAGTACAAATCGACTGGTATATGTCTCGTCCAGAAATTAAATTTGCGCGAGCTATAGGGTGAATAGTTTTGAAAAACGATAAACCATTTGCATATGTGTGGCCAAAATACGCAATGACATTTTTGGCCACCAGCAGCGAACAAAAAATTTCGCATCTACTCCGAGCACAAGGATCTCGTCAGGAGACATTTACAAATCGAGTGGTATATGTCTCATTATCTAGAAATTAAATATGCGTGGCTATAGGGTGGATATTTTTGGAAAAATTTAAAATGTTTTCAAATGTGTGGCAAAAATACGCACTTAGATTTTCGGTCACCAGCAGCGAGCCAAACATTGCGCATCCACCGCGAGTATAAGGGTCTCCTAGGGAGACATGTACAAATCCACTGGTATGTGTTTCATCATTGGAAAATATTGTTATATTATTCATATTATTGGAACAGTGTAAAACATTTTCATATGTGTGGCCAAAATACCCACTAATATTTTCGGCCACCAGTAGAGAACATAACATTGCGCATCCACTCCGAGTATTGGGATCTCCTCGGGAAACATGTACAAATAGACTCGTATGTGTCTCAGTATCCAGAAATTAAATTTGCGAGCGCTATACGGTGGACATTTTTGGAAAAGTGTAAACCATTTGCACATGCGTGGCCAAAATACTCACTTACATTTTCGGCCACCAGCAGCGAACAAAACATTGCGCATCCACTCCGAGTACAAAAATCTCCTCAGAATATATGTACAAATCGATTGGTGTATCTCTCATTATCTAGAATTTAAATTTGCATGAGCCATCCGGTGGACATTTTTGTAAAAGATTAAAACATTTTCGAATGTGTGGCCAACATACGCACTTACAAAATTTTCGTATCCACTTCGAGCATCAGGATCACCTCAGGAGACATTTACAAATCGAGTGGTATATGTCTCATTATCCAGAAATTAAATCTGCGCGACCTATAGGATGGACATTTTTGGTAAAATGTGAAATATTTTCATATGTGTGGCCAAAATACGCGCTTAGATTTTCGGTCACCAGCAGCGAACCAAACACTGCGCATCCACCCCGAGTATAAGGGTCTCCTAGTGAGACAGGTACAAATAGATTGATATGTGTCTCATTACTCAAAAGTAAATTTTCCCGAGCAATAGGGTGAACATTTTTGGAAAAGTGTAAAACATTTTCTTATGTGTGGCCAAAATACTCACTAAAGTTTTCGGCCACCAGTAGCGAACATAACATTGCGTATCCACTCCGAGTATTGGGATCTCCTCGGGAGACATGTACAAAGCGACCCGTATGTGTCCCAGTATCCAGAAATTAAATTTACGTGCGCTATACGGTGGAAATTTTTGGAAAAATGTGTAAACAATTGGCATATGTGTGGCCAAATTACGCACTTACATTTCCGGCCACCAGCAGGGAACAAAACATTGCGCATCCATTCCGAGTATAAAAGTCTCCTAGGGAGACATGTACAAATCGATTGGCATATGTCCCATCCAGTAATTAAATTTGCGCGAGCTATAGGGTGGATAGTTTTGGAAAAATATAAACCATTTGCATATGGTTTTGCACAAGGATATCCTCAGGATACATTTACAAATCGAGTGGTATATGTCCCATTGTCTAGAAATTAAATTTGCGCGGCTATAGGGTGGACATTTTTGGAAAACTTTAAAACGTTTTCATATTTGTGGCCAAAATACGCACTTAGATTTTCGGTCACCAGCAGCAAACCAAATATTGTGCATCCACTCCAAGCAGAAGTATCTGTAATAATTACACAATGGAATTCTTTTTGGTTGAGCTATCTTGAGCGTCAAAACCTTTCTGTGTCTTTATTGAATATTTTGGTTCTTTTTATATTAAATCTAAATACAATAGTATCTTACATTAATATTCCCATTCCTATATAATTTATATGGAGTTGTCGCGGCAGACCAACGAATATCATATGCGTATCCCTCAGCAGAGGGAACGCTCGCTGCTCATGGCTTATCATGCCGTATACATTGTTGTATGTATGCGACGTTCTTGGAGCTATGAACGGTCGCTGTCAGCAGAGACGATCACCGTTCTGTGGCTATGCAACATTGTTTGTGTCGCTGTGTGTATGCAGTAGAACATACTCAAAGCCATGGACGGTCGCCGTCATGTCTGCGTGTGCCATGCTGACGAATCAGTTTCACTGGCGTGAGAACTGTTCTTTGCCTTGCGTACAGAGCAATGTGTATCGTTTAGAGTATTAAACGGCGCTTGTTATGTGGAGTGTGTTTGGCTGTTCGACTTTTAGTTATTTGGACACTTTGGGAAGTGCCAATGAAATGTAAGCTAATACCTCTTTTGGTATTTCTTTAATATGTATTTCTGTTGGTTATGTTGGCTTTAGTTTGTACTCTATAGCCGTTGGTTGCGTTGACTGTGTATGTATGCTACACCTCCATTTTTCAGAAGAATGACCATATAACGTGAGTTTTATGGACATTCTTTTACAATGTTATTAATTTCATGTTCATTAAATGTATTATATAGTACTTATTATTTTGTTATTTCTTATGTAATTAGAATGACTTATTATTGTATAAGTTCATTATCATTCGTTCCTTATTATTAGTATTATTAGTATTATTAACCATGGTTTTTATTGTTATTATTATTTTATTGCTCATAAATTTTAATTCTATTCTTATGAACTATTTGTTCTTTGTTAGTTTTGGGATCTATGATGTTTACATTTTCCCATAATAGTAGATTTTTAATTTTAAAGGGACCGATATATTTTCTATCTAGTTTATGTCCTGATTCATTTCTTAACAATTCTAAATCTCCTATATTGAAATTATAATCTACAATGTTCTTATCATAATATTCTTTTTGTTTTTCCTTATGCTTATTTAATAGTATCTGAGATCTCCCAAGCGCTATTTCTAATCTATATTTGGCCTCGTTGGCGTAATTGTCTACATTATAGAGTGGAGTTATTTGATCCACTTCATTCATTTGTACCATTTTATGTGGTATTCTCGAAAATACTAATTCATTATGTACTGTTGACGGTGTTGTATTGAAACAATACGTGAAGTACTTAAGCCATTCATCCCAGTCATCTTTATCCACTGATATGTAGGATCCTACGTATGCATTGAAAGTTCTATGGCTTCTTTCAATTGTACCTAGCGTCTGGTGATGGTGTGCCGTTGAAGTTAGTTTCTCGATTTTCAATAGTGCGCATAATTCATTTAATATGGCGTTTTTGTATTCAGTTCCCATGTCCGTAATGAACGTCTTCATTGGACCATATATAAGAATGAAATTTTCAAAAATTGCCTTAGCGATTGTTTGCGCGCTTTTGTCCCGTATGGGTATTGTGACTAAATACTTAGTCAGGTCACATATCATTGTTATGGCGTATTCATTTCCGTAAATTGATTTAGGAAATGGACCAATGGTATCGACAAATACCGTATCAAAAATACCGTATCAGAAGCTCCCGCCGGCGTAGGAGTTATTACTAATGGACCTTTCAAATGTTTGTTGGTTTTGGTTGTCTGACACGTGTGGCACATTTTGACATATCTAGTTATGTCTTTTATCATGTTTCGCCAAAAATAATACCGTTTTACTTTCTGTATTGTCCTGAAAGTTCCACAGTGACCACCTTCAATGGGGTCATCATGATATTTTATCATTATGTTCTGAATAGCTATAGCATCTTTGCAATCAATGTGGGTCACCTTATTTAGTAGCGCTACTTTAATATGAATTAATTTCCTATTGCCCATATCTTTGAATTCATTAATCGAGATAAATTCGAAAATTTTCTCACTAGGTGCCACTTGTAATTTGTCAATGCTGTGTTTACAGGCTACTTCTTCGAGCCTCGGGAAGAACTGTCCTAAGTCAAGTTTCCCATTATTAAACAAGTCATTGATTTGTATATATGCTATTACAGATTTTCCACGTTTGATGTAACATCTTGCGGGAAAAATCTTTAATTTATAATATTTCCTGACGTCAGTGTTATTTAAAGGAACATATGTATATACTGGGCTTTTTAATTTTATTTGATTTATGCTGCTCATTCAAAGTATTACTTTTATCCGTATTCATAGTATTTCGTGTCATGGATCTTGTCGTTATTGTCAATATTTGTGTTGCTGTTATATTCATGTCCTTGAGATCATGTATTGTTATTCGCGATAGCGCGTCTGCAACGTAATTATCTTTTCCCCTAAGATATTGTACTGTAAAGTCATATTCCTCTAGGTCAAGCCTCATTCTCGTCAGTTTTGAACTTGGGTTCCTCATTGAAAATAGATATGATAGTGGTCTGTGATCGGTACGGACGAGGAATTGTCTTCCGTATATGTATGGTCTAAAGTGTGTTATAGCCCAATGGATTGCTGTTAATTCTTGTTCGATGGTTGATTTATTGCTTTCACCTTTAGTAAAGGTTTTGGAAGCATAGGCGACTGGTAAATGTTTTCCTTCATGTTCCTGAGTCAAAACTGCGCCGCAAGCGTGTTTGCTTGCGTCCGTAATTATGCAAAACTGCTTTTCGAAATCCGGGTATTGCAGTAATGTTGGACTCATTAATGCCTTTTTTAAGTGATTAAATGCTATGTCGCAATCTTTAGTCCATTCGAACTGAACACCTTTTTTAGACAGTCTTGTAAGATGCCGAGAATATTCTGAGAAGTTTTTAATAAATCTTCGATAGTAATTGCAGAAGGCTACGAATCTTCTCGCGCCATCTGCATCAGTGGGTTTTGGGTAATTTTCAATTACTGAGTATTTACTATCATCGGGTAGTATTCCCTTATCTGTACATTTGTGTCCTAGGTATGTTACTCCTGTCATAAAAAATGAACATTTTTTAGGGTGTAACTTGAGATTGGTTTTTCGACATAGTTCAAAAACATTTGTAAGATTTGAAAGCATGTGTTTTTCGGAACATCCTAATACGACCAGGTCGTCCATGTATAGGAAAGCTTGTTCTGGTTTCAAACCACTGAAAGCCAATGTCATCATTCTTTGGAATGAATTTGGTGCTATTTTTAGTCCATAAGCAAGTCTAGTGAATCTGTATGACCCATTATTAGTCGAAAATGATGTAAGGTCTCTAGATTTCTCTTCCAACTGGATTAAATCTAAACATGAGAAATATTTAGCCCTACCAAGTTGGTCTAGAATATCGTCTATTCGTGGTAAAGGGAATTTGTCCGCTACTAGCTTTTTGTTAATCTGTCTATAATCTATTACAAGTCTCCATCTCTTTTCCTTAGAACCAGGGAGAGACTTTTTGGGAACCAACAAGATTGGACTGTTATACTCGGAATACGATGGTTCGACTATTCCATCGTCTATTAGTTTCTTTACGTGTTTGTGAATTTCCTCCTTATGTGTATGTGGTACACGGTAGTTCTTAATATATACCGGTTGTTTGTCCTTAACCCTTAACTTTTGTTTATAGAAATTATTTGTGGTTATTGTTTCCGTTTCTAAACCAAAGACATCACTGAATTCGGAACAAAGATCTTTTAAAACATTTTCGAACTGTTTTGGAAAATTTTTCTCTAGTAGTTGCAAAATTTGTGTCTTTCTTTGTTTTTCATTTGAATTGTTTGTAATAATTTCGTAATCATTAATGTCTTCAGTTGTGATTTGTGATTCTTTTATTGTAACTATTGTATCGTTTGTATTTAAAATGCGAATATATGCATTGTTTGCCTTTACCAAGGTGCTAGCTATAAAAATACCTGGTTGAATTTCTTGGTGAGGTACCAATATGTCTTGATTTGTGGCCACTAGCCTAATATGGCGTATCACCTCAGATCTTGCTGGTAGTGTTAAGCTTTCATTGCATGTATTCGTAATTTGTATTTCTATCTGTTGTGTGAAATTTGGTGGTCGTAGGATAAGGTAATCAAAATCATCATTAAAGTCTAAAATACAATTGTATTTTCTTATAAAATCCATACCGATGATTCCGTCGCATGGTATTGGGAAATCATCGTTCACAACGTGAAAAGTATGGGGAATTAAAAAGTTTTTGTATCTTAGATCAAAATTTGTCGTTCCTATTGATTTTATTTTACCATGTCCTATACCACTTAATGTTGATATTCTATTCGTGTTTATTTCATCTTGTGTAAAGTGAGCAAGTTTTATTAATGAAATATCTGCTCCTGTGTCTACTAATAATGTTATTTTTTCGTTATGGTGTTCTATTTTTACGTTAACAAAAATACTAAAGTTAAGGCTAAGGTTATACACTTTTCTGTTCTCTGGCTTGATCTTAGGGGAATTTTCTAGTTTTCCGGGTTGTCTTGGTCTGTGTTAGTTACTCTAACGTTACTGTTTCGACCATTGTGGTTTTGTCTGTTATTATTATAATTGTGGTTGTTTCCACGTCTGTTTCCACGGTAGTTAGAATTGTCATTTCTGTATCTATTGTTGTTATTGCGATTGTTGCCATCGCCATTTCTTCCTCTATATCCACCTCTACCATGTGGTCTTCCTCTGTTCCCACGGTAGTTTCTGTTTGACCTGTTTCCGAAGTATAGGATAGTATTTTGTTGTCCAGTAGCGTCTGTGCAGCTACTAACAAATTTTCCTATAGCTTCGTTCATATTGTCAAACTGACCTGCTTCCATGATGAGTTTAACTCTTTCAATGGTGCAATTTTTGGTCATTGCCTTCACCGCGACTTGGGTGGTATATTTTTGTGCCAATGTGCGTGACAAACCATCGGAGATGTATGCACCTTCCAATGATTTTGTCAATTTGTCCAGCTCATCACAATAAGAATTGGCAGACTTATTGTTCTGTCGGATGTTCAGTATTTTGGCTGATAGGACCTCAACTGATTCACCTTTCACAGAACTTGACAGTTTCGAAATTACGTCTTGTATGGTGGATTCATTTTCAAGTAGGTTTCTGGCGTTACCTGTTAATTTTGTCTTAATCAGGTTTATGGCTACCGCTTCGTGGGTGCCTTTTAGTGTATCCACTAAAGAAAGTGCATCTAAAAATGATCTTAAATTCTCAGGTTTCCCATCGAAATCAGGGATTAACCTTGTGGCCGTATTTAAAAATTCTATAACTGTTTGTGCCATATTGACTTCCGTTCCAATTGACTCAATGGTTTTCGTCCTAATTGTGGCTTCACTTTCAACATTATCATCACCTTCCGTATTATCTAGTGTTATGTCCAATTCCTCGTGAAGGTATAAAGGAATTGTTATTTCTATTCCTCTTCTCGAAGCTACATTTAGGAATTTTTCCCTTATATCTCCGTAAAAAGCGTCAGCTGCTACCTTGTGAGTAGTGGTTAATCGATCGTAATAAACGTTGAATAATACCTGTATTTTCTTTAACGATTGTCTAAGAATTTTAAAATGTTTTGATACGGTTTCTTCCCTCGTATCTCTATCAATATTCAGACACTTATATGATCTATCAAAGGTTTCCCTAATTAGTCGTGCCTTTTGCACTACTTCTGCCCAATGCATTTAGTATTTAAAAATTTAATCTGAGTTTGGGACATTATATATAATAGACTGGACCTATGTTGTATGGAGAAAATTAAAGTTTGTCGAAACCTGCGGGCCATGGGCTCATTTTGTTTATATTTATATCAAATATCACCGTGCAAATTTTGAGCGCGATCGATAAACCTTTACCACTCTCTCAAGAGCCTTAAAGTTACAAAAATAGTCTATTTTTGAAAAATTTTCCAATTTGGACCACCCAAACGGAAAAAGGATGCACCCTAATTTCCAGACTATATTTTTCCTGATGCAGGAATTCATTACGAACAAAATGACACCTCACAAGCTAAAATCGGAGTAAGACTCACGAAGTTATAAATGATTAAAAAAGGTCAATTTAATAAAATGGAGGAAATTTTCTCTTAACCCTTATTAAGGTCTGTTTGTTTGACTGAAAACCTTTAATCGAAACAAACAGACCTTAATAAGGGTTAAGAGAAAATTTCCTCCATTTTATTAAATTGACCTTTTTTAATCATTTATAACTTCGTGAGTCTTACTCCGATTTTAGCTTGTGAGGTGTCATTTTGTTCGTAATGAATTCCTGCATCAGGAAAAATATAGTCTGGAAATTAGGGTGCATCCTTTTTCCGTTTGGGTGGTCCAAATTGGAAAATTTTTCAAAAATAGACTATTTTTGTAACTTTAAGGCTCTTGAGAGAGTGGTAAAGGTTTATCGATCGCGCTCAAAATTTGCACGGTGATATTTGACATAAATATAAACAAAATGAGCCCATGGCCCGCAGGTTCCGACGACTTTCAAAATAAGGACCAGTCTAATATATAAGTCTACAGTAGGTAACTATTTTATCCCGATCCATAAGATACTCTGTGGTGCTTAGATTTTGTCTAAGTTATCTCCACGACTTGAGTATCTCTTCTTTAGAGATCTCTTATGCAATAAATATAACTTAAGTAATAAGTTGACTGCACTTAATACTGTAGAGATGAGTAGGAGGATCCACAATGAATCTATTTGTGAAGTGTGATCGACCACTTCTACATTATTAATGACATTCGCAGTCGGATTACTTATTTTTGAGTTTCTATGACCCATAATTATCCTTATCCACTCAGGTTTTCCTTTCTTTTTTTTTTTACATAGAAATTATTTTATTAATTATACATACAATTTTGTTTATTATATTTTCTTTTAAAATAATTTTTCTTCTTTTGTCTCGAGCGAGTACTCGCTTATAGACCCTATGTATGCGCTTGGAATCGCATACGAAAATACAAGAAAAGTTTTCTATATACTATATTCCCGTCTCAATTGGTCATCGCCGAATGGGGATCTTCCTTCCCTGGCCGTCGTTGTCCCTTCTTGAAATCCTCGATTGTTAGAGGTTGTGGGACTTACTTCATTCTACTGTTGTTTTTTTTTTTGCTGTGGCCTCTCTCATATGGCTGGGCCAACTGTCTTTTGGCCAGACAGTATCTTCCTTCTCGCCGCTGACGGATTTTTGGCTATCACGTCAGAGAAAATGTTTCTTTAATCCTGGTGCATTTATAAATTTTGGTGCACTTCAGGATTTAACAGCGGCTAAAACGCTATGTTATTTGGACAAAATGATCCAACTCCAGCTCCTTTTTATTTTGGGAGTTCCTGGAGATCCCTGAGCTTTTGGAGCTGTGGGATTGTTTCTGAGCCTTTTGAGCTCCCGATTTTTCCTCCGTGCTTTTTTATTTTTGAAGCACTGGCAGGATCGCCATGTAATAATTACACAATGGAATTCTTTTTGGTTGAGCTATCTTGAGCGTCAAAACCTTTCTGTGTCGTTATTTATTAATTTGGTTCTTTTTATATTAATTCTAAATACAATAGTATCTTACATTAATATTCTTATTCCTATATAATTTATATGGAGTTGTCGCGGCAGACCAACGAATATCATATGCGTATCCCTCATTGATATGCTCATGGCTTATCATGCCGTATACATTGTTGTATGTATGCGACGTTCTTGGAGCTATGAACGGTCGCTGTCAGCAGAGACGATCACCGTTCTGTGGCTATGCAACATTGTTTGTGTCGCTGTGTGTATGCAGTAGAACATACTCAAAGCCATGGACGGTCGCCGTCATGTCTGCGTGTGCCATGCTGACGAATCAGTTTCACTGGCGTGAGAACTGTTCTTTGCCTTGCGTACAGAGCAATGTGTATCGTTTAGAGTATTAAACGGCACTTGTTATGTGGAGTGTGTTTGGCTGTTCGACTTTTAGTTATTTGGACACTTTGGAAAGTGCCAATGAAATGTAAGCTAATACCTCTTTTGGTATTTCTTTAATATGTATTTCATTTGGTTATGTTGGCTTTAGTTTGTACTCTATAGCCGTTGGTTGCGTTGACTGTGTATGTATGCTACATATCTCCTTAAGAGACACGTACAACTCGATTGGTGTTTCTCTCATTATCTAGAAATTAAATTTGCGTGAGCTATACGGTGGATGTTTTTGGAAAAGTGTAAAACGTTTTCATAAGTGTGGCCAAAATACGCAATTACATTTTAGGGCACCAGCAGCGAACAAAACATTTTGCATCCACTCCGAGTACAACGATCTCCTCGGGAGTCATGTACAAATCGATTGGTATATAGTTTACTATCCAGCATTTAAATTTGCGCGAGCTATAGGGTGGACATTTTTGGAAAAATTCGAAACATTTGCATGTGTGTTGCCAAAATACGCACTTACATTTTCGGCCACCAGCTGCGAACAAAACAATGTGCATCCACTCCGAGTATAACGATCTCCTCGAGAGACACGTACAAATCGATTGGTGTATCTCGCGTTATCCAGAAGTTAAAGTTGCGCGAGCTATAGGGTGGATTTTTTTGGAAATGTGTAAACCATTTTCGTATGTGTGGGCAAAATTCGCACTTACATTTTAGGGCACCAGCAGCAAACAAAACATTGTGCATCGACTCCGAGTATAACGATCTCCTCGGGAGTCATGTACAAATCGATTGGTATATAGTTTATTATGCAGCATTTAAATTTGCGCGAGCTATAGGTTGGACATTTTTGGAAAAATTCAAAACATTTGCTTGTGTGTTGCCAAAATAGGCAATTATATTTTAGGCCACCAGCAGCGAACCAAATATTGTGCATCCACTCCGAGTAGAAGTATCTCCTTGAGAGACACGTACAACTCGATTGGTTTATCTCTGATTATCCAGAAATTAAATTTCCGTGTGATATACGGTTTACATTTTTGGAAAAGAGTAAAACATTTTCAAATGTGTGGCCAAAATACGCACTTACATTTTCGGCCACCAGCAGCGAACAAAACATTGTGCATCCACTCCGAGTATAACGGTCTCCTCGGGAGTCATGTACAACTCGATTGGTGCATCTCTGATTATCCAGAAATAAAATTTGCGTGTCATATACGGTGGACATTTTTGGAAAAGAGTAAAACATTTTCAAATGTGTGGCTGGCCAAAATACGCACTTACATTTTCGGCCACTAGCAGCTAACAAATTATTGCACATCAACAACGAGATTAAAGATCTCCGCAGGAGATATGTGCAAATCGATTGGTGTATATTTTATTATTCAGAAATTAAATTTGCGTGAGCTATAAGGAGGACAGTTTTGGAAATGTGTAAATCATTTTCGTTTTCCTGGCCAAAATACGCACTTACATTTTCAGCCACCAGCAGCAAACAAAACATTGTGCATCCACTACGAGTATAACGATCTCCTCAGGAGACATGTACAAATCGATTGGTATATATCTGATTAGCCAGAAATATATTTTCGCGAGCTATATGGTGGACATTTTTGAAAAACTGTTAAACATTTTCGAATGTGTGGCCAAAATACGCACTTACATTTTCGGCCACCAGCAGCGAACAAAACATTACGAATGTACAACGAGACTAAAGATCTACTCAGGAGACACGTACAAATCGATTGGAGTAACTCCGATTATCCAGAAATTAAATGTGCGTGTGATATACGGTGGACATTTTTGGAAAGTAAAACATTTTCGAATGTGTGGCCAAAATACGCACTTACATTTTCGGCCACCAGCAACGAACAAAACATTGAGCATCCCCTACGAGTATAACAATCTCCTCGGGAATCATGTACAATTCGAGTGGTACATATTTTATTGTCCGGAAATTAAATTTGCGCGAGCTATAGAGTGGATATTTTTGAAAATGTTGAAACCATTTTGGTATGTGTGGGCAAAATTCGTACTTACACTTTAGCCACCAACAGCGAACAAAACAGTGTGTATCCACTACGAGTAGAAGTGTCTTCTCGGGAGTCACATACAAATCGATTTGTATATATTTTATTATTCAAAAATTAAATTTGTGAGCTTTAAGGAGGACAGTTTTGGAAATGTGAAAATCATTTTCGTTTTTGTGGCCAAAATACGCACTTACATTTTTGGCCACCAGCAGCAAACCAAAGACTGTGCATCCACTCCGAGTAGAAGCATCTCCTCGAGAGACACGTACAAATCGATTGGTGTATCCCGCGTTATCCAGAAGTTAAAGTTGCCCGAGCTATAGGGTGGATTTTTTGGCAATGTGTAAACCATTTTCGTATGTGTGGGCAAAATTCGCACTTACATTTTAGGGCACCAGCAGCGAACAAAACATTTTGCATTCACTACGAGTATAACGATCTCCTCGGGAGTCATATACGAATCGATTGGTATATAGGTTACTATCCAGCATTTAAATTTGCGCGAGCTATAGGGTGGACATTTTTGGAAAAATTCGAAACATTTGCTTGTGTGTTGTCAAAATACGCACTTACATTTTCGGCCACCAGCTGCGAACCAAATATTGTGCATCCACTCCGAGTAGAAGTATCTCTTTGAGAGACACGTACAACTCGATTGGTTTATCTCTGATTATCCAGAAATAAAATTTGCGTGTGATATACGGTGGACATTTTTGGAAAAGAGTAAAACATTTTCAAATGTGTGGCCAAAATACGCACTTACATTTTCGGCCACCAGCAGCGAACAAATCATATTTTAGGAAAAATTTGAAATACTTTCATATGTGTGGCCAAAATACCCACAACATTTTCGGCCACCAGCAGCGAACAAAACACTTTGCATCCACTCCGAGTATAACGATCTCCTCGGGAGTCATGTGCAAATCGATTGGTATATAGTTTATTAATCAGCATTTAAATTTCCGCGAGCTATAGGGTGGACATTTTTGGAAAAATTCAAAACATTTGCATGTGTGTTGCCAAAATACGCACTTACATTTTCGGCCACCAGCCGCGAACAAAACATTGTGCATCCACTCTGAGTATAACGATCTTCTCGGGAGTCATGTACAATTCGATTGGTATATATTTTATTATCCAGCATTTAAATTTGCGCGAGCTATAGGGTGGACATTTGTGGAAAAATTCAAAACATTAGCATGTGTGTTGCCAAAATATTCAATTATATTTTAGGCCACCAGCAGCGAACCAAATATTGTGCATCCACTCCGAGTAGAAGTATCTCCTTGAGAGACACGTTCAACTCGATTGGTTTATCTCTGACTATCCAGAAATTAAATTTCCGTGTGATATACGGTGGACATTTTTGAAAAAGAGTAAAACATTTTCAAATGTGTGGCCAAAATACGCACTTACATTTTCGGCCACCAGCAGCGAACAAAACATTGTGCATCCACTCCGAGTATAACGATCTTCTCGGGAGTCATGTACAATTCGATTGGTATATATTTTATTATCCAGCATTTAAATTTGCGCGAGCTATAGGGTGGACATTTGTGGAAAAATTCAAAACATTAGCATGTGTGTTGCCAAAATATTCAATTATATTTTAGGCCACCAGCAGCGAACCAAATATTGTGCATCCACTCCGAGTAGAAGTATCTCCTTGAGAGACACGTTCAACTCGATTGGTGCATCTCTGATTATCCAGAAATAAAATTTGCGTGTCATATACGGTGGACATTTTTGGAAAAGAGTAAAACATTTTCAAATGTGTGGCCAAAATACGCACTTACATTTTCGGCCACCAGCAGCGAACAAATCATATTTTAGGAAAAATTTATAATACTTTCATATGTGTGGCCAAAATACCCACAACATTTTCGGCCACCAGCAGCGAACAAAACACTTTGCATCCACTCCGAGTATAACGATCTCCTCGGGAGTCATGTGCAACTCGATTGATGATTCTCTGATTATCCAGAAATAAAATTTGCGTGTGATATACGGTGGACATTTTTGGAAAAGAGTAAAACATTTTCAAATGTGTGGCCAAAATACGCACTTACATTTTCGGCCACCAGCCGCGAACAAAACATTGTGCATCCACTCCGAGTATAATGATCTCCTCGGGAATTATGCACAATTCGATTGGTATATATTTTATTATCCAGAAATTAAATTTGCGCGAGCTATAGGGTGGATTTTTTTGGAAATGTGTAAACCATTTTCAAATGTGTGGCCAAAATACGCACTTACATTTGCGGCCACCAGCAGCGAACAAAACATTGTGCATCCGATCCGAGTATAACGGTCTCCTCGGGAGTCATGTACAACTCGATTGGTGCATCTCTGATTATCCAGAAATAAAATTTGCGTGTCATATACGGTGGACATTTTTGGAAAAGAGTAAAACATTTTCAAATGTGTGGCCAAAATACGCACTTACATTTTCGGCCACCAGCAGCTAACAAATTATTGCACATCAAAAACGAGTTTAAAGATCTCCTCAGGAGAAATGTGCAAATCGATTGGTGTATATTTTATTATTCAGAAATTAAATTTGCGTGAGCTATAAGGAGGACAGTTTTGGAAATGTGTACATCATTTTCGTTTTCCTGGCCAAAATACGCACTTAGATTTTCAGCCACCAGTAGCAAACGAAACATTGAGCATCCCCTACGAGTATAACAATCTCCTCGGGAATCATGTACAATTCGATTGGTATATATTTTATTATCCAGAAATTAAATTTGCGCGAGCTATAGAGTGGATATTTTTGTAAAAGTTTAAAACATTTTCGAATGTGTGGCCAAAATACGCACTTACAAAATTTTCGTATCCACTTCGAGCATCAGGATCTCCTCAGGAGACATTTACAAATCGAGTGGTATATGTCTCATTATCCAGAAATTAAATCTGCGCGACCTATAGGATGGAAATTTTTGGTAAAATGTGAAATATTTTCATATGTGTGGCCAAAATACGCGCTTAGATTTTCGGTCACCAGCAGCGAACCAAACACTGCGCATCCACCCCGAGTATAAGGGTCTCCTAGTGAGACATGTACAAATAGATTGATATGTGTCTCATTACTCAAAAGTAAATTTTCCCGAGCTATAGGGTGAACATTTTTGGAAAAGTGTAAAACATTTTCTTATGTGTGGCCAAAATACTCACTAAAGTTTTCGGCCACCAGTAGCGAACATAACATTGCGTATCCACTCCGAGTATTGGGATCTCCTCGGGAGACATGTACAAAGCGACCCGTATGTGTCCCAGTATCCAGAAATTAAATTTACGTGCGCTATACGGTGGAAATTTTTGGAAAAATGCGTAAACAATTGGCATATGTGTGGCCAAATTACGCACTTACATTTTCGGCCACCAGCAGGGAACAAAACATTGCGCATCCACTCCGAGTATAAAAGTCTCCTAGAGAGACATGTACAAATCGATTGGCATTTGTCCCATCCAGTAATTGAATTTGCGCGAGCTATAGGGTGGATAGTTTTGGAAAAATATAAACCATTTGCATATGGTTTTGCACAAGGATATCCTCAGGATACATTTACAAATCGAGTGGTATATGTCCCATTGTCTAGAAATTAAATTTGCGCGGCTATAGGGTGGACATTTTTGGAAAACTTTAAAACGTTTTCATATTTGTGGCCAAAATACGCACTTAGATTTTCTGTCACCAGCAGCGAACCAAACATTGCGCATCCACGGCGAGTATAAGGGTCTCCTAGGGAGACATGTACAAATCAATGGGTATGTGTTTCATTATTGGAAAATATTATTATATTATTCATATTATTGGAAGAGTGTAAAACATTTTCATATGTGTGGCAAAAATTCCCACTAATATTTTCGGCCACCAGTAGCAAACATAACATTGCGCATCCGCTCCGAGTATTGGGATCTCCTCGGGAAACATGTACAAATCAATTCGTATGTGTCTCAGTATTCAGAAATTAAATTTGCGTGCGCTATACGGTGGACATTTTCGGAAAAGTGTAAACCATTTGCACATGTGTGGCCGAAATACTCACTTACATTTTCGGCCACCAGCAGCGAACAAAACATTGCGCATCCACTTCGAGTACAAAAATCTCCTCAGCAGATATGTACAAATCGATTGGTGTAACTCTCATTTTCTAGATATTAAATTTGCGTGCGCTATACGGTGGATATTTATGGAAAAGTTAACAAAACATTGCGCTCCCACTCCGAGTATAAGGATCTCCTCAGGAGGCATGTACACATTATCCAGAAATTAAATTTGCGCGAACTATAGAATGGATATTTTTGGAAAAATGTAAACAAATTTCACGTGTGTGGCCAAAATACCTGCTAACATTTTCGGCCACCAGCAGCGAGCAAAACGTTTTACATCCACTCTGAGTATAAGAGTCTCCTAGGGAGACATGTACAAATCGATTGGTATATGTTTGATCCAAAAATTAAATTTGCGCGAGCTACAGGGTGGACATTTTTGGACAAATTTAAACCATTTGCATTTGTGTGGCCAAAACAAGCAATGACATTTTTGGCCACCAGCAGCGAACAAAAATTTGCGCATCCACTCCTCAGGAGACATTTACAAATCGAGTGGTATATGTCTCATTATCCAGAAATTAAATTTGCGCGAGCTATAGAGAGAACATTTTTGGAAAAATGTGAAACGTTTTCATATGAGAGGCCAAAATACGCACTTAGATTTTCGGTCACCAGCATCGAAACAAACACTAAGCATCCACCCCGAGTATAAAGGTATCCTAGGGAGACTCGTACAAATCGATTGGTATGTGTCTCATTATCCAGAAATTAAATTTGCGCGAGCTAATTGATATTTTTTGAAAAATGTAAAATGTTTTGCATATGTGTGGCCAAAATACAAACTAACATTTGCGGCCAACAGCACCGAACATAACATTGCGTATCCACTCCAAGTGGAAGGGTCTCCTCGAGAGCCATGTACAAATCAATTGGTGTATCTCTCATTTCCTAGAAATTAAATTTGCGTGCGCAATACGGTGGACATTTTTGAAAAGGGGTAAAACATTTTCGAATGTGTTGCTAAAATACGCACTTACATTTTCGGCCACCAGCAGCGAACAAAATATTGCACATCCACTCTGCCTATAAGGATCTCCTAAGCAGACATGTCCAAATCGATTGGTATATATCTGATTATCCAGAAATACATTTTCGCGAGATATAGGGTGGACATTTTTTGTAAAAGTGTAAACCATTTTCATATGTGTGGCCAAAATATGGACATGTACACACTGACTCGCATGTGTCCCATTATCCATAAATTAAATCTGCGCGAGCTATAGGGTGGAAATTTTTGGAAAAGTGTAAACCATTTTCATATGTGTGGCCAAAATATGGACATACATTTTCTTCCACCAGCAGCGAACAAAATATTGTGCATCCACACCGAGTATAACGAACTCCTCGGGAATCATGTACAAATACAAATCGATTGATATATGTCGCATTATCCAGAAATTTAATTTGCGCAAGCTATAGGGTGGATATTTTTGGGAAAATGCAAAACATATTCATATGTGTTGCCAAAATACGCACTTACACCAGCAGCGAACCGACTACTGTGCATCCACTCCGAGTAGAAGTATCCACTCAAGAGACACCTACAAATCGATTGGTGTATCTCTCATTATCTAGAAATTAAATTTGCGTGGCTATCCGGTGGACATGTTTGTAAAAGTTTAAAACATTTTCGAATGTGTGGCCAAAATACGCACTTACATTTTCGGCGATCAGCAGCGAACAAAACATTGCGTATCCACTCCGCCTATAAGAATCTCCTAAGCAGACATGTACAAATCGATTGGTATATATCTGATTATCCAGAAATAAATTTTCGCGAGATATAGGGTGGACGTTTTTTGTAAAAGTGTAAACCATTTTCATAGGTGTGGCCAAAATATAGATATACATTTTCGGGCACCAGCAGCGAACAAAATATTGTGCATCCACACCGAGTATAACGATCTCCTCCGGAAGACATGTACAAATTGACTCGTATGTGTCCCATTATCCAGAAATTAAATCTGCGCGAGCTATAGGGTGGACATTTTTGGAAAAGTGTAAACCATTTGCATATGTGTGGCCAAAATAAGCAATTAAATTTTTGGCCGCCAGCAGCGAACAAAAATTTGCGCATCCACTCCGAGCATAAGGATCTCCGCAGGAGACATTTACAAATCGAGTGGTATATGTCTCATTATCCAGAAGTTAAATATGCGCAAACTATAGGGTGGAAATTTTAGGAAAAATGTAAAACATATTCATATGAATTGCCAAAGTACGCAATTACATTTTCGGCCGCCAGCAGGGATCAAAACATTGCGTATCCACTACTAGTACAAGAGTCTCCTAGGGAGACATGTACAAATCGATTGGTATATGTCTGATCCAGAAATTAAATTGGCGCGAGCTATAGGGTGAACTTTTTTGGAAAAGTGTAAAACATTTTCGAATGTGTGGCCAAAATACGCACTTTGATCTTCGGTCGCCAGCAGCGAACCAAACATTGCGCGAGTATAAGGGTCTCCTAGAGAGACATGTACAAATTGAGTCGTATGTGTCTCATTATTGGAAAATATTATTATATTATTCATATTATTGGGAAAATGTAAAAAATTTTCATATGTGTGGCCAAAATACCCACTAATATTTTCGGCCACCAGTAGCCCACCGAGTATAAGGATCTCTTCAGGAGATATGTACAAATAGATTGGTGTAACACGCATTTTCTAGAAATTAAATTTGCGTGCGCTATACGGTGGATATGTTTGGAAAAGTGTAAACCATTTGCACATGTGTGGCCAAAATACTCACTTACATTTGCGGCCACCAACAGCGAACAGAACATTGCGCTTCCACTCCGAGTACAAGGATCTCCTCAGGAGATATGTACAAATCGATTGGTATAACTCTCATTTTCTAGATATTAAAATTGCGTGCGCTATACGGTGGACATTTTTGGAAAAGTGTGAAACATTTTCGAATGCGTGCGCAAAATACGCACTTATATTTTCGGCCACCAGCAGCGAAGAAAACTTTGCGCAGGCATTCCGAGTATAAAGATCTCCTCAGGAGACATGTACAAATCGATTGGTATATATCGGGTTATCCAGAAATACATTTTCGGGAGCTATAAGGTGGACATTTTTGGAAAAGTGTAAACCATTTTCCTATGTTTGGCAAAAACATGGACATAAGTTTTCGGCCACCAGCAGCGAACAAACTATTGTGCATCCACAACGAGTATAGGGATATCCTCGGGAATGTTGCACAATTCGATTGATATATGTCGCATTATTCAGAAATAAATTTTCGCGAGCTATATGGTCGACATTTTTGGAAAAATGAAAAAAGTTTTCATATGTGTGGACAAAATATGCACTTACATTTTCGGTCACCAGCCGCGAACCAAGCATTGCGCATCCACTCCGGGTATAAGAGTCTCCTGGGAGACATGTACAAATCGATGCGTATATATCTCATTATTCATAAATTAAATTTGCGTGAGCCATAGGGTGGACATTTTTGAAAAAATTTATAACATTTTCATAAGTGTGGCCAAACTACGCACTTACATTTTCGGTCACCAGCAGCGAACCAAACATTGCGAATCCACTTCGAGTATAAGGATCTCCTCAAGAGACATGTACAAATCGGTTCGTATATATCTGATTATCCAGAAATAAATTTTCGGGAGCTATAAGGTGGACATTTTTGAAAAAGTATAAACTATTTTCATATGTGTGACCAAAATATGGACATACATTTTCGGCCACCAGCACCGAACAAAATATTGTGCATCCACTCCGAGTAATCATGTACAAATCGATTGATATATATCACATTATCCAGAAATTAAAGTTGCGCAAGCTATAGGGTGGATGTTTTAGGAAAAATAGAAAACATATAGACATGTGTGGCCAAAATACGCAATTACGTTTTCGGCCACCAGCAGGGAACAAAACATTGCGCATCCACTCCGAGTATGGAGATCTCCTCAATTTTCGGGAGCTATAAGGTGGACATTTTTGGAAAAATGTTAAACGTTTTCATATGTGTGGACAAAATACGCACTTACATTTTCGGTCACCAGCAGCGAACCAAACATTGCGCATCCACTCCGAGTATAAGAGTCTCCTGGGAGACATGTACAAATCGATGCGTTTATATCACATTATTCAGAAATTAAATTAAAAAAAATTTATAACATTTTCATAAGTGTGGCCAAACTACGCACTTACATTTTCGGCCACCAGCAGCGAACAAAACGTTGCACATCCACTCCGAGTATAAGAGTCTCCTAGAGAGACATGTACAAATGGATTGGTATATGTCTCATCCAGAAATTAAGTTTGCGCGAGCTATAAGGTGGTCATTTTTGGAAAAATTTAAACCATTTGCATATGTGTGGCCAAAATACGAAATTACAACATTGCGCATCCACTTCGACTATAGGGATATCCTCAGGAGACATGTCCAAATCAATTGGTATATATCCGATTATCCAGACATCAATTTTCGAGAGCTATAAGGTGGACATTTTTGGAAAAGTGTAAAACATTTTAATATGTGTGACCAAAATATGGACATGCATTTTCGGCCACCAGCAGCGAACAAAATATTGTGCATCCACTCCGAGTATAGCGATCGCCTCGAGAATCGTGTTCAAATCGATTGATATATGCCGCATTATCCAGAAGTTAAATATGCGCAAACTATAGGGTGGATATTTTAGGAAAAATTTAAAACATATTCATATGAATGGCCAAAATACGTAATTACATTTGCGGCCACCAGCAGGGAACAAAACATTGCGTATCCACTTCGAGTGTAAGGGTCTCCTCGGGACACATGTACAAATCGATTGGTATATGTCTCATTATTCAGAAATAAAATTTCGCGAGCTATATGGTGGACATTTTTGGAAAAATGTAAAACGTTTTCATATGTGTGGACTAAATACGCACTTACATTTTCGGTCACCAGCAGCGAACCAAACATTGCGCATCCACTCCGAGTATAAGAGTCTCCTAGAGAGACATGTACAAATCGATTGGTATATGTCTCATCCAGAAATTGAATTTACGCGAGCTATAGGGTGGTCATTTTTGGAAAAATTTAAACTATTTGCATATGTGAGGCCAATATACGAAATTACATTTTTGGCCAAAAGCAGCTAACAAAACATTGCGCATCCACTCCGAGCATGAGGATCTCCTATGGAGACGTGCACAAATCGGTTGGTATATGTGTCATTATCCAGAAATTAAATTAACTTTGCGCGAGCTATAGGGTGGATATTTTTGGTAAAATGTAAAAAATTTTCATATGTGTGGCCAAAATAAAATATACACTTACATTTTCGGCCACCAGCAGCGAACAAAATATTGTGCATCCACTCCGAGTATAACGATCGCCTTCAGAATCATGTACAAACCGATTGATATATTTCGCATTATCCAGAAATTAAATTTGCGTGGGCTATACGGTGGACATTTTTGGAAAAGTGTAAAATATTTTCGAATGTGTGGGTAAAATACGCACTTACATTCTCGGCCACCAGCAGCGAACAAAACATTGCGCATCCACTCCGAATATAAGGCTCTCCTCAGGAAACATGTAAAAATCGGTTGGTATATGTCTCATTATCCAGAAATTAAATTTCCGCGAGCTATAGGGTGAACATTTTTGGTAAAATTTAAAAAATTTTCATATGTGTGGCCAAAATACAATACGCACTTACATTTTCGGCTTGCGCATCTACTTCCAGTAAAAGGAACTCCTCAAGAGACATGTACAAATCGATTGGTATATATCTGATGATCCAGAAATACATTTTCGGGAGCTATAAGGTGGACATTTTTGGAAAAGTGTAAACCATTTTCATATGTGTGACCAAAATATGGACATACATTTTCAGCCACCAGTAGCGAACAAAATATTGTGCATCCACTCCGAGTATAAGGATCGCCTCGAGAATCATGTACAAATCGATTGATATATGTCGCATTATCCAGAAATTAAAGTTGCGCAAGCTATAGGGTGGATGTTTTAGGGAAAATATAAAACATATTGATATGTGTGGCCAAAATACGCAATTAGGGAACAAAATATTGCGTATCCACTACAAGTATAAGGGTCTCCTCGGGAGACATATACAAATCGATTGGTATATATCTGATTATTCAGAAATAAATTTTCGCGAGTTATAGGGTGGACATTTTTGGTAAAATGTAAAACGTTTTCATACATGTGTAGCAGTTAACTCTTGTATAAAGCATTTGGACATATCATTCTGTTCTACACAATTTTTCATTTCCTTCAAACGATTGTACTGCCAAATTGATTAAATCTTGCTTTGAAAGTAAATATTCCTGTGCTAGAACAAAATGTGTTTCAATAGAATTAGTAAAAGAAGATCTGAAGCGCTCCCACAATATTACGGTATATTTAGATTGTTTCAATCACGGGTCCATTAAGCTCTGTCCAGTCTTAAAATTAATGTTAAAATCAAAGTACTTAAAATTAATGAATTAAAAGGTGAAACTTCTAACATCATTTTAAGTAGTCTACAGAATACGTTGAAAATGTTTGAAATTACCAGTAAAATTTTAGCTTTTTGTGGAGATAATAGTAATTGTAACTTCGGTGGTGCAGCAAAAAAGGCAAAAATAATGTTTTTAATAAAATGCAATAAAATGGAAGAACATTATTGGTGTCAATTGTCCGTTGGTGTCAACAGAATCCCTGCCAATAGATATCGAAGTTATAAGAGTAAAACTATATTCATTCTTTTATATTTATACAGTTAGGGTAGAAAAGTTTAAAGCAATTTGTGAAAATTTTGATGGCGAATATAAAAAATTATTAGGCCACAGTAGAGCACGCTGGTTAACACTAATGCCAGCTTTAGGGCGAATATTGGAATTATTTGTACCTTTAAAAGATTACCTTCTGCAGCAAGAAAAATGTCAACAGTATTGCTTAATTTCTTTAACGATCCCTTCGCTATTTTTTGGTAAATTTTCACACACAGTTAAGCTTGTGTCTTTCATAAATATATTCTGCGTTTAGAAACACAATCTATTTCAATGCATGAAGCAGCAGTAATTTTAAAGGGCTTAAAATTGAAGTTAAAAGAACGTAATGATGACGTATTTCTACCATTAGCAGTTCAAAATTTCTACCATTAGCAGTTCAAAATTCTATTTCAGATCTAGAGTCAGACGGAATTGATGTTAATATTTTGAGAGAAAAAGTAAAATATTTTTACGGAACTTGTGCTGATATTGTAATTATGGAAAACATCCGAAATAACTCCTGATAAAAAGCGGGATGAAATTTTTAAATATACTCCTTATATTCCTTATTCCTTATAAAAACATCTTGAAATTAGTTGATTTTTCCTTTTCTTTGCCTGCATCAAATGCACCAACAGAAAGGGGTTTTTCGATAGCTAACAATATTTGAACTTCGGAGAAATCTCAAATGAGATTGGAATCTTTAGAATCTCTCTTAATTACAAAACGCAATTTTTAAATGGATTGCACTGAATTTAAAACATTCTTTAAAAAAAAATACATTCTGTAGAGAAATATCAGAATTGAAGTATGTATACATATTTGTACACAACAATGAGTATGTATGTATGTATGCACGTATTTTTAGCTCGTTTCTGATGAATATTTATGACAATAAATGAATTTTATGTTATGTTTTCAATTAAAAAAAATCCAATGAGTGTTCGAACTCACGGGCGATGTGTTAACACCTTTTTGCTACACGGTACCTGTTCGATTTCTATGAACACATTCGCAAATGTTACATTGGAAAATAAAAAACAGCGTTCAATCATATGATGACGTTACAGTTAAATAATATTAATACTTAAAATTATTTAAAGACCCATTGCAAGCACATGTGTCATATTCTTGCTCAATACTTTTTTTTTATTCCCACAAAAGTCAAAGAATGCAAAGCAACAGAAACTTGTACATACATACATACATTGTTATATTCGTACGATATAACCGAAGTTCAACATAAAATACTTTTTTAATATTACTCCAAATTAATACTCCAAATTAAAACACTTCAATCTCGGCTCGCCGATATCGGATCGCCTTAATTTTTGACCTAAACTCTTCGTCGAAACCCGCACTAGCTTTTTAATCCAAAAATTAATAAAATCGGCTATGAATTTCCGGAGAAAATCGCGTGGGAAAATTATATGAAAATCGCCCAATAATCACTTTCAATACCGACTGCCAAGCAACGAACAAACAAACGATGATTTACTCTTACAAACCTAACACTTGCGTATGTATTAAATTTATAGTTTACAAAACCGAAGATCAACATAAAACACTTTTTTAATATTACTCCAAATTAAAACACTTAAATCTCGGCTCGCCGATATCGGATCGCCTTAATTTTTGGCCTAAACTCTTCGTCGAAAGCCGCACTAGCTTTTTCATCCAAAAATTAATAAAATCGGCTATGAATTTCCGGAGAAAATCGCGTGGGAAAATTATATGAATATCGCCCAATAATCACTTTCAATACCGACTGCCAAGCAACGAACAAACAAACGATGATTTACTCTTACAAACCTAACACTTGCGTATGTATTAAATTTATAGTTTACTGCCCTAGAGGCGCGCGTATAGATGTTAACACATCAATAAATACAATCCATAAAAATGTATAAACAATGTCTACACTATGTCTTAATAAATTTAATGGTCACCGTATCTATGCCTCTCACGCTTTTCTTTATTTCCTTGATATCAAAATTTTGGGTTTTAGTTCCTTACGCTTATTCTCTTTTTATTTTTTAATTGCAAGTTTTGAGCTTCTTTATGCATCTGAACTTCCATTTCTAAAATTTTAGGTTTTAATTTTCGTTTTTTTTTTATTTTCAAAATCCAGATGTGAAGATTCTCTTCCTTAGTGAAAAAATCGACTTCCAATATTTCAGCCTTCCGCTTACTTTACAACTTAAACCTTAGTTTCTGAAATTTCAGATTTTAAATTTTTTGTTATACTAAATTTTACATTTTAATACTCTTTATAACTCAAACATTCACTTTAAAAATTTTAGAGTTTACTTTACTCAAATTTATATTTCTATACTTTTGTTGGTTCACTCTATCATCTATAATTGCCATTTCTAAAATTTTAGCTTACAGTTTGCTTTTATTAACATAAACATGACTGTCTAAAACGTTAGATGTTAGTTTTTCCTATAGCTTTAAATTTTAATTTCTAAAATTTACGATTTTAATTTAATCTATGACAACTTCTCACGGCTACAATTTTAAATTTCAAGTTTCGTTTACTAAAATTATAGATTTCAACCTTTGTAACTTTAAGATTTAATTACTAAAATTACAGATTTTATTTCTTAAAACTTGAGATTTTAAGTTTTCTCTATGATTTCAAATCGTAATTTCTAAAGATTTAGATTCTGACTTGCCCTTACGAAGTGAGATTTCAGTTTTTAGACTTTAGGTTCTCTTTACGAATTCAAATCTGAATTACTAAAATTTTTATATTTCAAATTTTAGATTTTAATTACTAAAGTTTTAGATTTGGATCTCCTTTATTATCTTAAATTTCCACTTTGAACACTTTGATTTCAACTTTTAGTTTCTAAGATTTTAGAAACGGGTATTCCTTCTGATTCTAAAATTGAATTACTAAAATTTTAGATGTTAATTTTTTTTCTATTTAAACTTTAAATTTTTAGCACTTTTAGATTTTATTTTCTTTTGATTTCAACTTTCATAGCCTGTTTTTGTAACTTAATTTTTGATCAGTCGTACGCCAAGTGACTAGCGAAGCTAGTCATGTGAAACGAAAGAGCTTTCGTTTTCCTTAAATAATTTGGTTCAGCGAAATCAAACAAAACGTCAGATTAGACAATCAGAAAATATCAATCGCATAGTTTGTTTACAAATGTGTTTCTCTACGCATTTACAAGAAAATTATTTGAAATTGTTGTTTAATATGGATATTTCAAACCAATACAAGTAAGTACTTGTATCAAATAATGTAATAAACATTTATATAGTTAGAAAATTAATATTTGCAGTATTAAAAAAAAATACACCTGACCAGTTTCGGATATTGGTTGCATTGATGGACGAATTCCCAGAGCTTGCCACTTCTCGCCCCATCTTTGGGAATTCAAAAGCCGATATTCAAGGCAAGTGGGACATTGTGATTCAAAGAATAAATGAAGTTGGACCTCCAATGAGAAACAGATCTGATTAGAAGAGGTAAGTTAATGAATAGATGTTCTTGCACACCGTATTTTAGATGTTTACTTTTAAGATATGGGCCGACATGAAATACAGAACAAAATTAAAAATTTCCGAAAACACGAACGTACAGGTGGAGGACTTTCTGTTTACAACGCTCTTACAGACCATGAACAAGATATTGACAGAAGATGCCGGCTTTCTCCAGCTGCTGCGCCACAAGGAATGTCTTTTGATAGAAAATCAAATCCGATTGTGCTGGAAGTTACACCACGCAGACGTTCAAATGAATTCATTTATATTATATTATTCACTTTTTAAATTTTTTCATTTGCAGACTGAATTACTGTTTTTTTTATAAACAAACATTTAATTGTTTTATTTGATTCTTCTAACGTAAAATATTTGTAGCAATTTCATCTCTTGAAAAAAATTGAATTTGTAATATAAATTCATATTTAACTTCTTAAGCACCTGATAAAACGCTATTATACCGTTAAATGATGGATGATCATCCGTCCATAAAAACGGTTGCAGAGTCAGCGAATAAAATTCCGCCCGATAAGATCGTAGAAACTGCAGAAAGATGGGGAGCATATAGTGATACAAATTTACTGGATAATGATAATCAAGATGATTTAATCTCAAAACCAAAGGGAAAAAGCCCACGGAAAGAAAATGTAAATTTGTCCACCAGAGAATTTTATAATCTTAAAATACCTGGAAAATCCATTGTTATGGATTGTGCTGATTCTCTTGTGTCTGATACTGATGGAACTTTTTCTGCTGTTGCTTCGAAACGAAAACGCAAATATGCCAATAAAAAGACGGGTCATCGAAATGAAACGGATTGCTAGAGGAATTCTGCGCAAATTAATCAAATAAGTAGCCAGAATAGATTTGCGTTATTGGGGGAACTTAACCTTGAATCAGAGGGAACAGTTACTAGTAAAAATTATTCATCTATGACTGACAAGAATGGGAAGAATTCAAAGGCAGGGGTCCAATTTTGTCCTCCAATTATCCTTCAGAATGTAAATAAGGTTAGTCTTATTAAACAGCTAAAGGAGAAGAACATTGTTTTTTAAATAGTTAATAAGTCGCGATTCAAGAGCAAATTGTATTTGGCTGATGTGGCGGCACATTCAGAGATGATGGAGTTACTTAGGGATAAGAAAATGGATTCATACTCCTACACTCCAAAAGATCTCAAAAGGAAAACCTTAATTTTGAGAGGATTATTTTATCAAACCGATTTAACTGAGCTCAAAAACGAATTGGACAAATTGTTACCAAACTTTTTCGAATCGGTCGGGAAATTTCAGACAGATTTGTCTCGCAAAAGCAAGGTGGACACCGGGTTATTTCTGGTGGCATTAAAACCTGAAATAAAGGTAAACGAAGTTATGTGTGAAAGGTCCAGGCTAGGGAGGTCCAGTGTCAGAAATTTGGTCATATTTCAGCGAACTGCAATCGAGAGATTATTTGCCTTAAATGTGGACTTTCTCATGAAAAAGATAACTGTAAGATTGACCCTATGGACAAGAGTTCTCTTTTTTGTATAAATTGCGGTAAATATGGTCATCCCGGAAATTACAGGGGGTGTGAATTCTTTAAACAGTACTGTACAAAAAAGAGAGAAGCTTTAAATAAGGCTAAGAATTATAAAAATGGTACAGGTGCTAGGGTGAAGAGAGCCTTAGTAGGCTCAGAGTTTGTACTAGAAGGAAAAACGTTTTCCAGTCTTTTTAAAAGTGAGTCAAATAAAAGTGCTTCCACTGTGGTAAAGCCAAAAATAATAGAGGATTTTTTAAGAATTGCTAGAATAATATGTGAGCCGGAAGAAGTAGCTTTAGAGGAAAAGATTGTGAATTTTTTAGGCAAATTCTCAACGATGACGAAAACCCAGGCAAAGATTGAGTGTATAAGTCTTTTAAAAGAACTTAGTATGCGTTATGACCCGTAAAGTTCTTAATATTTTAAAATTTAATGTTAGAGCACTTATTGATCAAAGCAGAAGAATTGATCTATCTGATACATTAAGAGCCAACCAAATAGATATTGCATTCATACAAGAATCACACTTAATTTACCTTTTCCCAATGTGTTTGTTGAAATTGAAGTTTATCTTAATAACCAGATTAAAAAGTGTCTTCTTGTTTCTCTTTATTTCCCATGTATTTCTTCAGTTGGTACTATCTCTAATGGTTTAACCACCACAAAAAATTTTTCATCAAATTATGACTATACTATTTTAGGAGGTGATTTAAATTCGAGGAACGTTGAGTGGGGTGATTTTATGGATAATCTTAATGGAAAAGCACTTTTAGAGTGGTTGAACGAGTTTTCACTTGATTTTGTATATATTTCAGACACTACTCCTTCATATCCAAATGGGGATTACTTTTTGGATCACTTTATTGTTAGCACTAATCTGATAGACAATCATGGAAACAACTATTCAGTTTCTACTCTGCCAACATTCTCGGATCACTTTCCGCTAAAATTATGTTTGAATATGTCAGATTTTAATATTATTATTAAACAACCGGCCTCATTTACGTCATATAAGCATACAGACTGGCAAGCTTTCAGAATGGATTTAGATGCAAAACTAAGGGAAAATTGTCCTCCCAAGAATAGTGTACTGTTTGTACTATTTTGGTACACACCCACAACATTAATCTAGTTATTATATTGTACTAATTGCAACAGTGATTGTGATTGTGAGAAGTTCTCCCCGGTCCCTTCATGGGATGTAATGGGAAACCATTTATTTTTATAATTGCAACATTACCACTTCTTGGTACTACTTGTGATACGATAATATTTTACCATCTCTTATAAAAAGTGCTCAGAAATATAAGTAGGCAACTGTATGCAAAACATAATAAATCACAAAAACAACATAAACAGAAAATGTACAAGCATAATGCAACAACAAGATACATAAACACTGTAAACATAATTAAGCAAAGGAGATGCAAATAAATGTAATATTGCAATAAGTAATTCTAAGTAGGATAACAATAGATTTACGATAGATTTAAGAAGTACCGTTAAGTAGGTATTTAAGAAACAAAATTTGAAAATAAATTATCATTAAACAGATCAAACTCAGCCGAGTCTTTTGGCTTTTCCTTCATCGAATGAACTACCTGGCGCTCTTGAAGCTGCCGGTACATAAAATATATTCCAGCCAGTGGCTTTCTTAACAGCCGGCTACTCTTTTAGGCAGGTCCTAAAAATAATATATCTGAGCTACAAAGGAGGCACAGCAAAAACGAATCTGCGAACAGATCATCACATGGCGATCCTGCCAAACAAATCACAGGACATTGGGGACAGATCTGGAAGAAAAGTATAAAAACACAATAGGATTAATAAAAGAAAACAATAAAACCAAACATGTAAAATAAAGAACACGATAAAAAGAACAAAAAAAAAAGAAAATTTGTATACATTTTAAAAATCCAAAATTTTTTTTATTCATTATTTCTTTAGTTACAACATAACTCGTTTGTACATGAATAAACACAAACACGGGTAATGAAAAGAAAAGAACACAAGTAAAACACATGAATAAACACAAACACGGGAAACGAAAAAAAAGAACATAAATAAAACACATTTGTACATATATAGACACGGATGAATGTATTTATACTTCTAACACTCGTATTTACACTATTTCTAATCAAGAATTAATCAAGAATCACCAACAACAAAATTTTTCATCGGCGTGGAGAAAACAGAAGAAAAAAAGCAGAAGATTTCAATCGAGCAGAATTTCACATCCATTCCGTTCCAGACTAAATTGTAACAAAATCAAATTAGAAACAAATGAAATGACACAAAAACAGAAGATTTTTGATGGAATGAGAACAAAAACCAGAAGATTTTACAAAATGTAAAACAAAATTGTTACCAAAAGAAAAATATTTTCTAAAACTGTTTTCATCGCTAATATAAATTAACAAATATAAAATGTGAAATGATTTGTTGATAATATGAATAAAATAAAGTATTATATTGAAATTAAATAAAAAATTGTTTTGTTAAATGAATATTGGCAAATTTTAGTTTAATTATTTTGTTCTGCAACACGAAACAAAACATTGTGTAGCCCTTCGGAATACAAGAATCCACTCCGGAGACACGTACAAATCGAGTGCTTTGTTGGTCATTAGCCAGAAAATAAAATTGTGTGAGCTATAGGGTGAGAAAGTGTAAAACATCTTCATAAGAGTGGCCAAAAAATGCACTTGCATTTCCGACCACCACCAGCGAACACCACATTGTGCGTTCACTCCGAGTATAAGGATCTCCTCGGGAGATATGTACAAATCGATTTGTATATGTCTTATTATCCAGAAATAAAATTTGCGTGAGTTATAGGGTGAACAGTTTTGAAAAAGTGTGAAATATTTTCATATGTGTGGCCAAAATACGCATTTACATTTTCGGTCACCAGAAGCAAACAAAAGATTGTGTACTAACTCAGAGTATAAGGATCTCTTCCGGAGACATGTACAAATCGATTAGTATATGTCTCATTATCCAGAAATTAAATTTACGTGAGGTATAGGGTGAACAGTTTTGAAAAAGTGTGAAATATTTACATATGTGTGGCCAAAATGCGCATTTTCATTTTCGGATACCAGAAGCAAACAAAAGATTGTGTACTAACTCCGAGTATAAGGATCTCTTCCGGAGACATGTACAAATCGATTGGTATATGTCTCATTATCCAGAAATTAAATTTGCCTGAGCTATAGGGTGAACAGTTTTGAAAAAGTGTGAAATATTGTAATATGTGTGGCCAAAATACGCATTTACATTTTCGGTCACCAGAAGCAAAAAAAAGATTGCGTCTAACTTCGAGTATAAGGATCTCTTCCGGAGACATGTACAAATCGATTGGTATATGTCTCATTATCCAGAAATTAAATTTGCGTGAGCTATAGGGTTGACAAATTTCAAAAATTTTCATGTAAAAATTTCAAAATTTTAAAAAACGCATTTTGATTCACGAACACGAAACCAAATGGTGTCTGTCCAAACCCATTATACAGTCTCTTCTGGAAATATGGCTGAATCGATTGCCACGTTGGTCATTTTCCCAAAAATAGGATTTTCGAAGCTATAGGGTGGCAAAAGTTCAAAAATCTGAATATCAAAAATGACAAAAATCAACAAACGCATTTTCATTCATTAACACGAAACCAAATGGTATCTGTCCAAACCCATTATACGGTCTCTCCTGGAAATATGAACGAATCGACTGCCGTGTTGGTCATTTTCCCAAAAATAGGATTTTCGAAGCTATAGGGTGGCAAAAGATCAAAAATCTGCATATCAAAAATGACAAAAATCAACAAACGCATTTTCATTCATTAACACGAAACCAAATGGTATATGTCCAAACCCACTATACGGTCTCTTCTGGAAATATGGGTGAATCCATTGCCATGTTGGTCAGTTTCCAAAAAAAAGATTTACGGAGCTATAGGGTGGACAAAGTTCAAAAATCTGCATATGAAAATGACAAAAATCAACAAACGCATTTTCATTCATTAACACGAAACCAAATGGTATCTGTCCAAACCCATTATACGGTCTCTTCGCGAAATATGGACGAATCGATTGCCATGTTGGTCAACGTCCAAAAAATAGGATCATCGAAGCTATAGGGTGGACAAATTTCAAAAATCTTCATATAATAATTTGTATCATCTACACACGCATTTTCATTCCCCAACACGAAACCAAATGGTGTCTGTCCAAACCCAATATACGGTCTCTTCTGGAAATATGGACGAATGGACTGCCATGTTGGTCATTTTCCCAAAAATAGGATTTTCGAAGCTATAGGGTGGCCAAAGTTAAAAAATCTGAATATCAAAAATGACAAAAATCAACCAACGCATTTTCTTCATTAACACGAAACCAAATGGCATCTGTCCAAACCCATTATACGGTCTCTTCTGGAAATATGGCGAATCGACTGCCGTGTTGGTCATTTTCTCAAAAATAGGATTTTCGCAGCTATAGGGTGGCCAAAGTTCAAAAATCTGCATATCAAAAATGACAAAAATCAACAAACGCATTTTTATTCCCCAACACGAAACCAAATGGTGTCTGTCCAAACCCATTATACGGTCTCTTCTGGAAATATGGGTGAATCCATTGCCATGTTGGTCAGTTTCCAAAAAAAAGATTTACGGAGCTATAGGGTGGACAATGTTCAAAAATCTGCATATCAACAATTACAAAAATCAACAAACGCATTTTCATTAATTAACACGAAACCAAATGGTATCTGTCCAAACCCATTATACGGTCTCTTCTGGAAATGTGGACGAATCGATTGCCAATTTGGTCATTTTCCAAAAAATGCGTTTGTTGATTTTTGTAATTTTCATATGCAGATTTTTGAACTTTGTCCACCCTATAGCTCAGTAAATCTTTTTTTTGGAAACTGACCAACATGGCAATGGATTCACCCATATTTCCAGAAGAGACCGTATAATGGGTTTGGACATATACCATTTGGTTTCGTGTAAATGAATGAAAATGCGTTTGTTGATTTTTGTCATTTTTGATATGCAGATTTTTGAACTTTGGCCACCCTATAGCTTCGAAAATCCTATTTGTGGGTAAATGACCAACATGGCAGTCGATTCAGCCATATTTCCAGAAGAGACCGTATAATGGGTTTGGACAGATGCCATTTGGTTTCGTGTTAATGAAGAAAATGCGTTGGTTGATTTTTGTCATTTTTGATATTCAGATTTTTTAACTTTGGCCACCCTATAGCTTCGAAAATCCTATTTTTGGGAAAATGACCAACATGGCAGTCCATTCGTCCATATTTCCAGAAGAGACCGTATAATGGGTTTGGACAGACAGCATTTGGTTTCGTGTTCGTGAATTAAAATGCGTTTTTTAAAATTTTGAAGTTTTTACATGATAGTTTTTGAAATTTGTCAACCCTATAGCTCACGAAAATTTAATTTCTGGATAATGAGACATATACCAATCGATTTGTACATGTCTCCGGAAGAGATCCTTATACTCGTAGTAAGTACACAATCTTTTGTTTGCTTCTGGTGACCGAAAATGTAAATGCGTATTTTGGCCACACATATGAAAATATTTCACACTTTTTCAAAACTGTTCACCCTATACCTCACGCAAATTTAATTTCTGGATAATGAGACACATACCAATCGATTTGTACATGTCTCCGGAAGAGATGCTTATACTCGGAGTTAGTACACAATCTTTTGTTTGCTTCTGGTGACCGAAAATTTAAATGCGTATTTTGGCCACACATATGAAAATATTTCACACTTTTTCAAAACTGTTCACCCTATAGCTCACGCAAATTTAATTTCTGGATTATGAGACATATACCAATCGATTTGTACGTGCCTCCGGAAGACACCCTTATACTCGGAGTGGACGCACAATGTGGTGTTCGCTGCTGGTGGTCGGGAATGCAAGTGCGTTTTTTGGCCGCTCTTATGAAGATGTTTTGCACTTTCTCACCCTATAGCTCACACAATTTAATTTTCTGGGCAATGACCAACAAAGCACTCGATTTGTACGTGCCTCCGAAGTGGATTCTTATAGTCCGAAGGGCAACACAGTCATTTGTTTCGTGTTGCAGAACAAAATAATAAAACTAAAATTTCCCAATATTCATTTAACAAAACAATTTTTTATTTAATTTCAATATAACACTTTATTTTCTTCATATTAGCAACAAATCATTTCACATTTTGTATTGTTAATTAACATAAATTAAATAAAATCGATTTTAGAAAATATTTTTCTTCTGCTAACAATTTTGTTTGTTTACATTTTACAAAATCTTCTGCTTTTTGTTCTCATTCCATCAAAAATCTTCTGTTTTTGTGTCATTTCATTTGTTTCTAATTTGATTTTGTTACAATTTAGTCTGGAACGGAATGGAATGAAATTCTGCTCGATTGAAATCTTCTGCTGTTTTTCTTCTGTTTTTTTCTCATGCGTAAATTTTTCATATTTTTCATAAGAACGTGAAAGCAAACATAATAAATAATTACAAATAGCAATGTTATGATAAGCTGTCAACTTAGGAACAGAATGGAAAAGAAACAAAGTAGATAAACAACAGGGTGAATCATAGATAATTAATAACAGGGTGAATAACAGAGTGGATCGAATAAATTTTTCAATGGAATTAGGAACAAAGTAAACTTGGATACACTGGGAAAAATTATTGAGTACATTTAATGAAAATATATTTTTGGAACAATATTTTTTTTTTATGAGAGAAATCTAAAAAAAAAAAAATAGTGTTTAGGCTGATGAAATTTGAAAAAGGTAATGCACAGAGAAGTATTAATACCACTTTACATTGAAAGAAACGTACATGAAAATATTAAACATAGTAAATACCATTGAATGGAAGAATTAGCTAGTTACGAAGAATTAACTAGTTACGTAGAAGAACTAGAGAAGATAAAAATAAATTTAAAGAAAAGTAAAAGTAGAGTCTACGGACAGAAATACGTAGATTGCAAATTAGAAAGGTTAGCATCGATACTGGAAAATATAAGTAAGGAGATTGCAGAGACCAAAACGAAGAAGTAGCTGAATTAAAAATACAATTGCCAATTTGCTAAGAGAATTAGAAAACAAAGTAAAAAATCTAGAGGTAAAAAAATATATAGTCCCAAAGATGGCTTCATTTGACCTATCACTAGTGGGCAAAAATTTGCAAACATTTAAGGGTACTTTTGCATCTTTGGAAGATTTCCTAACCCAAACTGAATTATTACATTATTTAACTAAAACAGAAGATAGACAACTATTCATTAAGTACGTCTACAACTTCAAACTTACGACCCAGGTTCGGAGCGTGTTGGGTAGATCCAATAAACCGACAACTTTCGGGGAATTAAAAAAAAGTTTAGAAAACGCATATCCAAACCCAAAAACGCTACAACAGGTATTATCTGAATTGAGGGCGACAAAACAACACAACAACAGTATATCCGAGTTTAGAGAAAAAATTGCTGAGCTTTCAGACCAGCTAAGCTCTTTTGAGATTTCAAGCCTTAATAATCCCTCACAAGAAGCAAGAGATGTCGTTTATAAGGTTAGCGATGGCATAGCTCTCAACACATTTATGAGAGGAGTCAATAATGACTATAAACAAATTTTACTGAGCAACGGGCCCAGGTCATTTAATGAAGCGGTGGAAAGATGCGTCACGGCAGAAAAGAGGTTTTGCCCAGAGGATAAGCAAGTCTACCAAATGAACAAAAATAACAACCGAAACTACAACAGGAATAATAACAACTACAGGGGTAACAGCTACAACAGAAATAATGATGAATACACAGGTAACAATTATAACAAATATGACAAAAACGATAACAATCAGAGGAGTGGTTATAGAAACTATAACAACAATAAATACAGAAACGATGACAGGAATGTGAGTTACAACAACGGTAACTACAATCCAAATTACAGACGGGAAAATAATCGAAGTAACGATTTTGGTGCAGATAATGCCCGAAATAACTACAATGGAAATAAAACATACAACAATAACAACAATATGCGAAACAATAATAACAGAGGAAAACCACCATACCGGACTTATCATGTTGAAGGTGACGATGATCCAGAAAACGAATCACATAACTTTTATAGGGTGACAGAGGAAATCACCCAGAGCGCCCAAAACTAAGAATTTTCAGTATTTCAAAAAACAATAACGCATTCGTATTTTTAAAATGCAAAAACGTAAATCAAAATTTTTTTTCTAATAGATACTGGGGTAGACATCTCGGTATGCAAAGTGAAAACTCTGAATAACATTCACACACGGGAAACGGCAACTTTAACCGGAATAACAAAAGAAGCAATACAGTGCTTAGGAGCCTCGACATATCAGACGAAATAATCGATCACACTTTCCATATTGTCAAAAATGATTTCCCAATACATGCAGATGGAATAATAGGACGTGATATGCTGGCAAAATACATGTGCAAAATAGATTTTGAGACTTTCACCATATTATTTAATGTGCAAGGACGAGACATCATAATACGAATGAACTCGAGACCTGTTTATCAGACAAATATAACGGTACCTGCAAGATCAGAATGCATTGTTCCTATAAATCTGAATATTAAAGAAGATAGTATTGTTTTAAACAGGAAAGTAAAACAAGGAGTATATCTGGGAAATTCCATGATACCAACAAGAGAGGATACAGATGAGCAAATATTGGCGATAACACGAAGTATGAATAAAAATTTTGACAAAAACCACGAAAAAGAATACTACACTGAAAGAACCCATGAAGGAAGGTACCTCACTATCTGATGTAAAGAATATGGGAAAACTAAAATTTGTTATAGGCAAGAAGGTCAAGAAGTTGACTATTGAAACAAAAGGAGATGAAATTATTACAAGGTGCAGTGATAATCCTATAAACACAATGCTGATTTTGGAGAAGCTGAAATCAAAAATGCGAGAAATTAACACATTAGAAGTAGCATTAAACAAAAACGATGAAATATTTAAAATCATACCCGTAGAGGAGTTCAAAACTATATTTAACAAATTACAAAAAGGAAGAAATACAAATTTTAAAATAATCCTCTATGATGAACCAAGACGCATCATGTGCAAAGACACGCAGCTAAAACTAATAGCTGAATATCATAACTCGCTACACGGAGGACACTTAGGCGTCAGGAAAACAACACTGAAGTTGAAACAAAGATATATTTGGAAAAACATGGGCAAAATGATAAAGCATTTTGTATTAAATTGTAAACAGTGCAGGCTAAGTAAGCAAACCAAAAGTACTAAAGAGGAGTTAACTTTGACTGAAACACCGAGAACGAGTTTTGAAGTAGTATCTATAGATACAGTCGGCCCAATGAGGTTGTCGAATTATCACCGATATAACTTGACAATTCAATGTGAATTAACAAAATACGTCATAGCATGTCCAATGGAGACAAAAGATGCCAAAACCGTGGCAAAAACAGGCAGGTCATATTAAAATATGGTCATTTTAAGATACTTAAATCGGATAAAGGTACAGAATTTACCAATCTGTTAATGTCCGAGGTATGTCAATTATTGGATATAAAACAAATATTTAGCACTCCATACCATCACGAAACCTTGGGTTCTATAGAGCGAAACCATAGAGTACTCAATGAATTTTTATAAAATTACTGTAAAGATGATCACTGGGACATATGGATCCCATATTTCACGTTTGCATACAATACTACACCACATGTTGATACGGGTTACACACCATATGAACTAGTTTTTGGGAAGTTGCCATACTTACCTAATGATATAAAATCAAACAAAAATAAATTTTACAATATAGATGACTATATTTTTGAATTACGCGAAAAATTAAAATTCCCTTTGCAAAAGGCAAAATATTACCTAGAAAAATCGAAAAATAATAGAGTTCGGAAAAACACATATACAAATCCACTTGAAGTAAAAATAGGAGATTTAGTTATTATAAAATCCATGAACAGAAGGAAATACCAAGCACCTTATCATGGTCCCTATAAAATAATAGCAAGAGAGGGAGTAAATTCAGTTTTAGACTTAGGAAATATAACTAAAAAGTATCACAATAACATGCTAAAAAAAATGGAAAACTATTGAAAATTAATTATAATTAATCTGATAATTATAAGACTATACTATATGAACTATATCATAAAATATGCATACCAAAATATTGTTAAAAAAATTATTTTTCTTGATAATTTTTTCTTAAGGGTGAGGGTGTACTGTTTGTACTATTTTGGTACACACCCACAACATTAATCCAGTTATTATATTGTACTAATTGTAACATTACTACTTCTTGGTACTATTTGTGATACTATAATATTTTACCATCTCTGAAAAAAGTGCTCAGAAATAAAAGTACGCAACTGTATGCAAAACATAATAAATCACAAAAACAACATAAACAGAAAATGTACAAGCATAATGCAACAACAAGATACACAAACAATGTAAACATAATTGGAGCAAAGGAGATGCAAATAAATGTAATATTGCAATAAGTAATTCTAAGTAGGATAACAATAGATTTAAGATAGATTTACGAAGTACCGTTAAGTAGGTATTTAAGGAACAACATTTGAAAATAAATTATCATTAAACAGATCAAACTCAGCCGAGTCTTTTGGCTTTTCCTTCATCGAATAAACTACCTGGCGCTCTTGAAGCTGCCGGTACATAAAATATATTCCAGCCAGTGGCTTTCTTAACAGCCGGCTACTCTTTTAGGCAGGTCTTAAAAATAATATATCTGAGCTACAAAGGAGGCACAGCAAAAACGAATCTGCGAACAGATCATCACAATAGAAACCTAAAGAATAATGAAATTGATTCGTTTGTTAATTTTTTCTCGGCGATACTTCAGGAAGTCTCCATTGCCCATTACACAATAATTCAAAACTTAGGGAAAAAATTCATTGTCTCGGATAATACTAGAAAACTTTTCAAATTAAAATATAGCTGGCAGAAGGAACTAAGACGAATCTATAGGCGGACTTTAAATAGGAGCAACCCTGATTATGTTTGTATTTCTGCACAAATTCGATTGCTCAAGATTATAATTAAAGAGCAGGTTGAAATTGAGCAGTCAAGGCATTTTCATGAGAGATTGAAGAATATCAGGCCTGGTCCAAGAGAATTCAAAAATATATATAATATTATAGGAAATAAAAAAAAAGACAAAAATATCTGACATTTCTGTAAACGGCACTAAAATAGAAAATTTGGATGAAAAGTTAAATTGTCTCAAGGACCATTTTGGTTCGGTTTATAGTGGGTCTTCTATTGGTAGAGATACTTCTGAAATCGACAACACTGTTGAAAATTCTTTAGCGCATCTCCCTGATCATTCAATTATATTTGGTGATGGTTTTACTGCAGATAATTTTCAAGGTGATTGCAGATTGACTTCACCAGAATTCATTAAAAATTTTACGAAGTCTTTGAATAATAAAAAATCATCAGGATTAGATAACATCTCAAATTTCCTTTTGAAGAAACTACCAGTCGTCGCATTTGAGTTTTTGACCGTAGTGTACAATAATTGTCTGAGCAATAGTTATTTTCCTGAGGCTTGGAAGATTGCGAAGATTTGTCCGTTGAGAAAGAAGCCTGGACTTACTGAAATTGGGAATATAAGGCCAATATCCATGCTTTCGAATGTAGGTAAATTGTTTAAAAAGGTGATAAACAAAAAAATGGATTCCGCTATAGACGGAGAATATATTCCAAATTTCCAGTTTGGGTTTAGAGGCGGTCATTCGACGGTACATGCTTTAGCAAAATTTCAAGGTGATATTGTTCGAAATTTGAGAGACAGGAAATGTACAGTTGTAGTCTCGCTTGACATTGAGAAAGCGTTTGACAAGTTTTATCAAAATGGTGTTCTATATAAGATGCTTCGAATTGGCTTTACCCCTCAAACTGTAAAACTTTTTAATAGTTTTTTCGAAAATAGACAATGTTGCGTACAATTAAGCGATAATCGCTCGTCATTCGGTTTAGTTAATTGTGGAGTTCCCCAGGGATCAGTCTTATCACCGCATCTGTATAATATTTTCATAAGCGACTTCCCTCATGATTTGTCGGATTCGGTCGGATTGCTATATGCGGATGATTCATTACTATATTCCCACCATGAATCACCAATAACCGCTCTCTCCTATGTTTATCGTCATCTTTCTGTAGTTTGGAAATATTACGACGAGTGGGGTATAACGATTAACACATCTAAGTGTGAGGCAATATGCATCCGTAACGCTTCGGGGAAGTGTGGCCGCAAAGTTGTACCGGAAAGCAAACTTTTAAGATTATTTGATAATGGAATTGAAATACCTTTTAAGCAACATATTAAATATCTCGGTGTTCGCCTTAACAGACTTTTGAAATTTAATGAAAATGCGATAATACTTTTGGATAAGGCGTACAAAATTAGGGGGTCATTTAGTAGGTTATTTCAGAGCAAAAGTCTTCCTATGGAGACTAAGCTTCTATTGTACAAAACTTGCATTCGACCTGTTATTTTGTACGGCTTTCCCATATGGTTTACAAGTTCTCCAATTGTTATGCGCCAGATGGAAATTATGGAGCGTAAAATCCTTAGGCTTTGCACGGGTAAACATTACGAGCGTGAAACCAAACGATATTCAAACAAAGTTATTTACGAATGTGCCGACATAGTACCCTTAGCTGATTATTGCTTAAGTACTTTAAGAAGGTTTGTTGATAGTGTTCCTTTGCATGAAAATGCATTGGTAAGAAAAGTAGCGGCTGACGAAGTGGGATGGAATTGGAATAACTCTAATTATCTTTCACCGTTTGGGCTCCCTAGATCTTTGGATTCTTCCTTGACACGGACATTTTATGCAGTTGCTAAACCTGGTACAAATAGGGGGTAACAATAATTTTTATATCTTCTTTTTTTTTTTTTTAATATCTGAGTTATTTGTTGTTTTGTTTTTTCTTTTCGTTTTATTGTAATATATTTTAATTTAGATGTAAGTTTACTCTCATAGCAACTGCACGCTATACTTATGTTAATGCCGGGAGCAAGCATGTACTCTTTATATTGTTATACAGTGAAAGCTCTCCTGGGCGGACACCGACGGTCGCAGCGGTTTTGTCCGTTCACGGGAGATGTCCGCCCAGGGGATCGTTTGAATAAATATATCAACCGAGTATTTAAAATCATATTTATTTAATCTGTTTTGTGTTTATTTATATTTATGAGAGTAAACTAAAAAGAAAACAACTTAAAATATATTCATTCATAAAAATTTCAAAATCAAAAAAAAAAAAATAATATGACTCAGTGCAAAATTATTATTTACGATAAAAAAAATTTGTTGATTGTAGTCTGTTTAAAGTTGGCTAGCTTCCATTTTCGCTCCGTGTCCTGAAAATGAGTTTCTAAATTGTTTAGTTGTTGATAAGCCACAAAATCTTCTGTGGCGAAAGGTTTCAAACGAGCAATCTGTTTTAGTGCTTCATCATATGATTTGATGGAGTCAATTTCTGGTACGGCAACCTCATCTTCTGAATCGCTCAATATTTCTCTGGGTTATTGAGATTTTCCAAATTTATTTCAATATTATCATTTTCAGTGAGTGCAACATTATCGATGATTAAAAATTCTTCCAAATGAATCTCATTATGCTCTGCAAGTGTTTGAAAATTCAACAGTGTTGATAACGGCATGTCATCCTCAGGATCAAAATCTTGAATAATAGGATTTTCTAGCATGAAGCCTGATTTGCGGACACAATTTTTAATTGTTGCAGTTTCAACTTTATCCCAAGCAGATTTAATAAAACATAAAGCGTCAAGCACATTTACACTGTTTGAAACCTCAGACTCAGACTTGGCAGAATTAATTTTAGAGATTACGTGCTTTAAAATAAAGTTTATGTAATTTACTTTAAAATTTTGAATTACTCCTTGATCTAAGGGTTGGCATACTGAAGTGGTATTTGCTGGCAAAAATCTTACAGTAACATTTGTTAGTGGCAATTCTTTAGGATGAGATGCGGCATTATATAAAAATAAAAGAATCTTTCTATTGCAAGATCTCATTTTCTTGTCCAATTGATGCAACCACTCAGACATAATTTCCCTTGTCATCCAGGCCTTCTTATTAGATTTCCAATCAACTGGTAGATTGGATATTGGGATGTGTTTAAATGTCCGTGGGCGGGCCGCTTTACCGATGACTAGCAACATTTCCTTCTCTCCTACCATGTTTACACACAACAAAATAGTGAGCCTTTCTTTTGATAATTTGCCACCAGTGCATCTTTCTGATTTTAAAGCTAACGTTTTATCTGGTAAAGCTCGAAAAAAGAGACCGCTTTCGTCTGCATTGTAAACATCCTCAGGTCTGTACTGACTTAACATTGAAGGTAGTTTTGCTCTGAACTGATTGACATCCTCTGGACTAACATCCGAAGATTCACCCGATATGCACTTGATAGAAATGTTGTGTCGCTGACGCCATTTCTGTAGCCATCCATCCGACGCAGAAAATCAGGAATAACCCACCAGCTCAGCTATTTCTTTGGCTTTGGTTTTTATTATCGGCCCAGAAAGAGGAATATTCTTGCTTCTGGCCACCGTAAACCAATCGTAGCACAGCTTGTCCACCTGGGAGCCCTTTACGGTCAGTCAAATCTTTTTGTGGTGGATATTAATACCGGATTGCCATTTTTCTTTTAAAACTTCTTTATTTTTTAAAATGTCAGCGGATTGTTAAATCTTTTAAGAAAACATTAATTAGGACGACATATCAAAAATACTTAAGGATTAACCTACCTTCTTGCAATTTCGCGCACTGAAAGCCTTTCTTTTTCCTGCAAATTTATTACACACATTTTTTCTTTTAGAAAGAGAGAATTTCGAGGTGGCATTGCGATAGCTAACGAACAACTAAACTACGTATAAAGACACGAGGTTCATAAACCAGAATACACTTGATTCAACGTTTGTTATCATGCATACTAATGCCTTCTAGAAAAAGGGGAATTACAAAACTATGCTAGTGTTGCAAAAGACAATTGAGAATAAGACAAGCACAGTCTATGTGCAGACTTTTACCACGTCTGCAAACTGTAGATGGAGTACTTTGATGGAGTACTCGGAAACTTTTCTTATACGAATGACAATCTGTAGGTGGCATGCTTGTCTTTATTGCTGTTGCGCTTTCTATGTCGCTAGCAACTAAGCGTTAGTATTTTGTTGTATCTTTCTCTCTCCTCGTTCAAAACATGAAAAGTAAAAAAGGTGAACGTAATTTGCACCCCAGCTTTTTCTTTCAATGAGAATTCTTGTCCGGCCAAGGGAGATGTTGTAGACGAAAAAAGTGTCCGCGTCCGGCCAAGAGAGCGTCCGCCCAGTGGAGATTAATTTGTTCTAAAAATGCCGTCAAAAGCATGGGATCAAGAAATTTGTCCGCCCAAGGGAGCTGTCCGTCCACGGGAGCTGTCCGCGAGTAGAGCTTTTACTGTATACATTTTTACAATTTATGGAAAAGTATGGTACTCTTTTCTAAAATATGTTTTTAAAATAATACATTATAATTTTAAGTCTGCTTAATTTATATTGTTATATTGAATTATTACTTACTTATAACTATGAAAAATATTAAGGCTCAATAAAGAATTCAATTCAATTTAATTCAATTTCATCTGTTATTGCTAGCGCCAACGTCTCAATGCTCGAAAAATTGCCATCAATATCTTCGACGTTTGTCTCAACTATGTTTTCATTCGAAGGCCAATTGTTTTATAATGAATGCATACATATGTTCTGTAAATCACAACACGCATTTATGATTTGTGTTGCCTTCTCGGGAGTGTAATGCAAACCTTTTGAGTTCTTTAACACACCAAGTTCTTTAACACACCAAAGTAACCCTAAACAATATTTCTTAGCTTACAATGCTTCTCGTTGAACTTCTTCTCTGCAATGGTCGTTGGGCTGCGATATGGTGTCATCATATACGGTTTGTGTTTGTTTCTAAATGGACTATATATATATAATGGAATGGCATACGGGAGCCGCAGAGAGACGTTCCTCTCCAGTCGCGGGTATATTGAGCCCTATGGGCAGATATCGTTGATGCCAGTGTTCGAGATGATGCAGTCCCCTCCCTGCGTGCTTAGGGGTTGCTGTGTCTTCAGTTAGCAAACACTTGCAAATTATCTTAATGTTCAGTAACGCAGCGAAATATTAAATCATAAAGGCCAATTTATTACGCTGCTATATTATGTAGCATAGATATGATTAAACATTAAAAGTTCCAAATGCAATGCAAGCAGCAGATGCGAAATCAAATAAAGAATCACATTTCAACATCAACGCTTGGTTAGGTTGTTGCCTTCTGCTGCATTATAGTTCATTCACACACTCACTATAACACATAATATTTTTCGCAAATGTATAAATACTAAGTCAGCATAAACAACATAACATAGGCTGTTAAAGTACACCGTACGTGTGTTTGTCATACGGAACCAATTAAGTTAGTATTATGATTATTCATCATTTATTAGGTATAAATAAGGTTAAATCAATAAAACATTATGCTAGAACAATTTTTCGTCTACATCATTACACACTGACATACTGTCCAAGTACCCTGTGTCCCGTCTACAACTGCTTTTTGTTTGTACTTAGAGCAACCTTAGGTAAAGAATATTCATTGAATATTCACAATTATTCATTGGTGACCCCAAAGCTTTAGAGATCTAGAATTTCCCCCCACCAGTGGTAAGGAATTCGCAGAAATCTGAAACGCAGCAACACGCAACGCATCACATTGGCAAAATAAGGTCAACAGGGATACCAATCGTTCATTGGTAACCATAAACAAACTCCCCATCGATTTTGAAATCCAGAATTTCCCCCCACCAGTGGTAAGGAATTCTCAGAAAAAAAGGATAAAATTCTACACGCAACATTTAAGATCCTGTAACTTGGCACAGGATCATATCGATCAAACGCAGATTGGTCAGAATTTAAAAAATCTTCATAACAACAATTATATTATATTATATATTGACAAATCAACATGGACTCATAACCCAGCACTCATGTTGATTTGGGGCACTCATAACCCAGCAAAAGGAAAGAGCCGCGAACATAGAAAAAGCGGTAGCCAACATCAAGAAAACTCCACACGAGCGAAGATCTGTGGACTATTGCAGCAAAAAATCTGAAAATTTAATTGCTATATGGAAAAAATTTGACAGCGGAGAATATCATTCGCAACGACCCCATGTTGAGCGAAGATGCCCCGTATATTGTCGAGAATATCCATAAATCAGTAGGAATCGTACACAATACAGCTATTGAAGAATTAGAGCAGCTAATACAAAGCCTGAGCAGGCATAAAAGCCATTGTTACCCGCAGGCAGCCCACCCGCACTCACTTCATCATTGCCAGCAGGACAAGGAGCAGGTTTACCCACATTCAACCAACCGGATCCACGTCCAACATTACAAACAACATACATGGATTGATAAGACGCCAAGGAGCACTCAAATCGTGATTGAAGCTTCTACTTCAAAGTAACGCCACGAAGGAAGCACCAGTCCAATCTCTATCAGCTATATACAGATTATGGCAGAAGATAGAGACCATTCATTTGGACATTTGGGAAATGTGTGGCAATCCGGCGGCTGAATGTTATGACTGTGAAAACTATGAAGCTTTACAAGAGAACGTAGCAACTCAAATAGCGTATCTTTCTAAACCACAATCAAGCGAAAGCATAACCTCAGAACAAGTGCAACAACCAAAAGGTAGTGCCAACCTACAGCTACCAAAGATATCCATACCAAAGTTCAATGGAGATTGCCTAAAATGGCAACCATTTTCGGACATATTCTCGAAAATGATTCATGAGCAAGATATCCCGGCAATACAAAAGATGTGGTATCTTAAAGCGCACTTGAGTGGAGAATCAGAACGTTTAATACGTAATCTGTATCTAACTGAAAGAAACTATACAGCCGCATGGAACACTTTAAAGGACAGATACGATAACAAGCGAGTCCTGGTGCCCACAATAACTCAAAAAGTGTTTGGCTGGGAAAACTTAACGGCCGAGTCCAAATATCTGAAAGAGTTCCACGGCGTCCGCAACGAAAGTCTGTCCCCGCTGAGGAACATTGGGATTAACATCGACAACTGGGACCCGGTCCTTTTGTGTTGGTCAAAAAATTTGATCCACAAACACACGTCATCTACGAACAATCGCTGGAAAACCCCACAGAGCTGCAGACACTAAACCACTTCCTAAAGGTTTTACAAAACCGCTTCCAAGCACTTGAAGCTGTTGGGGGAAAGGACAAGCCAAAGCAAATAGCAACAACAACAACGTGCAAATCAAGCGGATGTCCCCTGTGCACGGAAGTCCATCCAATATATTATAGTAAGCAATTCTTAGAAATGAGTATTGCGGATCGCCTTAAGTGGGTACAAAAGGAAAGGTTTTGCGTTAACTGTATCAAACGCGATCAGCGTACCAAGGAATGCACATCTAAATCGTGCACTAAGTGTCCATCTAAACACAATTCGCTGCTGCATCTTGAAAAACAACAAAATTCCAGCACTCATCCTTCACAATCTGTAAGTAAACCATTACCCGTAACGTCAGTGTCATCGGCGAACGCTGGGCCGACAAGCATTCTACTCGCAACAGCAGTAATCGAAATAACAGCCAACAATGGGCGATCTGGAAAATTCAGAGCTCTTTTGGACTCAGGTTCCCAAATCACTATAGTCACTGAAAGACTCATCAAAACCCTATCCATTCGACCAGAACGATCAACACTAGGCATTCAAGGCATTGGTGGAAGATCCAGACAAGCCACCAGAATACACTTGATTCAACGTTTGTTATCATGCATACTAATGCCTTCTAGAAAAAGGGGAATTACAAAACTATGCTAGTGTTGCAAAAGACAATTGAGAATAAGACAAGCACAGTCTATGTGCAGACTTTTACCACGTCTGCAAACTGTAGATGGAGTACTTTGATGGAGTACTCGGAAACTTTTCTTATACGAATGACAATCTGTAGGTGGCATGCTTGTCTTTATTGCTGTTGCGCTTTCTATGTCGCTAGCAACTAAGCGTTAGTATTTTGTTGTATCTTTCTCTCTCCTCGTTCAAAACATGAAAAGTAAAAAAGGTGAACGTAATTTGCACCCCAGCTTTTTCTTTCAATGAGAATTCTTGTCCGGCCAAGGGAGATGTTGTAGACGAAAAAAGTGTCCGCGTCCGGCCAAGAGAGCGTCCGCCCAGTGGAGATTAATTTGTTCTAAAAATGCCGTCAAAAGCATGGGATCAAGAAATTTGTCCGCCCAAGGGAGCTGTCCGTCCACGGGAGCTGTCCGCGAGTAGAGCTTTTACTGTATACATTTTTACAATTTATGGAAAAGTATGGTACTCTTTTCTAAAATATGTTTTTAAAATAATACATTATAATTTTAAGTCTGCTTAATTTATATTGTTATATTGAATTATTACTTACTTATAACTATGAAAAATATTAAGGCTCAATAAAGAATTCAATTCAATTTAATTCAATTTCATCTGTTATTGCTAGCGCCAACGTCTCAATGCTCGAAAAATTGCCATCAATATCTTCGACGTTTGTCTCAACTATGTTTTCATTCGAAGGCCAATTGTTTTATAATGAATGCATACATATGTTCTGTAAATCACAACACGCATTTATGATTTGTGTTGCCTTCTCGGGAGTGTAATGCAAACCTTTTGAGTTCTTTAACACACCAAGTTCTTTAACACACCAAAGTAACCCTAAACAATATTTCTTAGCTTACAATGCTTCTCGTTGAACTTCTTCTCTGCAATGGTCGTTGGGCTGCGATATGGTGTCATCATATACGGTTTGTGTTTGTTTCTAAATGGACTATATATATATAATGGAATGGCATACGGGAGCCGCAGAGAGACGTTCCTCTCCAGTCGCGGGTATATTGAGCCCTATGGGCAGATATCGTTGATGCCAGTGTTCGAGATGATGCAGTCCCCTCCCTGCGTGCTTAGGGGTTGCTGTGTCTTCAGTTAGCAAACACTTGCAAATTATCTTAATGTTCAGTAACGCAGCGAAATATTAAATCATAAAGGCCAATTTATTACGCTGCTATATTATGTAGCATAGATATGATTAAACATTAAAAGTTCCAAATGCAATGCAAGCAGCAGATGCGAAATCAAATAAAGAATCACATTTCAACATCAACGCTTGGTTAGGTTGTTGCCTTCTGCTGCATTATAGTTCATTCACACACTCACTATAACACATAATATTTTTCGCAAATGTATAAATACTAAGTCAGCATAAACAACATAACATAGGCTGTTAAAGTACACCGTACGTGTGTTTGTCATACGGAACCAATTAAGTTAGTATTATGATTATTCATCATTTATTAGGTATAAATAAGGTTAAATCAATAAAACATTATGCTAGAACAATTTTTCGTCTACATCATTACACACTGACATACTGTCCAAGTACCCTGTGTCCCGTCTACAACTGCTTTTTGTTTGTACTTAGAGCAACCTTAGGTAAAGAATATTCATTGAATATTCACAATTATTCATTGGTGACCCCAAAGCTTTAGAGATCTAGAATTTCCCCCCACCAGTGGTAAGGAATTCGCAGAAATCTGAAACGCAGCAACACGCAACGCATCACATTGGCAAAATAAGGTCAACAGGGATACCAATCGTTCATTGGTAACCATAAACAAACTCCCCATCGATTTTGAAATCCAGAATTTCCCCCCACCAGTGGTAAGGAATTCTCAGAAAAAAAGGATAAAATTCTACACGCAACATTTAAGATCCTGTAACTTGGCACAGGATCATATCGATCAAACGCAGATTGGTCAGAATTTAAAAAATCTTCATAACAACAATTATATTATATTATATATTGACAAATCAACATGGACTCATAACCCAGCACTCATGTTGATTTGGGGCACTCATAACCCAGCAAAAGGAAAGAGCCGCGAACATAGAAAAAGCGGTAGCCAACATCAAGAAAACTCCACACGAGCGAAGATCTGTGGACTATTGCAGCAAAAAATCTGAAAATTTAATTGCTATATGGAAAAAATTTGACAGCGGAGAATATCATTCGCAACGACCCCATGTTGAGCGAAGATGCCCCGTATATTGTCGAGAATATCCATAAATCAGTAGGAATCGTACACAATACAGCTATTGAAGAATTAGAGCAGCTAATACAAAGCCTGAGCAGGCATAAAAGCCATTGTTACCCGCAGGCAGCCCACCCGCACTCACTTCATCATTGCCAGCAGGACAAGGAGCAGGTTTACCCACATTCAACCAACCGGATCCACGTCCAACATTACAAACAACATACATGGATTGATAAGACGCCAAGGAGCACTCAAATCGTGATTGAAGCTTCTACTTCAAAGTAACGCCACGAAGGAAGCACCAGTCCAATCTCTATCAGCTATATACAGATTATGGCAGAAGATAGAGACCATTCATTTGGACATTTGGGAAATGTGTGGCAATCCGGCGGCTGAATGTTATGACTGTGAAAACTATGAAGCTTTACAAGAGAACGTAGCAACTCAAATAGCGTATCTTTCTAAACCACAATCAAGCGAAAGCATAACCTCAGAACAAGTGCAACAACCAAAAGGTAGTGCCAACCTACAGCTACCAAAGATATCCATACCAAAGTTCAATGGAGATTGCCTAAAATGGCAACCATTTTCGGACATATTCTCGAAAATGATTCATGAGCAAGATATCCCGGCAATACAAAAGATGTGGTATCTTAAAGCGCACTTGAGTGGAGAATCAGAACGTTTAATACGTAATCTGTATCTAACTGAAAGAAACTATACAGCCGCATGGAACACTTTAAAGGACAGATACGATAACAAGCGAGTCCTGGTGCCCACAATAACTCAAAAAGTGTTTGGCTGGGAAAACTTAACGGCCGAGTCCAAATATCTGAAAGAGTTCCACGGCGTCCGCAACGAAAGTCTGTCCCCGCTGAGGAACATTGGGATTAACATCGACAACTGGGACCCGGTCCTTTTGTGTTGGTCAAAAAATTTGATCCACAAACACACGTCATCTACGAACAATCGCTGGAAAACCCCACAGAGCTGCAGACACTAAACCACTTCCTAAAGGTTTTACAAAACCGCTTCCAAGCACTTGAAGCTGTTGGGGGAAAGGACAAGCCAAAGCAAATAGCAACAACAACAACGTGCAAATCAAGCGGATGTCCCCTGTGCACGGAAGTCCATCCAATATATTATAGTAAGCAATTCTTAGAAATGAGCATTGCGGATCGCCTTAAGTGGGTACAAAAGGAAAGGTTTTGCGTTAACTGTATCAAACGCGATCATCGTACCAAGGAATGCACATCTAAATCGTGCACTAAGTGTCCATCTAAACACAATTCGCTGCTGCATCTTGAAAAACAACAAAATTCCAGCACTCATCCTTCACAATCTGTAAGTAAACCATTACCCGTAACGTCAGTGTCATCGGCGAACGCTGGGCCGACAAGCATTCTACTCGCAACAGCAGTAATCGAAATAACAGCCAACAATGGGCGATCTGGAAAATTCAGAGCTCTTTTGGACTCAGGTTCCCAAATCACTATAGTCACTGAAAGACTCATCAAAACCCTATCCATTCGACCAGAACGATCAACACTAGGCATTCAAGGCATTGGTGGAAGATCCAGACAAGCCACACAGCGGGTAAACGTAAAATTCGAGTCAATCACTAGACAGTTTTCGTCCAGACTGGAGGCGAATGTTCTCCCAAACATAATACCACCTCAACCAAGTGCATCATTCGACATCTCATCCTGGTCTATTCTCGAAAACTTAATGCTGGGACACCCATCGTTTCAAAATTCGGCAAAAATTTTTGTCTTACTTGGGGCAGAGTTTTACTTTCATCTTCTGCTATCAGGAACATTACACTTAGCAGACAATTTACCCCTCCTGATGAACACAAAACTTGAGTGGATCGCCAGTGGAAGGTTAGCCCACGACAGCACAACTGAAGCAACGTGTTTAAGACGCCGCAACACTTGGTGAATCAGAAACATCCGCACAGTCTAGGTTTCTTGCCTTGGAACGACGATTCAAACGAGATAACAATCTTGAAAACCAATACAAGGACTTCATACAGTCATATGAAGATCTTGGCCACATGACTCAAAACAACTACCAGGCCCTCGGTACTACTCAAGACATACCGCAAGACGATCAAAACGTCAACTTTGATTTTGAAAACGCAACAATCAAGGCATTGGGTCTAATATGGAGCCCAGCTTCGGATCAATTTTGCCTAAGGGCAAATCTTCAGACAGCCTCAGTAGTAACAAAACGATCTGTCATATCAGCTGTAGCACGAATGAATGTCCGTTGGGTATGGCAGACCCAGTCGTAGTGGCAGCCAAAATATTCATTCCACAAGTTTGGGAAGATCAGATAGCTTGGGATGATGAACTCCCTGAAGATCTAACAACAAAATGGCACGCCTTTCGTAAGGCACTAAACATGGTAGACAACACCCGCATCCCATGCCATGTTTTCCACGGTCAACATGCGCAGCACATTCAAATGCACGTCTTTGTGGACGCATCAGAAAAGGCTTATGGAGCCGCAGGTTAAATTCGATCTAAACTCCCAAATAAAAGGATAATCGTCCGATTGTTGTGCGCCAAGTTCAGAGTTGCGCCTCTCCAAAGGGTATCGCTGCCAAGGCTAGAACTTTGCGCAGCACTTCTAGGACCAGAACTGGCCAACAAGGCAAAGGGGGAACTACGGTACGAGGACAAACAGCTCTTCTTCTGGTCCGATTCAAATGGGATTAGAGGAAATAATCTACAAAATCAATCACCGCAATTCTTTTGAGTCTTTTCAACGAGTGGTGGCTTATATGCAGCGATTTATCAAAAACACCGGGGCATCATCGTCAGACCGATCAGCAACCAAGCTACTAAGCCCAACTGAACTAACATCAGCATTGCATCTAATATTCAGAACCATAAAAACAGCTGACTTCAAAGATGACATCAACCAAGGAACTCAGTAGATCCAGCCCAATTAGCAGCGTATCTCCCTTCCTTGACGAAGCAGATATTCTTCCAGTTGGCGGAAGACTAGAGGCGTCAAATCTCTCATACGAGGAGAAACATCAAATAATATTGCCTTATAATGACCCCATCGTCAAACTAATACTCGTGATGCTGCACAATGAAAACCATCACTGCGGTCCACAAACCTTGCTAAATACAACACGGGAAAGGGGATTCTGGATCATAAAGGGCAAAACAATGGCAAGGCACACAGTATACAATTGCATTCGTTGTACAAGGGCCATACCAAAATTGTATCAACGAATAATGGGTGATTTACCAGAAGACAGAATTACGCCATGCCGATCCTCCTTAAATACTGGAGTAGATTATTGCGGTTCATTTTGGGTACACTACAATCTTAGGGGAAGGCGTCCCCACAAGGTTAATATCGCAATCTTCAGCTGTTTTGCCACGAAGGCAATCCACATGGAAGTTGTGACAGATCTGACAACAGATGCCTTTATTGGAGCCCTAAACATATTCATCTCGCGCAGCGGGCGATGCGAAACCATATATTCAGACAACGGTACAAACTTTGTTGGGGCTAGAAATCAACTGAAGGAACTGGAGACATCAATATTCGGGAAGGAGTCACAGGAGACAATTGGAAGGGCATGCACCAAGCAAATGATCGAATTTAAATTCATCCACACAGAGCCCTCCATTTCGGAGGCGTTTGTGAAGCAGCAGTGAAATCAGCCAAGCATTTTCTTCAGCGTTCGGTTTCCACTGCCTCCCTCACTCATGAAGAACTGGAAACGGTAGTCATTCAAAATTTAAGCAATTTTAAATTCAAGACTGCTAACTCCCATATCTTCAAACCCTAACAATCTAACCGCACTGACTTCAGACAATTTCCTTATCGGGGAACCCCTGACCGCACAAATTGACGCGAGAACAAACCAACCATCAACACCACTGTCTAAAAGATGGAAACTTGTGTCAGAATTAAGACACAGTTTTTGGAATAGATGGTCCAGCGAATATCTACCACAACTCCAACAGAGACACAAGTGGAGGGCGGCCTTAGCGAATATAAAACCCGACCAACTTGTCATCAAGGAGGACAACATACCGGTCATCATCATCAAAAGCGGCCGAATCATCATAACCTACAAGGGACAAGATGGCAACGTGCGGGTAGTCGATGTCAAAACTTCATCAGGCGTAAGCAGGCGTCCAATTCATCGCTTAGCGCAATTACACAATGATGATCCTGAAGGGAAGGAGGAACACAAAGGCATAAAGCGAGCAAACGAAGAGGAGCCAAATACAACAAAACGATCGAGGCCCAATAACTTTGGTTTGTTGTGCACAACACAACTGGCTCTCCTGATACTACCGGTTGTATTATGCAATCCCATGCGACCACAACCGTTTGACACAAATCCCGGGCTATATTTGGAAGGAATTGGTACGGCACGTATAGCCACAGCAGAATGGAAGCTCATGGTCTACTTCAACCTCATACCCTTTAGATCAGAAATTGACAACTTCGCTAACGATAATGATGTTCTCCGACCTATGCAGAATATCTCCCCAAGAAGCAATATGTAACAACTTCATACCTCACCTCAAGCAAACTCAAGCCGATTTAATCCAAGATATGGATATCATCATGCCAAGGAGATTGCGTAGAGGCGCTCTAAATATTGTCGGTAATGTCGTAACATCTCTGTTCGCAACGCTAGACGCGGACTATGCAGCCGAAATGGACAACACGATACAAAAGGCAGAGATTGACAGAAGCCACCTCTCATCGCTGCTACACAACCAAACCAATTTAAGTATCGACTCGACCTTAGACATAATAAAGGAAGACGAGTTCCCATTAAAAACTAGAATGAATGAAATCCAAGC